>CP106724.1:181148909-181748909 GCA_025506655.1 Gossypium rotundifolium | reverse complement strand
TTCGATGGTGTGTAGCGGATGGAGGGTCGATTTAGTAATCCCCATGGTGTGATTGGCAGGTACGGGTGATATGTAGAGGTTGGATATCTAGGTGGGTTTGGGTTGCATCATTGCCTATACTTGTCATGTGTGATTTAATATGCTATTATCGATTGTGAATCTGTGATGGTTGTTCACACTGAGTCTGTTGACTCACCCTCCGTGGGCTAACATTTTGCAGGTGACACTCAGTAAATGGACCGGGTCGGTAGGGACTTAATGGTGGCCATGCTCAGCTCAGTATTTTTGGGTTACTCATAATTGAACTTTTCACGTTTTATTAGTTTTCGAGATTTATTTTGGATTTTGTTTTGTTGTAATAGGGCCTTTACTATTAAACTGATTTATGCTTGCGTTTTAATTTCTATTATGATACGAACAACATCAAACAAATGATTAAACATTTTTCGTAAAATAACTTCAATTGTTTTGACACCCAAACACCTATGGTTTTCAAGTTAATAATAATAAGCTCTAAAATTTGGCACTTCTTTTAACTTGTAATTTTTGAAACATGAAAATAACATTTCAATAAAAACTTCAAAAACAACACGGTTTTCAAATTAATCATAACTCAAATCTATTTTCTTCGAAACCACAAATTTTTCCAAGATGAAAAAAATAAGGATTAGCTACATTTTACTCAAAGAGCATGCCAGATCTGGTCAGGGCTTGTGGACCGGGATTGGGGTGTTTCAATTTGGTATCAGAGCACAGTTCAAAACTCGACCTTGAGGGTTTTGGGCCCAAAACGTGTTTGTTATTTTGAAATTAAGTTTTACTAAAGGATAAGCGTGTTTTCCGCATGGCACCTAAGTCTCCACCAAGTCCACGGGTAAGTACCCCCTAACATTTGTATGATTTGTATGTGGGTATTGTGGGGACGTAGATTAGTAGATTAGGAGTTAATGAACCCTTGGATTAGCTTACTCCAACATAGAATTACATAAAAATTAAAGTCCAATCAAACAAACCTGTGAGTAAGTCGCCGAGTTAAGGGTGTGGCAACTGTTGTGTGCATGTCTAGGATTGGATTCAGGGGGAGCTTGGTATTTAAGCAATCCTAGTGACTCACCTCCTCTCCGCTCAATTCCTACCTGGTGCGTAGTGACGGTTCACCCTAACTAAGAGGACTTAATCACAGGCTAAATTCAATAATTAAAACCCGAAAGGGACTAGCTACATCGTTTTATAAAAACCTTAGTTTTAAAATCACTGAATTACCCCTTTGGTTTGTAAAAACTATTTTAGATTTTGAAAAATTTTTCCAATAAATTCTCAGTTTACAAAATTTCTGAAATACCCCTAGTTTGTAAAATTACTAAAATACCCTCAATTTATAAAATTACCATACTACCCTCGATTCCTTTAATCAAAATATTCCTATTTTTGTAAAAATAACAAAATACCCCTATAGGGCAAATTATGAAAATACCCTTGGGTTAGGCAATGCATGTAAATGTTCTAGGTGATAGATGTGCTCGTATGAATGTTGAATGTGCATGTTTCCTAGAATGAGGAAGACTGAAAATGGTGGATAGGTCCTAATGTGAAAGAATCACTTTTAAAAGCTATTTTCCATAAAACTTGTTCGTGGGTAATCAGTGGAACAAAAACTAATGCATTAAATTTTTGAAGCAGATTAAATTGCGATCGTAGGCATGAGTTCTAGGGGACGTGGTCGTAATGTTCGAGGCGTGGTAGAAGGAATGATCAGTCGGAACTGTAAGGTCGGTTAAGGGTCCGAGAATGAGATGCCACCACCACCAATTCTTGGTCTTTGAATATCGAGGATCGACGGGGGATGATGTAGTATCGCAGGCGATGCTGCGAGTTCTTGAGAGGGTGGCTGGAGCAGGTGGAGGTATGGGAGCTCGAAAATATGTACCTGAGCGACTCCGAGCCAATGGAGCTGAGGTATTCCATGGTGTATCTGGTGTGACGCCCAATACGACTGAGTATTGGCTGGAGGGGACGGAGCGAATCATGGACGATTTGGACCTAAATGCTGAGGAGAAACTGAAAAGGGTGGTGTCGCTTCTTCGGGATGAGTCATACCAGTGGTGGCTCATGGTTCGGGATAGTACTGCAGCGGATGATCTTACTTGAGAGTATTTTAAGGCGGTGTATCAGAAGAAGTATATCAGGACTAGCTATATTGATGCGCAGAAGAAGGCATTTTTGAGGCTGGTTCAGGGGAATAAGTTCGTAGTGGAGTATGAAACACCCCAAACCCGGCCCACAAGCCCTGACCGGATCTGGTATGCTTCTAGAGAAAAACCATTCAAAACTTATTTGGACTTTGCCAAAATCTTGTGTGTTTTTGAAGAACCATTGATTTGAGTTGGGTTCAAAAATTAAAAACAGTGTTGATTAGGTGCCAAAACATTCAATATTTATATTTAAGAAAAATTGACTTTAACTTTAAATTAATAAAAATCGTATCATACTAAAATAATTAAAATGCATGCATAAACTGTTTAATACTTATGGCCTTATTACATCAAAGGAAACCCAAATAAATCCAAAACTTAAATAATAAAACTAATAGAAATAAAGTAGTCTCGAGCTAAGCATGGCCACCCTTGAGCTCCCGCCGACCCGGTCCATTCTTGTGTGTCACCGAAAAACAATCCCACAACGGGTGAGTCAAATAGACTCGATGTGTAAAAGCCAACACTAATCCCAACAAATTTAGGCACATCGGTTCAAACATGTACGATAGCAAATATAAGTCATAATGCAATCCCAACCCAAACCTAGATTACTATCTGCTACACATCACCCGCATTCAACCATCACACCGTGGGGACTACTAAGTCGACCCTCCATCCGCTACACACCATCGAAGGCGCCATTGCATTTACATGCACATCGCCTTATAATTTCGTGGCATAGCCACCGGATAATATTTTGTGACATAAGTCACCACATTCAGATTTCGTGACATAAGTCACCACATTCAGATATTGTGGTATAAAACCACCAAATCACTTCCCCTTTACATATCACCCATATGCCCCATGTCATACAAATATGCATTAACCATGTCATATTCCTTATTCACATTCTTATAGTTTCACATATATGCCATAATGCATCATATTATACTCATAGTGGGAGTAGGTAAACGACTGGTACTTTGTACCATTGCATGGTTAGCCATATTTCACATTATTATAAACACATAAATTAATTGATGTTATAAATCTATTAAGAGTTAGTGGGGTACACACCGATTTACTTAGCGAGTTCATGAAATCTCGAAAGTCCCAATCTAATACTCTAGATCTCAAGTTCCAACATTCTACCAACACTAAACATTTTAGCTAAAGGCCATTCGCCAAATGATCAAATCCCAAAGGATTATCGCAACCAAAATTCATTTGTTGCCGATTTGATTACTAATCAAATCCTCAAACTTTGTGATATTCCCTCTTGAAATCGGCTAGACACTAAATCACTTAACTAGTTAGTTTTGGCTTTTTGAATAAATAAGAAATAGATCTAATTTCACTAGATTTGGCCTTGGCCAAATATACATGTACACTTACCTTGCGATATTAAATCCTGAAAGTAGTCTCTTGGCTAAGAAGATGTCGAAATCCTACAGGGTACATGTTAGATCCAATTCTAACATTCAAATAAGTGGCCTTCGGCCTAATCTTATACCTTGCTTACCTTAGATCCTTAAAATCCCAAAGACCTCTTCCCTTGTAGTCGACAGTAGCAGAATCCTGAAACCTTCCTTCAGAATTTCGGCAAAGTACAATAATAGGATTGGATTCAAACTCGGCTAAAAGAGAAAGGATTGAAAATTGAATAACAACTAACCTTACCTCAATATCGAGTCGACAAAGACCCTTGTTTAGATCTACTGAGATATTCGCTATAAACTAGATGTTGCCTACTAAGTTTCAACTTTTGGAAAATTGTGGAAGAATAAGAGAATAGAGTGTCAAGAGATTGGCAATAGGGTGATTTGGGTTGAAGATGTTGCGACAAATATGAAATAGATAGAAGAGGATTTCGCTTTTGAAGTGAGTAACAAAAACAAAAAAGAAGAGCAAAAGAACACAAGTTGGATTCTTTGGAAATTTTTGGCACAAATGAAAAAAGTGAGAAGAGAAAAATTTCAGCACACTTACTAGAGAAAGAAAAGAACCCAAAAATGCTCTTAACCCTGAATGAAGTTTCGGCTACACCTCCTTTTACCCACCTAGCCAAATTTTTGACACCAAAGACTCCCTTGGCCGGCTAACTCCTCCTCTCTCTATCCAATCCCCTACTTTCTCTCTTCTTTACTTATTCAAAAATAATTAAAACAAATCCATAATTATCTCCTACCTTAGCCGAAATTTTAAAAGGATTAGACCACATCTTAAACTCATCCATCTAGTCTCCCCATGCCGTCCCCATCTGTGTCTCCTTGTCTGCAAAATAAAACTTTTATTTCCTTCTCTTGTGACTCGAACCTAGGCCCTTGCACCCTACTTGTATGCCACACTCTAAGGCCCTAAGTGGCACCTTCATGCCACTTAAACAAGCCCATTTTATGCCATCCTTCCCTACTCATTTTATTAAGGCCTATCGTGCTTAGCTCCCTCATTGAAATTTAAAATCAAATAATTCTTAAGGCATTCACCTACACACTAAGGTTCACAAAATTCATAAAACACGTTCCACATACCCACGTACATGCTTCCACATATATAAGCAAAATGCACAAGCCCTAATTCTCGAATATTAGAGTATGAGGTAAAATTCTTAAGGTTGAGTGATATGCTCGAGGCATCATGGCTACGGAGCATGAACGATGTGTCCGGTTTGAGGATGGGTGAGAGATGACTTGAGATTGTTGATTGCTCCACAATAAGAATGGGAGTTTGCCGTGTTGGTAGAGAAGGTTAAGGTAGCCGAAGGGTTAAGGAATCTGTGAGATGTAATTCGGATAGGAATAGGCGTAAGAGAGGTTTTGGATCATCGTGGTCATCCGAGAATGTTCAAAGAGACCTATAGTTGATGGTAGTGAGGTCGAGGGTTGTTACGGGAGGACAATGCCGTACTTATGCTCAGAGTGGAAAGATGCACTTAGGAGAGTGTTGGAAGAAGACAGGGGGATGTTTTAAGTGTGGGTCCAAGGATCACATGATTAGGGACTGTCCTATGAAAACAGATAGGGGTTGACCGATAAGTTAGGGTCTTAATCAGGCTGAAAGAGGTGGACAGCAGCCACCGCAGAGTCGTGGTCCAGGTGGTCGAGGTAATGGTTCTGAAAGAGGTCGGGGAACACCGGGCAAAGGTGTTGGTAACACAAAGGCGAGACAGCCCAGTCTGGCGTATGCAGTTCATCGGAGGGAGGATGGTGACGTACCAAATGTCATAACCGATACATTCCTTATAGCTGACAAGCCTTACTTTGCTCTAATTGATGTTGGCTCGACCCACTCATATGTTGCATGTAGAGTAGCTGAAACACAAGGTGTAGCATCTGAACTGTCTATTAGGGAGATGACTGTAGTAAGCCCGTTAGGACAAACAGTAGTGGTGAATAAGATATTCCGGAGTGTACCCCTAGAGATTCAGGGAGTGGTATTTCCTGCCAACTTGATGGAACTACCTTTTAGAGAATTTGATCTCATTCTATGCATGGATTGTCTAGTGGAACATTGGGCTAAATTGGATTGCACAGCTAAGCGAATGGAGTTGAGGACTCAGGAGGATGAGGAGATAATTAAGATAGGAGAAAGAAAAAATATTTGGCTAACGTGGTCTCTGCATTAAAGGTCGATAAGATGGTGTGAAAATAGTGCAAGGCATTTCGGCATTCATTAGTGCTTTGGATGCAAAGAAGAAGGGTTAGTAAAGTGAGAACAAAAGAACTAGTGGATGTCTTTCTCGGAGGAGTCTTGGGTTACCCCCGACAGGAGGTGGAGTTCACAATTGATTTGCCGCTGTGCGACTCTGTTTCAATTACTCGCGTCTAGAATAGCACCAAAGGAGTTAGTAGAGCTTAAGGCTCGAGATCCAAGAGTTACTCGATCGTGAGTTTATTCGACCTAGTGTGTCTCCATGGGGAGCACCAATCCTATTCGTGAAAAAAAGGATAGAACTATGTGCATATGCATAGATTATCGGTAATTGAATAAGTGACCATTAAGAACAAGTATCCATTGCCAAGGATAGATGACTTATTCGATCGACTTAAGGAGGTCATGTATTTTCAAAGATAGATCTATGGTCCGGATATCATCGACTTAAGGTGAAGGAAGTAGATATCCATAAGATGACTTTTCGACAAAGTACGGGCATTATGAGTTCTTAGTAATGCCGCTCGGATTGACGAACACCCCAAGCTGCGTTCATGGATATGATGAGCGTGTTTCCAACCCTACTTGGATCGGTTCATCGTCGTGTTTATAGATGATATCTTAGTGTATTCCAATTCCGAGGAAGAACATGATGAGCATCTACGAGTTGTATTGCAAGTGTTAAGGGAAAGGAAGCTATATGCCAAGTTCAGCAAGTGCGAATTTTGGTCAAGGAAGTTACGTTCTTAGGGCATGTGGTGTCGCAGAAGGGATAAGGGTGGATCCTTGGAAGATTGAGGCAGTATTAGATTGGAAACCACCTAAGTCTGTGGCTGAGGTTCGTAGATTCTTGGGGCTAGCAGGCTACTATAGGAGATTTGTTGAAGGGTTCTCGTCAATAGCAACACCTTTGACGAAGTTGTTAAGAAAGGAGGTACCTTCAGATAGGCGGATAAGCGAGAGGAGAGTTTTAAGAAGCTTAAGAGAGTATTGACAGAGGCTCGATTTTGATTGACCAAAAGGTGGAAGGACTTCGTGGTGTATTGTGATGCTTCCCATACGAGATTAGGATGTGTTCTTATGCAAGATGGGAAAGTGGTCGCTTATGCGTCTCAGCAGTTGAGGCCATATGAGGTTAACTATCTGACTCATGATCTGGAGTTGGCTGCAGTAGTGTTCACTCTAAAAGTGTGGAGGCACTACTTATATGGAGAAAGGTCGATGATCTACATAGACCACAAGAGTCCGAAATATTTATTGACTCGAAGGAGCTAAATTTGAGACAATGAAGGTGGGTGGAGTTGTTGAAAGATTACATTGCTCAATAGAGTATCACCGGGCAAGGCGAATGTTGTGGCGTATGCCCTAAGTCAAAAATAGTGTCGATTCGATGGCGATGTTTGCACATCTTAGTCTTTATGATGATGGAAGTTTGCTAGCGAGTTGCAAGTGAAGTCGACATGGTTAAGTCGTAAAGGAGAAACAATTGGTAGATGGTGAACTAAGTGCTAAGGTGCGCAAGTGCGAGAATGGGGAGTTGGAAGGCTATGGTGTATGCAATGATGAAGTGTTGTGTTTTCGGGCAAAGTCAGATGCCAAAGGATGAGGAGTTAAGGTAAAAATTCTTCAGAATCGCATAGTAGCCCTTATGCTATGCATCCCGGAGGAAGTAAGTTATATAGGGATCTACGGATCGGTTTTGGTGGCTTGGTCTTAAGCAAAAGTTACGTAATTTGTAGGGAAGTGTTTAACGTGTCGCAAGTCAAGGTGAACATCACGCATCGTCGAGATTGCTTCAGTAGATAAAGATTCCGCAATGGAAGTGGAGAGAATTACCATGGACTTCGTTAATGGGCTTCCCTCACGCCTACTAAGAAGGACTCAGATAGGTGATAGTAGATCGGCTAACAAAGTCTCGCACATTTCATACCGTCGGGTTGACTATTCCCTGTAAATTGGCAAAGTTGTATGTGGCGTAAATTGTGAGGTCAGTATGGAGTACCAAAGGTCGATTATCTTAGATATGGATCCGAGGTTTATGTCTCGATTTTGGAAGGCACTACATCAAACATTGGGCACTGTGTTGGACTTCAAGATCTTGTATTTCATCCGCAGACGGACTGACCAACCCGAAATGTAATACAAGTGCTAGAAGATATGTTGAGAGGTTGCGTGATAGATTTCAGAGGAAGTTGGGAAGAGTTCTTGCCTTTAGCGGAGTTTGCACATAACAATAGCTATCAAGTAAGTATTCAGATGGCACCGCACGAAGCTACCAGATAGACAGAGGTGTCGCACTCCTACGTGTTGGATGTAATTAGGGAACGTCAAGTTTTGGGTTCGTAGATTGTGGCGTAATCGGAAGAAAAGGTTAAGGTAATTCAGACCACGGTTGAAAGAGGCATCGGCAGGCAAAAGTCATATGCGAGATCTTAAGCGGAAGGAGATAGAGTTTTGTGGGAGATCGGTGTTTCTCAAAGTTTCATCATAGAAGAAGGTGATGAGTTGTGGTCACAAGGGAAAGTTAAGTCCTGTGTTTATAGGACCTTATCGGATTTTGAGCGAGTTGGACCAAGAGCGTATTAGTTAGAGTTGCCTTGAGTTAGAGTAGATGCACGATGTGTTTCACGTTTGATGCTATGTTGTTACCGATCGGACCCATCTCATGTAATACCGATTGAGGAGGTAGAGCTAAGACCAGATTTGTCCTATGAGGAAGAGTGATCTGACTCGAACGAGATGTGAAGGTGCTTGGAGGAAATTGGTTCCTCTAGTCAAAGTGTTATGGCATAACCATGGATCTAAGAAGCTTCATGGGAGCCTGAGGAAGCAATGTGATAGCAATACCTCACTTATTTTAGCCAGGTAATTTTGAGGTCGAAATTATTTTAAGGGGGTAGAACTGTGATATCCGGGATTTAGAGGTTATGTATTTTCACTTAAATGTGTGTGGTAGCATGCTTGTGTGTGATTTGAATGTGTTTTGGGGCCTTCAGAAACCTTGAGATGTAGGTAGGAGCCTTAAAAATTATTTAATTTTAAGCCTAAAAAGGGGAACTAAGGGAGCTAGGCCTTAAGGAGTTTATTGAGCGGCTTAGGACACAAGAATCCATTTGGTAAAGTGGCTAGGAGGTTCCACCTAGGGCCTTGTGCAGTGACGCCACAGGGAGTGAGAAGGGGCCTAGGTTCGAGCAAAGAAAGGAAGCATTTTGGAGCTTTTATTTTCAAAGCATGGAGGTGCGGTGGTGGGCAGACAATGACACTTCAAGGATGAAGTGTAGATTAGGTCAAATAGCTTAAAGGTTCGGCTAAGTAAGAGTAAAAGGGGATTTGGATGAGAGAGGAAGAGTTGGCTGTGGAAGGACTTTGGAGGGGCATATTCATCATGCCTAGGGAGCTAGTGCCAAAATTCATTTGCCATCTTTAAGTTTTTTTTCTCATTCTTTTCTTCCTCTTTCTCACCTAGATCGAACCATAACTTGAGCCTCACCATCATTCTTTTTTCTTCTTCTTCTCATAATTTCTTACATCATCAAAATCAAAAACATTGGATCAGAATGATTGTACCTCTACCCTTTTGAAACCGATTGCTCCTAAGCACTAAGGCGAAGTCGATCATCCTTCTCCTTGTCAATTTATTAAGGCCGGTGATCATTGCGCTGGCACTCTTTTTTGATAAGGATCTCTTTTTCGGTGAAGACTCTAATCTCTATATCTCTTTGGCGAAACCATGAAGGAGGATTTCAGATCCACTTGTAGCCGAGCGATAAAAGGAGATCTTTCGGGATATCCAAGGTAAGCAAGGCATACCATTCGCCAAGGGCCACTTTATTGGTTTTAAGGCACTATGCCGATTCTAACTTAAGCCATGTAGGATTTCGACAACTCGGGAGTAGATAATAGTTTTTGGGATTTGAGTAAGCGAGGTAAGAGAGTTGTAATATTCGGCCAAAGGCCATGTTGTTTATTAAGGGATGGCCGATTTTAACTATGGTTTTTAGGGGGAGTTCGACAGAGATAAGGAGAAGTTTTGGGATTCAGAACTATACCGGTAAGGGTTCTAGTGTTTCGGATCTGTCTCTTATTCTTTCAAAAGACGAAGGCTAATTATTTTGGTGTGCTTGTATTTGGCCGATTGCAAGGGTTCATCACATAGTTTCTGGATTTGTTGGAAACCAAATCGACATTAAGGTAAGGAGTTATTTTCATGCGATTTATCCTTCGGATCTCTAGTTGAGTGAATAGGCTTTTGGTTACTAACAAGGTGTTGGCCGATTGTAGGAATGGAGAAGGCAAACATTTGGGATCTAGTTAGTTTCGTAGTTTTGGGATTTCGCTTAGATCTACAAATAGTCGTGTGAAACCCACCTCAATTCTGAATAGTAATAATATTGGTATGTATATGTTAATAAGGCAATGAGTGAATATGGCTAAGGGTACCATTCAATGGTACAAAGGCATCTGTGCACGTTACCCCTAACTCTCGATTAATAAAGTTTATAGACATTGATATGAAAATGTGAGAAATCTCATTTTGGCCATGGGGTGAGGTATTCGCATGGTATTTGTATGTTATGTATGTTGCATGGGCATATGGGTGATAATGATAAAGGGAAGTGTTCGTGGTTTTACCATATTATCCGGTGACTTGTGTCACATATTACGAGTCCGTAACTCTGTCACATTATTTGGTGGCTATGCCACGATTATAAGGGCGATGTGCGTTGATCGCAGTGGATCGCCTTCGATGGTGTGTAGCGGATGGAGGGTCGATTTAGTAATCCCCACGCCAGGATTGGACTTTAACTTTAAATTAATAAAAATCGTATCATACTAAAATAATTAAAATGCATGCATAAACTGTTTTAATACTTATGGCCTTATTACATCAAAGGAAACCGAAATAAATCCAAAACTTAAATAATAAAACTAATAGAAATAAAGTAGTCTCGAGCTAAGCATGGCCACCCTTGAGCTCCCGCAGGCCGGTCCATTGTGTGTCACCGAAAAACAATCCCACAACGGGTGAGTCAAATAGACTCGGTGTGTAAAAGCCAACACTAATCCCAACAAATTTAGGCACATCGGTTCAAACATGTACAGATAGCAAATATAAGTCATAATGCAATCCCGAACCCAAACCTAGATTACTATCTCTACACATCACCCGTACCAACCATCACACCGTGGGGACTACTAAGTCGACCTCCATCCGCTACACACCATCGAAGGCATTTGCGGACGACATGCACATCGCCCTTATAATTTCGTGGCATAGCCACCAGATAATATTTTGTGACATAAGTCACCACATTCGATTTCGTGACATAAGTCACCACATTCAGATATTGTGGTATAAAACCACCAAATCACTTCCCTTTACATATCACCCATATGCCCCATGTCATACAAATATGCATTAACCATGTCATATTCCTTATTCACATTCTTATAGTTTCACATATATGCCATAACAGATCATATTATACTCATAGTGGGAGTAGGTAAACGTACCTGGGTACTTTGTACCATTGCATGGTTAGCCATATTTCACATTATTATAAACACATAAATTAATTGATGTTATAAATCTATTAAGAGTTAGTGTGGGGTACACACCTGATTTACTTAGCGAGTTCACTGAAATCCTGAAAGTCCCAATCTAATACTCTAGATCTCAAGTTCCAACATTCGGCCAACACTAAACATTTTAGCTAAAGGCCATTCGGCCAAATGATCAAATCCCAAAGGATTATCGCAACCAAAATCTTACCTTGTTGCCGATTTGATTACTAATCAAATCCCGAAACTTTGTGATATTCCCTCTTGAAATCGGCTAGACACTAAATCACTTAACTAGTTAGTTTTGGCTTTTTGAATAAATAAGAAATAGATCTAATTTCACTAGATTTGGCCTTGGCCAAATATACATGTACACTTACCTTGCGATATTAAATCTCGAAAGTAGTCTCTTGGCTAAGAAGATGTCGAAATCTCTACAGGTACATGTTAGATCCAATTCTAACATTCAAATAAGTGGCCTTCTACTAATCTTATACCTTGCTTACCTTAGATCCTTAAAATCCCAAAGACCTCTTCCCTTGTAGTCGATGAAGTGAGAATCCCAAACCTTCCTTCAGAATTTCGGCAAAGTACAATAATAGGATTGGATTCAAACTTTCGGCTAAAAGAGAAAGGATTGAAAATTGAATAACAACTAACCTTACCCTCAATACTGTAGTCGACAGCACCCTTGTTTAGATCTACAGAGATATTCGGCTATAAACTAGATGTTGCCTACTAAGTTTCAACTTTTGGAAAATTGTGGAAGAATAAGAGAATAGAGTGTCAAGAGATTCGGCAATAGGGTGATTTGGGTTGAAGATGTTGCGACAAATATGAAATAGATAGAAGAGGATTTCGGCTTTTGGAAGTGAGTAACAAAAACAAAAAAAGAAGAGCAAAAGAACACAAGTTGGATTCTTTGGAAATTTTTCGGCACAAATGAAAAAAGTGAGAAGAGAAAAATTTCAAAGACACTTACTAGAGAAAGAAAAGAACCCAAAATGCTCTTAACCACGAATGAAGTTTTATTACACCTCCTTTTACCCACCTAGCCAAATTTTTGACACCAAAGACTCCCTTGGCCGGCTAACTCCTCTCTCTATCCAATCCCCTACTTTCTCTTCTTTACTTATTCAAAATAATTAAAACAAATCCATAATTATCTCCTACCTTAGCGAAATTTTAAAAGGATTAGACCACATCTTAAACTCATCCATCTAGTCTCCCCATGCCGTCCCCATCATGTCTCCTTCTTGCAAAATAAAACTTTTATTTCCTTCTCTTGTGACTCGAACCTAGGCCCTTGCACCCTACTTGTGGCGTCACACTCTAAGGCCCTAAGTGGCACCTTCATGCCACTTAAACAAGCCCATTTTTATGCCATCCTTCCCCTACTCATTTTATTAAGGCCTATCAGGCTTAGCTCCCTCATTGAAATTTAAAATCAAATAATTCTTAAGGCATTCACCTACACACTAAGGTTCACAAAATTCATAAAACACGTTCCACATACCCACAGACATGCTTCCACATATATAAGCAAAATGCACAAGCCCTAATTCCTGAATATTACAGAGTATGAGGTAAAATTCTTAAGGTTGAGCTGATATGCTCGAGGCATCATGGCTACGGAGCATGAACGATGTGTCTGGTTTGAGGATGGACTGAGAGATGACTTGAGATTGTTGATTGCTCCACAATAAGAATGGGAGTTTGCCGTGTTGGTAGAGAAGGTTAAGGTAGCCGAAGGGGTTAAGGAATCTGTGAGACAGAATTCGGATAGGAATAGGCAGAAGAGAGGTTTTGGATCATCGTGGTCATCAGAGAATGTTCAAAGAGACCTATAGTTGATGGTAGTGAGGTCGATGGGTTGTTACGGAGGACAATGCCGTACTTATGCTCGAGTGGAAAGATGCACTTAGGAGAGTGTTGGAAGAAGGCAGGGGATGTTTTAAGTGTGGGTCCAAGGATCACATGATTAGGGAATCCTATGAAAGCAGATAGGGGTTGGACCGATAAGTTAGGGTCTTAATCAGCCGAAAGAGGTGGATGACAGCCACCGCAGAGTCGTGGTCCGGTGGTCGAGGTAATGGTTACGAAGAGGTCGGGAACACGGCAAAGGTGTTGGTAACACAAAGGCGAGACAGCCCGATCTGGCGTGCAGATTCATCGGAGGAGGATGGTGACGTACCAAATGTCATAACCGATACATTCCTTATAGTGACAAGCCTTACTTTGCTCTAATTGATGTTGGCTCGACCCACTCATATGTTGCATGTAGAGTATTTGAAACACAAGGTGTAGCATCTGAAGCTGTCTATTAGGGAGATGACTGTAGTAAGCCCGTTAGGACAAGCAAGAGTGGTGAATAAGATATTAGGAGTGTACCCTAGAGATTTGTGGAGTGGTATTTCGCCAACTTGATGGAACTACCTTTTAGAGAATTTGATCTCATTCTATGCATGGATTGTCTAGTGGAACATTGGGCTAAATTGGATTGCACAGCTAAGCGAATGGAGTTGAGGACTCCGGAGGATGAGGAGATAATTAAGATAGGAGAAAGAAAAAAATATTTGGCTAACGTGGTCTCTGCATTAAAGGCTGATAAGATGGTGTGAAAATAGTGCAAGGCATTTCTGGCATTCATTAGTGCTTTGGATGCAAAAGAAGAAGGGGTTAGTAAAGTGAGAACAGTAAAGAACTAGTGGATGTCTTTCTGGAGGAGCTGCTTGGGTTACCCCTGGACAGGGAGGTGGAGTTCACAATTGATTTGCTGCCAGGTACAGCTCCTGTTTCAATTACTCCGTACCGAATAGCACCAAAGGAGTTAGTAGAGCTTAAGGCTCAGATCCAAGAGTTACTCGATCGTGAGTTTATTCGACCTAGTGTGTCTCCATGGGGAGCACCAGTCCTATTCGTGAAAAAAAAGGATAGAACTATGTGCATATGCATAGATTATCGGTAATTGAATAAGCTGACCATTAAGAACAAGTATCCATTGCCAAGGATAGATGACTTATTCGATCGACTTAAGGAGGTCATGTATTTTCAAAGATAGATCTATGGTCCGGATATCATCGACTTAAGGTGAAGGAAGTAGATATCCATAAGGCGACTTTTCGGACAAAATACGGGCATTATGAGTTCTTAGTAATGCCGTTCGGATTGACGAACACCCCAACTGCGTTCATGGATATGATGAGCCAGGTTTCCAACCCTACTTGGATCGGTTCATCGTCGTGTTTATAGATGATATCTTAGTGTATTCCAATTCTGAGGAAGAACATGATGAGCATCTCTGAGTTGTATTGCAAGTGTTAAGGGAAAGGAAGCTATATGCCAAGTTCAGCAAGTGCGAATTTTGGCTGAAGGAAGTTACGTTCTTAGGGCATGTGGTGTCTGCAGAAGGGATAAGGGTGGATCCTTGGAAGATTGAGGTAGTATTAGATTGGAAACCACCTAAGTCTGTGGCAGAGGTTCGTAGATTCTTGGGGCTAGCAGGCTACTATAGGAGATTTGTTGAAGGGTTCTCGTCAATAGCAACACCTTTGACGAAGTTGTTAAGAAAGGAGGTACCTTTCGTATAGGCGGATAGGCAGTAGGAGAGTTTTAAGAAGCTTAAGAGAGTATTGACAGAGGCTCCGATTTTGATTCAGCCAAAAGCAGGGAAGGACTTCGTGGTGTATTGTGATGCTTCCCATACAGGATTAGGATGTGTTCTTATGCAAGATGGGAAAGTGGTCGCTTATGCGTCTCAGCAGTTGAGGCCATATGAGGTTAACTATCGACTCATGATCCGGAGTTGGCTGCGATGAGTGTTCACTCTAAAAGTGTGGAGGCACTACTTATATGGAGAAAGGTCGATGATCTACATAGACCACAAGAGTCTGAAATATTTATTGACTCAGAAGGAGCTAAATTTGAGACAGCGAAGGTGGGTGGAGTTGTTGAAAGATTACGACTGTTCAATAGAGTATCACCCGGGCAAGGCGAATGTTGTGGCAGATGCCCTAAGTCAAAAAATAGTGTCAGATCTGATGGCGATGTTTGCACATCTTAGTCTTTATGATGATGGAAGTTTGCTAGCAGAGTTGCAAGTGAAGCTGACATGGTTAAGTCAGGTAAAGGAGAAACAATTGGTAGATGGTGAACTAAGTGCTAAGCTGCTGCAAGTGCAGAATGGGGAGTTGGAAGGCTATGGTGTAAACAGCGATGAAGTGTTGTGTTTTCGGGGCAAAGTCTGTATGCCAAAGGATGAGGAGTTAAGGTAAAAAATTCTTCAGGAATCGCATAGTAGCCCTTATGCTATGCATCCTGGAGGAAGTAAGTTATATAGGGATCTACGGGATCAGTTTTGGTGGCTTGGTCTTAAGCAAAAAGTTACAGAATTTGTAGGGAAGTGTTTAACGTGTCGACAAGTCAAATTTGAACATCACGTGCGTCGAGATTGCTTCAGCCGATAAAGATTCCGCAATGGAAGTGGGAGAGAATTACCATGGACTTCGTTAATGGGCTTCCCCTTACGCCTACTAAGAAGGACTCAGTATAGGTGATAGTAGATCGGCTAACAAAGTCTGCACATTTCATACCCGTGCGGGTTGACTATTCCCTACAGAAATTGGCAAAGTTGTATGTGGCAGAAATTGTGAGGCTGTATGGAGTACCAGTGTCGATTATCTTAGATATGGATCCGAGGTTTATGTCTCGATTTTGGAAGGCACTACATCAAACATTGGGCACCAGGTTGGACTTCAGTACTGTATTTCATCCGCAGACGGACGGCCAACCTGAGCAGGTAATACAAGTGCTAGAAGATATGTTGAGAGGTTGCGTGATAGATTTCAGAGGAAGTTGGGAAGAGTTCTTGCCTTTAGCGGAGTTTGCACATAACAATAGCTATCAAGTAAGTATTCAGATGGCACCGTACGAAGCGCTGTATAGACAGAGGTGTCGCACTCCTACGTGTTGGACAGAATTAGGGGAACGTCAAGTTTTGGGTTCAGAGATTGTGGCAGAATCAGAAGAAAAGGTTAAGGTAATTCAGACACGGTTGAAAGAGGCATCTGACAGGCAAAAGTCATATGCAGATCTTAAGCGGAAGGAGATAGAGTTTACTGTGGGAGATCGGGTGTTTCTCAAAGTTTCATCATAGAAGAAGGTGATGAGTTGTGGTCACAAGGGAAAGTTAAGTCCCAGGTTTATAGGACCTTATCGGATTTTGAAGCAGGTTGGACCAGTAGCGTATTAGTTAGAGTTGCCTTCAGAGTTAGAGTAGATGCACGATGTGTTTCACGTTTCGATGCTATGTTGTTACCGATCAGACCCATCTCATGTAATACCAGTTGAGGAGGTAGAGCTAAGACCAGATTTGTCCTATGAGGAAGAGCTGATTCAGATTCTGGAACGAGATGTGAAGGTGCTTCGGAGGAAATTGGTTCCTCTAGTCAAAGTGTTATGGCATAACCATGGATCGGAAGAAGCTTCATGGGAGCTGAGGAAGCAATGTGATAGCAATACCCTCACTTATTTTAGCGAGGTAATTTTGAGGTCGAAATTATTTTAAGGGGTAGAACTGTGATATCAAGGATTTAGAGGTTATGTATTTTCACTTAAATGTGTGTGGTAGCATGCTTGTGTGTGATTTGAATGTGTTTTGGGGCCTTGAAACCTTGAGATGTAGGTAGGAGCCTTAAAATTATTTAATTTTAAGCCTAAAAGGGAACTAAGGAGCTAGGCCTTAAGGAGTTTATTGAGCTGCTTAGGACACAAGAATCCATTTGGTAAAGTGGCTAGGAGGTTCCACCTAGGGCCTTGTGCAAAGGATACACAGGAGTGAGAAGGGCCTAGGTTCGAGCAGCAAAGGAAGCATTTTGGAGCTTTTATTTTTCAGCATGGAGGTGCAGTGGTGGACGGTACAATGACACTTCAAGGATGAAGTGTAGATTAGGTCAAATAGCTTAAAGGTTCGGCTAAGTAAGAGTAAAAAGGGGGATTTGGATGAGAGAGGAAGAGTTGGCCGGCAGAAGGACTTTGGAGGGGGCATATTCTGTCATGCCTAGGGGAGCTAGTGCCAAAATTCATTTGCCATCTTTAAGTTTTTTTTCTCTCATTCTTTTCTTCCTCTTTCTCACCTAGACTGAACCATAACTTGAGCCTCACCATCATTCTTTTTTTCTTCTTCTTCTCATAATTTCTTCTGTCATCAAAATCTGAAAAAACATTGACTGTAGCCGATTGTACCTCTACCCTTTTGAAACCGATTGCTCCTAAGCACTAAGGCCAGAAGCCGATCATCCTTCTCCTTGTCAATTTATTAAGGCCAGTGATCATTGCGTTGGCACTCTTTTTTCGGTAAGGATCTCTTTTTTCGGTAAGACTCTAATCTCTATATCTCTTTGGCCGAAACCATGAAGGAGGATTTCAGGATCCACTTGTAGCCGACGATAAAAGGAGATCTTTCGGGATATCCAAGGTAAGCAAGGCATACCATTCGGCCAAGGGCCACTTCTATTGGTTTTAAGGCACTATGCCGATTCTAACTTAAGCCATGTAGGGATTTCGACAACTTCGGGAGTAGATAATAGTTTTTGGGATTTGAGTAAGCGAGGTAAGAGAGTTGTAATATTCGGCCAAAGGCCATGTTGTTTATTAAGGGATGGCCGATTTTAACTATGGTTTTAGGGGAGTTCGGCGGAGATAAGGAGAAGTTTTGGGATTCGAACTATACTGTAAGGGTTCTAGTGTTTCGGATCTATCTCTTATTCTTTCAAAAGACGAAGGCTAATTATTTTGGTGTGCTTGTATTTGGCCGATTGCAAGGGTTCATCACATAGTTTCGGGATTTGGTTGGAAACCAAATCGACATTAAGGTAAGGAGTTATTTTCATGCGACGTATCCTTCGGGATCTCTAGTTGAGCTGAATAGGCTTTTGGTTACTAACAAGGTGTTGGCCGATTGTAGGAATGGAGAAGGCAAACATTTCGGGATCTAGTTAGTTTCGCGTAGTTTTGGGATTTCGCTTAGATCTACAAATAGTCAGGTGTGAAACCCACCCTCAATTCCTGAATAGTAATAATATTGGTATGTATATGTTAATAAGGCAATGAGTGAATATGGCTAAGGGTACCATTCAATGGTACAGTGCATTCAGGTACGTTACCCCTAACTCTCAGTTAATAAAGTTTATAGACATTGATATGAAAATGTGAGAAATCTCATTTTGGCCATGGGGTGAGGTATTCTGCATGGTATTTGTATGTTATGTATGTTGCATGGGCATATGGGTGATAATGATAAAGGGGAAGTGTTCTGGTGGTTTTTACCATATTATCTGGTGACTTGTGTCACATATTACGAGTCTGGTAACTCTGTCACATTATTTGGTGGCTATGCCACGATTATAAGGGCGATGTGCAGTTGACTGCAGTGACTGCCTTCGATGGTGTGTAGCGGATGGAGGGTCGATTTAGTAATCCCCACGTTGTGATTGCCAGGTACGGGTGATGTGTAGAGGTTGGATATCTAGGTGGGTTTGGGTTGCATCATTGCCTATACTTGTCATGTGTGATTTAATATGCTATTATCGATTGTGAATCTGTGATGGTTGTTACACACTGAGTCTGTTGACTCACCCTCCGTGGACTAACATTTTGTAGGTGACACTCAGTAAATGGACCGGGTCGGTAGGGACTTAATGGTGGCCATGCTTAGCTCAGTATTTTTAGGTTACTCATAATTAAACTTTTCACGTTTTATTAGTTTTCGGGATTTATTTTGGATTTTGATTTGTTGTAATAGGGCCTTTACTATTAAACTGATTTATGCTTGCGTTTTAATTTCTATTATGGTACGAACAACATCAAACAAATGATTAAACATTTTTCGTAAAACAACTTCAATTGTTTTGACACCCAAACACCTACGGTTTTCAAGTTAATAATAATAAGCTCTAAAATTCGGCACTTCTTTTAACTTGTAATTTTTGAAACATGAAAATAACATTTCAATACAAACTTCAAAAACAACACGGTTTTCAAATTAATCATAACTCAAATCTATTTTCTTCAAAACCACAAATATTTCCAAGATGAAAAAAATAAGGATTAGCTACATTTTACTCAAAGAGCATGCCAGATCCGGTCAGGGCTTGTTGGCCGGGTTTGGGGTGTTTCAGACCAATTCACATGAGTTCATGCCGGCAGCTTCAGCTAATCACCAAGCCAAGGGTCTTAGACCATTTAATTTTTTCTTTTAGTTTCCCCTTTATCCTACTTATTTATACTTCTCTTATTCTTAATATATTTTTTTTCTTTTAGTTTCTTAGTGTCAGGTTCTAAAGGCTGCTTGGGAATCATGCACCGTAGCCTTAGAGGTCACACCCACCTCACGAACCATTCAACAGTAAGGACTCCTTAGTCCATTAGTCTTTTCTTTTAATTTTAGTTTTCTTCTTAGTCTCCTTCTCTTTATTTTCTTTGTCTTTAATTATATTATTAGTATATTACTAATGTTTCTTTAGAATTTCGGCTATATCTTTGCGGGCTACCCAATTCCTTCATCTAGCACAAAGCTAATCGGTAGCCACCCAAGACCCATAGAAAATGCCACCACTACCTCGCCAACTCCTGAGTCATCCAAAATTCAAGAAGTGTCACTTCTCCCTTCTCTTTGATTGCATTATTAGTTATCTATCTTTGAACATTGAGAGCAATGTACATCTTAAGTGTGGGGGATTAAGTACCTAACTTTTACATGATTCTAAAAATCACGAATTTAATATTGTTTTTAAGTATTTTCTCATATTATTAATTAGATGAAATTTCTAATGATTTATGATTCTTATTGATATGTTTTGGATTAAGTCATTGATAATTGTGCATTGATGATTTAAACTTTAAGATACTAGAGAATCAAGCATGATAAGTCTATTTTTCAAGAATAAAAAATTTTTTAGGTTGTTGAACTGAATTTGAATATTACCTTGAAGTTTGAAATTTACAGGATTGATGTCAAATACCAATAATTTTTGTGAGATTTTGAGCCTTATAGAGCATATATTCTTTTTCTTGCTCACTTTTTTTTATTACGAGTATGTCAACGTTGAACTATTATTCTAGAACTTGCCTCGATTATACATGTTGAGACCACATCTATGATTTGATATCTAAGACGATAAAGGCACGTAGGTTTTAACCCATTCACACCACTAAAAATCCTACCCACAAAATTAACCCCTAGTGAACCCTTTTTAATAACAACCCTTTTCATTGATTTACCCGCTAATATTAACCCAAAAAGCCCTTTGAATTTGTTATCATTCTTGTGACTACCCTTCTATCGAGAATTGATTTGATCAGTTACCTAATTAGTTTATTTCAGTTGATAAAGTCTTTCTTTATTATGTATTTGCTTTAGTTTATTCTGAAAAAATGAAAAAATATAAAAAAACGAAGTATATTCAGTATTAGTAGTGTAGAAAGTGAGCTTGAACATTTAATTTCCAATTATCGAAGAAAAATCTCGTATTAATTTAAAGTTTCAATTGATGGAATCATTTATTTTATAGTTCATTGTTTTTAGTTAGGTAATCTATCAATTTGATCTCGATTTTAACCTTCTAATTCAGCCTTTATCCACACCTTTAACCCAAGCCCCGTTACAACCCTAATAAAGACCTTTTGATTTGTATATCATCTCATATTATAGTGGCGGAGATTTGATTTTCAAGCAAGCCTATTGGATTAACTTTTGAGGTTCGACTGTTGAGTGCATTAATTGTGAACCTTAAACAGCTTTGAGTGATTTGAGTGAATCTTTAGTAAGGATCTCAATCCTTGTCGGTTTTGAATGAAACGTAATTATTTAGAAGATGGAAGACACTTATGTTTTTCGTGCTACAAATTTATGACTTAAGATTGTTTGAATCTTTATGAGTCTTTGAGTTAAATTATCCATATATGAATTATCTATGAATTATGATGAGGCATTGTTGATAAGAATTGTGAATTACGGAAAGTTCGTTTTAATTATAAGTTGAGAATTTTGCTTGAGGACAAGCAAAAGCTTAAGTGTGGGGGTATTTGATAAACCATAAAAGTAACATATTTTAGGCCCACATTTAGTATGCTTTTGGATGATTTAGCCCTTGATTTATGTAAAAAGGTGCTTTTAATCCTTTCTTTTCATGTTTATACTCAGGAAAGCACCTAAGGACGAAAAGAACAAGAAACAGGCTTAAAATAGACCAACTTGGGGTAAAGAGGAAATCGACACGGCCTGGACTTCAAGCCCGTGGTGTGTTTAAATCAATTTACTTCACACGACCATGCCACAATTTACACGGTCGTGCCCCAATCGACAGAATCGAGACACAGCCTAAAAATAATTTACACGGGTGTGTACCATGGCCGTGCCCTACCGCGGGAGAGAGCAATTTCACTCAGATTTGGATACTTTGAGGTAAAAAAACACATTCCAAAGCCCATTCAAACACCGAGTAGGAAGTATACTTGAATTTGGACACTTAGAGGCCAAGTAAAGCATTCTAAAAGTCTATATAAACACCCTAAGGGTATCCTGAAGGGGAGCATGGAGCTAGGCCAAGGAGCCGAGCCAAAAGGCCAGATTTGTGGGAATTACTCAAAGATATCCAGTTGATCCATCTCAAGGAGCCGAAATTCTACTTAAGACAGCGGATTTCTCCTTTAATTCCTTCAAAGGGTTTTAGGGATTTCTTATGTTTTGTTTTATCTTTTCTCTTGAGATGTTTTCTTTATTTGTTAAGAACTGAACCCTTCAAATACCTGAAGGATGAAACCTAGATGAATCTTGTTATTTCTTTCTGAATTATATGATAAATACTTAGTTTGTTCTTAATTATGCATCCTTAATCCAAATCTGTGCTTAGGTGGAGGAGGAATAGACCCTGCTTAAGAGTAGATCTAGCATTATTAAGCGGAGTTGATCGCACGCCTAGAGATAGGGTGACGAGATTTTGCCAAATTAGGGTGAAACCCAATATAGGAATCTATAGATCAATTTATGTAATATTCGGGATTTAAGGGTTTTGCATTTTCACTTAAATGTATGTGGCAGCATGCTTGTGTGTGATTTGAATGTGTTTTGGGGGCTTCAGGAACCTTGGGAGGTAGGTAGAAGCCTTAGAAAAATATTTGATTTTAACCCCAAAAGGGAACTAAGGGAGCTAGGCCTTAAGGAGTTTAGTGTGTGGCTTAGGACACAAGAACTGAGCTGGTAAAGTGGCAAGGGAGGCACCACTTAGAGCACAGGAGAGTGACGCCGCGGGGGGGTTGTGAAGGGACCTAGGTTCGAAACGCAGTGGCATTTGAGACTTTTATTTTTGGCTAGGAGGTGCGGTGGTGGATGGAACAGGGACTTTAAATGGATGAGCATTGGATTTGGTCAAGGCACATGAAGATTCAGCTAAGAAGGGAAGATAGGTGTTGACTCATTCAAATTCATTTGAATGAGGGGAGAAGAGGAAAAATAGGAGAAAAGAAGGGATTTGAGAAGGGGAAGAGTTGAATGACAAAGGGGCTTTGGAGGGGGCATATTCGATCATTCAAGGGGGGAGCTAAGTGCCGAATTGGTTTAAGGGGTTTTAGGTACATTTTAGTTTTCTTTTCCTCTCTTAGACTTGTGCTGAGAGTGGTAGTCAGAAACCTTTCAAAGTCTCCTCTATTTTCTTACTTTAGCCGAATTTAGGAAGACCATTAAAGTCACTTTCTTCTCCATTCTCTTTTTCAGTTTTGCTTATCTTTAGACCGAAATGCTCACCTCTTCTCTTCTCCTTTTATTTTGCTAAGGCCGAAACCTCTCTTTCATTCATTCCCACCATTACCGCAACCCTTACGGTCCCAAACATCTTTCTCCATTCTTTTGACAAAAGCCGAATCTCCTATCTTTAGGCCATAGCCAATTGCATCTCTACCCTTTTGGAACCGATTTATTCACTAGATCAAAAGCCGAATCATTCTTATTGATTCCTTTTCCATTTATCTCTTGAAGCCGAATACCCTTTCTCTTGTGGCCAAATCTCTCAGTGGTCAAGGGGAGGTGTTGTCGATCATTGGTACAAGCTATTCAACCGAATCTAATAGTGGGGAAAGGGATCCTGTCATTCAATTTCTTTTTTTCTTTTTCTTTTGGTTAGCTGAAATCTGGGAAGCTACTCCCTTTTTATTCTTTTGGCCAAAATTATGAAGGTGAGTTTCGGGATCTCTATAGCCGACGATTTAAGGGAGATCTTTCGGGATTTTGAATATCCAAGGTAAGCAAGGCATATCATTCGGCCAAGGGCCACTTCTATTGGTTTTAAGGCACTAGGCCGATTCTAACTTAAGCCATGTAGGGATTTCAACAACTTCAGGAGCAGACAATTGTTTCCGAGATTTGAGCAAGCAAGGTAAGGGAGTTGTAGTGTTCGGCCAAAGGCCATATTGTTTTAAGGGACGACCGAATCTAACTATGACATTTTAGGGGAAGTTTGACAGAGATAAAAGAGGAGTCTCGGGATTCATATCTATTTCAGTAAGGGTATTTGAGTTATAGATTGTATTTCATTTAGATCTTACATATTGTTTAACCGGGTTTTGATTAAGTGTTCCTCAATGGATGCGGGTACCAGTGGAGGAGAGAAAGGGTAGTCCCTACTCCTAGATTCAAAACGCTCATTGTCAGATGCGTGATTGGCCCTTTGGGTAGTGGGCGATGTCGGAAAGGGATAAGCAGATCGCTGTTATCCCTGCTAGTGAGAGTGTCGATATCGAGGGTGTCATTCTCAGTGTTATCAGGTGTGTGTAGCCCTACATTAATTTCCCAATAGATTAATAGTGTTAATGTTAAATGTGTGTTAATAAAAATACGAGTAACATGGCTAAGGGTACCATTAATTGGTACAGTGCATTCAGGTACGTTACCCCTAACTCTCAGTTAATAATGCTTATAGGCATTGATATGGAAATATGTGTAATTTCGTTATGACTCTGGGGTAAGGTGCATTGCATGATATCTGAATAATATGTTTGTTCCATGGGCATATGGGTGATAATGATAAAGCAGAAGTGTTCCAGTGGTTTTCCCCACATTATCCGGTGACTTATGTCACATATTATGAATCCGGTGACTCTGTCACATTATCTGGTGGCCATGCCACGATTATAAGGGCGATGTGCAGTTGACTGCAGTGACTGCCTTTGAGGGTGTGTAGCGGATAGAGGGTCAATTTAGTAATCCCTACGGTGTGATTGGTAGGTAAAGGTGGTGTGTAGAGGATGGATATTTAGGTGGGGCTCGAGATTGCATTTCATTCTGTGCATAAATGTGATTAAATATGTTATGACTCGATATGCTATGCTATGGGCTTTGCCGAAATGTTATGATTAAGGCTATAATCAGTTGGGTTTTAGTGTAGCCGTCGCACATTGAGTCTATTGACTCACCCTTCGTGGGATAACTTTTTGCAGGTGATACTTAGCGATATGGATCGGGTCAGCGGGGACTTAGTGGTGGCCATGCTCAGCTCAGCATTTTCGGGTTTTCTCATAATTAAACTTATCATGTTTTCTTATTATATTTTCGGGATTCATTTTGGGTTTTATTTTGTTGTAATAAGGCCACTACTATTTAACTGTTTTATTTATGCATTTTAATTTTTATTCTGATACGATCAACATTAAACAAATGGTTAAACAATTTTTTGTAAAACAACTTCAAATGTTTTGACACCTAAACACCTACGATTTTAAACTTAATGATAAGCTCTAAAATTCGGCATTTCTTTTAACTTGTAATTTTTGAAACATGAAGATAACGTTTTAATACAAACTTTAATAACAACACGGTTTTCAACTTGATCATTCACAAATCTACTTTCTTCAAATCCACCAAATTTTCCTAGATGACAAAACGAGATTTAGCTACGTTTTACTCAAGAAGCATACCAGATCTGGTCGGGGCTTGTGGACCGGGTTTGGGGTGTTTCAATTTACTGCTATTCTAGGGGGTTATTATAAGAGAACGAAAGTTCCACTAATTAACCTAGGGTTAGACGTTATTCGCCTTGAGATAGGGTTTAATATACGTTAGGAAGTCTTACGGATCAAACTAAGTTAATAAATCGTATGATTCAGTGTTAAATAACAAGTGAAGTCTAGGTGGATTCTTCCTGAGGGTATCGTTGTGATCAACTAAGTTTTTCATCAAATTATTTCCCAATTCACTCTTTTTGCCTTTGCGTCTTTAGTTTAGTAGTCGTTAATTTAGATTAAAAGAAACTTTACTTATTTTAGGCTAAATAATAAAAAGAAAGTTAGTATTAGTACTTTTAGTTCCTTTGGGTTCGACAATCCAGTCTTGCCTAAGCTATACTACTGTTCAATAGGTACACTTACCTATAATCGTTGTCAGAGTTAGTTTCTAGGTTCGATCATATTCTTTATAAATTTTAAAACTCAAGAAAATAACAATCACAAGTCAAGTGAATAAATCGTCTGGTTCAGAGTTAGATAATAAGTGAAGTCTAGGTGGATTCTTCCTCGGGTATTGTCTCAATCAATTGGTTTTTCCCACAAGAATTTCCCCAATTCATTCTCTTTGTCTTCATATCTTCAGCTTAGTAGTTAATTCATTTTAGATTAGATAAAAATTTCCTTAATTCAAATTGGTATCAGAGCCCGATTCAAAACTCAGCTTGAAGGGCTTGTGGACCCCAAAAATTTTACGAAAGTGAGTTTACTAAAAGATGAGCAAGTTTTCTGGCATGGCACCTGAGTCTCCTATCAAGTCCACGGTATGTACCCTAATTATTGTGTGATTTGTATGTGGGTATCTGGGATCATAGATTAGTAGATTAGAGCTATTGAACTCTAGGATTAGCTTACTCCAACACAAAATTACATAAAATTTAAAGACTAATCGAACAAACCTGTGAGTAAGTCACTAAGTTAAGGGTGTGGCAACAGTTGTGCGCATGTCTAGGATTGGATTCAGGGGGAGCTTAGTATCTAAGCAGTCCTAGTGACTCACCTCCTCTTTGCTCGAATCCTACCTTGTGCGTAGTGACGGTTCACCCTAACCAAGAGGACTTACCCACAAGCTAAATTCAATAATTAAAACCGAAGGGATTAGCTACACTGTTTTATAAAAACCCTAGTTTTGAAATCACCAAATTACCCCCTGATTTGCAAAAACTACCTTAGATCTGAAAAAAATATTACCAGAGTTCCCTGATTTGTAGAAATTACTAAAATGCCCTCAGTTTATAAAATTGCCATACTACCCTCAATTTTTACCAAAATATTCCTAATTTGGAAAATTATCAAAATACCCCTACAGGACAAATTACGAAAATACCCCTGGGTTGGAACGGACGAAAATGCTCAAAGTGGTGAACGTGTGTAGTAGATACTATTGAATGAATGTGATTCTCTAAGTTAGGGTAGGAGATTAGAATGAAAACTTTGTGATGATCGAAAGAACTACTACTAAACTTCTTTATATAAAACTTGTTCGTGGGTAATCAGTGGAACAGAAGCTAATGCATAAAATTTCTTAAATCAGACTAAATCACGATCATAGACATGAGTTCTAGGGGACGTGGTCGTAATGTGTGTGGGCATGGAAGAGGCAAAATGATCGTGTCGGAACCTGTTAGGTCTGGTCAAGGGTCCGAGAATGAGATGCCACCACCACCATTCTTTGGTGTTGAGTATCGAGATCGACGGGGATGATGCGATGATCGTAGGTGATGCTGCGAGTTCTTGAGAGGGTAGCTGGAGCAAGTGGAGGTATGGGAGCTCGAAAATCTGTATCTGAGTGACTCCAAGCCAATGGAGCTGATGTATTTTGAGGTGTATCTGGTGTGGCGCCCAATATAGCTGAGTATTGGTTAGAGGCAGTTGAGAGGATCATGGATGATTTGGACCCTTCTTGAAGAGAAGCTGAAAGGTCTTTGTTGTTGCCGGGATGAGGCCTACCGGTGGTGGCTCACTGTCAGAGAGGGTACCCCTGCAGATCGAGTGGATTGGGGGTATTTTAAGACTAAGTTTGAGGGGAAATACGTCAGAGCTAGCTACATAGACTCACAGAGAAAGGCGTTCCTAAATCTAGTGCAAGGAATCAAGTCGGTAGCGGAGTATGAACTGGAGTTTCTACGGTTGAGCCAGACGCCTGAAGATTGTGGCTACGATTCTGACGATGTATCGATTCGAGGATGGATTGCGAGATGAGTCATGCAGTGTTGATTGCCCCACAACGGGAAAGAGATTTTGTAATCTTAGTGGATAAGGCTCGGATAGCTGAAGAAGTTAAGCGGACCGAGAGACAGAACCAGGACAGAAGTCAGGGTAGGAATAAGAGGAACTATGGGTCTTCAGGGTCATTTAGGAAATTTCAAGAGAGGCCTAGGACTGATGGGCCAGCTCGTGCTCTATTGGGCCAGAGTGAAGCATGTTCTACATGTGGGAGAACCCATTATGGGGGAGTGTAGAGTGAAAATCGGTGGATGTTTCAGGTGTGGATCCACAGAACATATGATGAGGGACTGTCCTCAAATAGATCGGGGACAGCCAACGGGTCAAAGTTTAGATCGAGCTAGAGAGGTGGTCGGCTGGGGACGAAGGGGTCGTGGTCAAGCCAGAGGTGGCAATGGCGCGAGAGGTGGTCGTGAAGCACCAGGTGGAGGTGCAGGTTATGTAGAGGCAAGGCAGCCAGCTTTGGTCTATGCATCACATCGCCAAGGGGACGGAGACACTCCAGATGCGAATAATGGTGCGTACCCTACCATAATATACTAAGTGCTTATTTTGGCTTTGGAATTAGAGTGCACAGCGAAAGCATAGTGATGAGACTTGGGTAGTACGATTACTAGTTAGTCAGAAATTTTGAGGATGAAATTTCTTTAAAGGGGTAGAACTATAATATCTGGGATTTAGGGGTTATGCATTTTCACTTAAATGTATGTGGTAGCATGCTTGTGTGTGATTTGAATGTGTTTTGGGGGCTTTGGGAACCTTGGGAGGTAGGTAGAAGCCTTAGAAAAATATTTGATTTTAAGCCCAAAAGGGAGCTAAGGAGCTAGGCCTTAAGGAGTTTAGTGTGTGGCTTACGACACAAGAACCGAAATGGTAAGTGGCAAGGAGGCGCCACTTAGAGCACCTGTGAGAGTGCGCCTCGGGGGTTGTGAAGGGACCTAGGTTCGAGTGCTTGGTGGCGTTTGGAGCTTTTATTTTTCGACAAGGAGGTGCAGTGGTGGACGGCACAGGGACTCTAAATGGATGAGCATTGGATTTGGTCAAGGCACTTAAAGATTCAGCTAAGAAGAGAAGATAGGTGTTGACTCATTCAAATTCATTTGAATGAGGGGAGAAGAGGAAAAATAAGAGAAAAAGAAGGGATTTGAGAAGGGGGGAAGAGTTGGACGGCAAAGGGGCTTTGGAGGGGGCATATTTGGTCATTCAAGGAGTGAGCTAAGTGCCAAATTGGTTTAAGGGGTTTTAGGTACATTTTAGTTTTCTTTTCCTCCCTTAGACTTGTGCCGAGAGTGGTAGTCAGAAACCTTTCAAAGTCTCCTATATTTTCTTACTTTAGACGAATTTGGGAAGACCATTAAGGTCACTTTCATCTCTATTCTTTTCTTCAGTTTTGCTCATCTTTAGATCGAAACCCTTACCTCTTCTCTTCTCCTTTTATTTTGGTAAGGTCGAAACCTCTCTTTCATTCATTCCCACCATTGCCGCAACCCTTACGGTCCCAAACATCTCTTCTCCATTCTTTTGGCAAAAGCCGAATCTCCTATCTTTAGGCCATAGCCGATTGCATCTCTACCCTTTTGGAACCAATTTATTCACTAGATCAAAAGCCAAATCATTGTTATTGATTCCTTTTCCATTTATCTCCTGAAGCCGAATACCCTTTCTCCTATGGCCGAATCTCTCAATGGTCAAGGGGAGGTGTTGTCGATCATTGGTACAAGCTATTCAACCGAATCTAATAGTGGGGTAAGGGACCCTGTCATTCGATTTCTTTTTTTTTTCTTTTTCCTTTAGTTAGCCGAAATCTGGGAAGCTAATCCCTTTTTATTCTTTTGGCCAAAATCATGAAGGTGAGTTTCGGGATCTCTGTAGCTAACAATTTAAGGGAGATCTTTCGGGATTTTGGATATCCAAGGTAAGCAAGGCATATCATTCGGCCAAGGGCCACTTCTATTGGTTTTAAGGCACTAGGCTGATTCTAACTTAAGCCATGTAGGGATTTTGACAACTTCAGGAGCAGACAATAGTTTTCGGGATTTGAACAAGCAAGGTAAGGGAGTTGTAGTATTCGGCCGAAGGCCATATTGTTTTAAGGGACGGCCGAATCTAACTATGACATTTTAGGGGAAGTTCGACAGAGATAAAAGAGAAGTCCCGAGATTCAGATCTATTTCGGTAAGGGTATTTGAGTTATAGATTGTATTTCATTTAGATCTTACATATTGTTTAACTGGGTTTTGATTAAGTGTTCCTCAATGGATGCGGGTACCAGTGGAGGAGAGAAAGGGGTTGTCCCTACTCCTAGATTCAAGAAACGCTCAATTTCTGCCGTACGTGATTGGTCACCGGGTTGTGGGCCAGCATCGGAAAGGGATAAGCAGATCGCTGTTATCCCTGCTAGCGAGAGTGTCGATATCAAGAGTGTCGTTCTCAGTGTTATCAGGTGTGTGTAACCCTACATTAATTTCCCAATAGATTAATAGTGTTAATGCTAAATGTGTGTTAAAAAAAATACGAGTAACATGGCTAAGGGTACCATTAATTGGTACAGTGCATTCAGGTACGTTACCCCTAACTCTCAGTTAATAATGCTTATAGGCATTGATATGGAAATATGTGTAATTTCGTTATGACTTTGGGGTAAGGTGCATTGCATGATATCTGAATAATATGTATGTTGCATGGGCATATGGTTGATAATGATAAAGGGGAAGTGTTCCGGTGGTTTTTACCACATTATCCGGTGACTTATGTCACATATTATGAATCCGGTGACTTTGTCACATTATCTGGTGGCCATGCCACGATTATAAGGGCGATGTGCGATTGATCGCAAGCGCCTTCGAGGTGTGTAGCAGATGGAGGGTCGATTTAGTAATCCCCACGGTGTGATTGGCAGGTACAGGTTGTGTGTAGAGGACGGATATGTAAGTGGGGCTCAGGGTTGCATTTCATTCTGTGCATAAATGTGATTAAATATGTTATGACTCGATATGCTATGCTATGGGCTTTGCCGAAATGTTATGATTAAGGTTATAATCAGTTGGGTTTTGGTGTAGCTGTCACACATTGAGTTTGTTGACTCACCCTTCGTGGGATAACTTTTTGTAGGTGATACTTAGCGATATGGATCGGGTCAGCGGGGACTCAGTGGTGGCCATGCTCAGCTCAGCATTTTCGGGTTTTCTCATAATTAAACTCATCACGTTTTCTTATTATGTTTTCGAGATTCATTTCGGGTTTTGTTTTGTTGTAATAAGGCTACTACTATTTAACTGTTTTATTTATGAGTTTTAATTTTTATTCTGATACGACCAACATTAAACAAATGGTTAAACAATTTTTCGTAAAACAACTTCAAATGTTTTGACACCTAAACACCTACGATTTTCAACTTAATGATAAGCTCTAAAATTCGGCATTTGTTTTAACTTGTAATTTTTGAAACATGAAGATAATGTTTTAATACAAACTTTAATAACAACACGGTTTTCAACTTGATCATTCACAAATCTATTTTCTTCAAATCCACCAAATTTTTCAAGATGACAAAATGAGATTTAGCTACGTTTTACTCAAGGAGCATGCCAGATCCGGTCGGGGCTTGTGGGCCAGGTTTGGGGTGTTTCAATTTACTGCTATTCTAGGGGGTTATTATAAGAGAATGAAATTTCCACTAATTAACATAGGGTTAGACGTTATTTGCTGCGAGATAGGGTTTAATATACGTTAGGTAGTCTTACGGATCAAACTAAGGGAATAAATCGTATGATTCAGTGTTAAATAGCAAGTGAAGTCTAGGTGGATTCTTCCTGAGGGTATCGTTGTGATCAACTGAGTTTTTCATCAAGTTATTTCCCAATTCACTCTTTTTGTCTTTGCGTCTTTAGTTTAGTAGTCGTTAATTTAGATTAAAAGCAACTTTACTTATTTTAGGCTAAATAATAAAAAGAAAGTTAGTATTAGTACTTTTAGTTCCTTTGGGTTCGACAATCCGGTCTTGCCTAAGCTATACCACTATTCGATAGGTACACTTACCTATAATCGTTGTCGAGTTAGTTTCTAGGTTCGATCATATTCTTTATAAATTTTAAAACTCGACAAAACAACAATCACAAGTCAAGTGAATAAATAAATGCAGTTCGAGTTAGATAACAAGTGAAGTCTAGGTGGATTCTTCCTCGGGTATTGTCTCAATCAATTGGCTTTTCCCGCAAGTATTTCCCCAATTCATTCTCTTTGTCTTCGTATCTTTAGCTTAGTAGTTAATTAATTTTAGATTAGATAAAAATTCCCTTAATTCTTAGGCTAAATAATAAAAATAAATTTAGTATTAGTACATTTGGTTCCGTTGGGTTCGACGATCCGGTCTTGCCACTAAACTATACTACTGTTCGATAGGTGCGCTTGCCTCCATTGTTGTCTTAGTTAGTTTCCAGGTGCAATCATTGTTTTTATAAATTTTTAAGACACTGACATACGATCAAATTTTTGGCGCCGTTGCTGGGGAACTGAAATATTAAGAAAGCTCATTTTTTTATTACTTTAGCCATATTTTTTGCTATTAAATTTTATTTTTTCTAATTTTCTTTATTCTTTTTCTTTTCCTGGTAGGTACCTCAAGTTTATGACTAGAAGGAACCCGACGGGACCCTTGATTTTTCTTATAGTGAAATAGAACATACCACTCGCAAAAACCAAAGAGATGTTACTGAATAATTATCAGTGGCAAGTCATGAGGACAACGCCTACTAAAGAAGACGATGTTTTCAACCTTGACGTGGTCACCATGTTATCTAAGCAGGCAGAGTATTTAAATAAAAAATTTGATGGTTTGCATGGTTCTACGCAGGTACATCCAGTTATACAGTGCGATATGAATAGATGAGGATTGAGCAATACAGAATATCCACCTTACAACTCAAGCGCTGAAAACGAGCAAGTTCACTATATGGGTAATAATTTTCGATCTTAAAATAATTTTTATAGTATCAATTATAATGCAAGTTGGAGGTACCATCCCAATTTCTCGTGGGGTGGTCAAAGTGATCAGAGACAACAACCCCTCCCAAACTTCCAACAACAGCCTTACCCACAGGAAAAAAAGCCGAGCCTTGAGGAGATGTTGACAAAATTCATAGCGGTGTCAGAAACACGTTTCCAAAACACTGAAACAACACTTAAAAATCAAAAAGCATTGTTTCCAGAGATCAAGAACCAATTAGGGCAACTTGCTAAGCTGATCTCAGAAAGACCACAAGGTATCTTGCCTAGCAACACCGAAACTAAGCCAAGAGAGCAACCTCAAGCAATAATGGCTCACGATAGTAAAGGGTTAGATGAACCAGAGTTTAAGCAAGAGAATGTGGTAGAGGAAGGTAAGGTTGAAGTAAGCCATGATAAACCAAACCAGGTAATTACAGAGTACCGACCTCGTGTGCCATACTCCAATGCGATAAAGAAAGACCACATAGAGGAACAATTCGGTAAATGTCTTAAACCTCCAAAGAAATTTCATATTAACTTGCCGTTTCTTGAAGCTCTTTCACAGATGCCAGATTCAAGGAAATTTTTAAAAGAGTTTTTGATAAACAAACGGCAGTTAGACGATACGTCGTATTTAGAGCTAAACGCAGTGTGCCCAGTAATTCTACGAAATAAACTACCACATGAGCTCACATTTCATGCAAGTGATGAAGCGATCACTCTTCAGGTTCTTGACATAGCTAGGACATCAAGTATTAAGGGTGGAACCAATCACGTCAAAGTTGGAGATCAGGTACTCAAAATCTTCTCAGATGGAACAGTCGAAGTAACTAATCCTAAATTCAGCACTTTTAAGGTGAATACTACTCGACTCAAACTATATATCAATAACCAAATTGATCGCATGAGAAAGGATTTTCACCTCCTCAAACCACCATGATTGTGCAAATGAGAGGTAAGTCTAGCTTCAGACTTTAAACGAGCACTTCTCGGGAGGAAACCCGAGCACTAACCCTACTAATTAGTTTAGTTTATTTCTTTTCATGATTAGGCACAAAATTTTCATACCCACACAGCCTTACACATGGCCGTGGCCGTGTGGGTACCACAAGTAGGAACTTAGGCATGAGATGTATCTCTATTTAAACCCCCTTTCTCCCTTTTTCTTTTCCAGTTGTCTTTCTTCTTTCATTTTCCATTATTTACTTTTATTTTTACTTTCATTTTTATTTTTATTTTCTTTATTATTTTCTTCTTATTCTTCATGCCATTTAGATTTAGCTTAGGATATAATAAAATCAAGCCAGCTACTTCAAGGTTTCAATTTCAAATGCTTCAAGGCGGTTCCCTACACCTCTGTCCAATCCTATCTGGTTTCTTATTGATTAACTCCATCCAAAATTCAGGAAGTTTCACTTCTCTCCCTATCTTTTGATTTTATCACTATATTGTCAGTTTATCTATCTTTGTACATTGAGGGCAATGAACTTCTTAAGTGTGGGGGTGAAAATTATTTAGAAAAAGTGTCTAACTTTTTACATTATTCTCAAATCCCTGAATGATATTCTGGCTTAAAGTAATTTTCACATATCACTAATTAGAATTAAATTCTTGTTAATTCATTATTTTTATTGATATGTTTTAGATTAAGTCATTGATAATTGTGCAATGATGATTTAAACTTCAAGATACTAGAGAATCAAGCATGATGAGTCTATTTTCAAAAAAAAATTAAAAATTTTGTTAGGTTATGCACTTTGAATCTAATTGTTACCTTGAAATTTGAAATTTACAAAGTTGATATAAAAACCCATAATTTTGTGAGATTTTGAGCCTTTTAGAGCATACATTCTTTTCGTGCTCACTTTTATTGATTATGAGTGTGTCAACATTGATTTGTTATTCTAGAACTTACCTCGATTATACATGTCAAGACCACACCTTTGATTTGATATATAGAAATGATTAAGACACTTAGGATTTAACCCACTTACTCCACTAAAAGCCTACCCTCACAATTAATCCCTAGTGAACCCCTTTGATACTAACAACCCTTTTATTGACTCAACCCACTAATATTAACTCGAAAACCATCTTGTATTTGTTATCACCATTCCTTTTGACTACCACTCGCTATCGAGACTTAATTTGATTTGTTGCCTAATTATATTATTTCAGTTGTTAAAGTTTTATCTTATATTGATTTGTTCTTAAAAAAGCGAAGTATATTCATTATTAGTTTAAATTCAACATCTTGAAAAAGAAGCTCGTATTATTAGTATTTCATGTTTTCAATTTATGTAATTTTTTAGGATTAGTTCATTTTTCTAGTTAGGAAAATTGTCAATTCAATCTTGAATTTAACCCTTCTACTTCAGCCTTTATCCACACCTTTAACCTAAACACCGTTACAATCCTTTTAAAGACTTTTTTATTCGTGTATCATCTCATTTTATAGTGGTGGAGATTTTATTTTCAGGCAAGCCTATGGGATTAACTTTTCATGTTCGACTTTTGGCCGCTTAATTTTTGAACCTTAAACACCTTGAGTGATTTGAGTGAATCTTTAGTTAGGATGTCAACTTTTGTCGATTTTTAATTAAAGGTAATTATTTAGATAAGGGAAAACATGATCGTGTCAAACAGTCAAGTTTTAATATTTATAAAAGAGTGATCGAACCTATAGACTAACTGTAACAACGATAGAGGCAAGTGTACCTATCGAATAGTAGTATAGCTAAGGAAAGAATATCTTATCGAACCCAAAGGAACCTAAAAGTACTACTACTCACTTTCTTTCTATTATTTAGCCTGAAATATGGAGTGATTGGTTTATGAAACTAATGAAAAAAAAACTAAACTAGATGCAAAGACAAAAGATTGAATTGGAGAAAGATTTTAGGAAAAATCAGTTGATAAAGACAATACCCCCAGGAAGAATCCACCTATGACTTCACTTATTATTTATTCCCAGACCATATGATTTTTTACTTAGCTTGGCCCGTGAGACTCCCTAACCTATATTAAACCCTCCCTCGAGGTGAATAATCTCTAACCTTAGGTTAATCAGTGGAACTCTCGTTCTCTTATAATAACCCCCTAAGGAAGCAGTAAATCGATCAATGGATTCCTATATTAGGTTTCACCCTAATCCGGTAAAATTTCGTAACCTTATCTCTAGGCGCTGATCAACTCTGCTCAATTATGCTAGATCTACTATTAGGTAGGGTCTATTCCTCCTCCACCTAAGCACATCAGATTAAATTAAGCAACATAATTAAGAACAAACCAAGTACTTATCATATAATTTAAAAATAAAATAACAAAATCTATCATAGGTTTCATCCCCTTCAGGTATCTAAGGGGTTTAGTGCATAACTAAATACGAAAACATCTCAAGAGAAAAGAATAAACAAAACACAAGAAATCTCTAAAACCCCCTGAAGGAATTGAAGGAGAGATCCTCCGTCTTGAATGGAGTTTCAGTTTCTTGAGATGGATCAACTGGTAATCTTCAAGTGATTCCCTAAAAGATGAACGCTTTGCTAAAAGCCTCTGCCAAAAAGCTCCCTTTAATGTTTGCCTTGGGTTGTTTATATAGGCTTTGGGATGCTATACTTGGCTCCTAAGTATCTCCTTCGAGTAGAATTATTATTAGGATGTCTAAGTAGACTTAGGAGTATGTTTCTTTGGCTTCAAGCATCCAAATCCGAGTGAAATTACTCTCTCCGCGGTAGGGGCACGACCATGGCACACGCCCGTGTAAATTGTGGTTGGGCCGTGTCTCGATTCTTTCGTTTTGGGCAAGGCAGTGTGAGTCAGGATTCAGGCTGTGATTTAGGTCTGTCGATATGGGCACAGCCATGTAGATTACCAGGCACATCCGTGTGATCAATGGATGCTGCACCACCGTGTGTTACGTAGTTGAGGCCGTGCTCTAGGTAATTGGTAAGGCACAGTCATGTGGGCTTTGGGCCAGGCCGTGTTGATTGCTTGCTAAGGCCCAGTTACTCCGTTTTAAGCCCATTTTGTGTTCTTTTATCCTCGAGTGCTTTCCTGAGTATAAACATGAAAAGAAAGGATTAAAAGTACCTTTTTACATAAATCAAGGGCTAAATCATCCAAAAGCCTAGTAAATATGGGGTTAAAATATGTTGCTTTTACGGTTTATGAAATACCCCCACACTTAAGCTTTTGCTTGTCCTCAAGCAAAATTCTTAACAAATTAAAATGAACTTTCCATAACTCATAATTCCTATCGATGTTGTCTCATCATAATTCATAGATAATTTATAAATGGATAATTCAACTCAAAGAACCCTAAAGATTCAATTAGATAAGTCATACATTTGTAGTATGAAAACATAGGTGTCTTCCCTTATTTAAGTGATTACCTTTAATTCAAAATCGAGAAAAATTGCCATCCTCACTAAGGATTCACTCAAATCACTCAAAGGTGTTTAAGGTTCAAGAATAAGCACTCTAAGTCGAACCTGAAAAGTTAATCCCATAGGCTTACCTGAAAATCAAGTCTCCACCACTGTATATGAGATGACACACAAATCAAAAGGTCTTTAATAGGGTTGTAACGGGGCTAGGGTTAAAAAGTGTGGATAAAGGCTGAATTAGAGGTTTAGAATCGAGACTGACTTGACAAATTGCCTATCTAGAAACACTAAACTAAATATGAATATTTACTTCGAATGCAAACTAATAATTCCACTATAGATAATTACTATATAATAACGAATATTTTCATTACTTAAAATTTTATAATACTTTAATCTGAGCTTTTTCTTTAACAATTGGAGTTTATCTGCTCTAAGCTCTTTTTTATACTACTAATATTGAATATCCTTGGATTTTTTAATTAATTACAAACCAACATAAACATAATAGAAGGAGCTTTGATAGTTGAAATAACCTAATTGAAGAATTGATCAAATCAATTCTCGATAGAGGGTAGTCAAAGGAGTGTTGATAATAAAGACAAAGGGATTTTGGGTTAATATTAGTGGGTGAGTCAATAAAAAGGTTGTTAGGATTCAATGGGATTCACTAGGGGTTAATTTGTATGGGTAGGTTTTTTTAGTGGAGTGAATAGGTTAAAACCTAGGTGCCTTTATCATCTCAGTGTATCAAATCATTAATGTGGTCTCGACATGCATAAACGAGGCAAGTTTTAGAATAACAGTTCAAAGTTGACACACTCGTAATCAATTAAAATGAGCACGAAAAAAGGTATATGCTCTATAAGGCTCAAAATCTCACAAAAAATTATGGGTGTTTTGACATCAATCCTTAAAAATTTTGAACTTCAAGGTGATACTCAAATTAGGTTCAATAACCTATCAATTTTAATTTTTAGAAAGTAGACTTGTCATGCTCTTTTCTCTAGTATTCTTCAAATTTAATCATCAATGCATAATTAACTAAGACTTATTCTAAAACATATCAATAAAATCATAAATCATTAAAATTTCACCTAATTAATAATATGAGAAAATACTTAAGATCAAGACAAATTTTAGGGTTTTGAGAATTATGCAAAAAGTTAGGCACTATTACCCCCACACTTAAGATGTACATTGCCCTTAATGTACAAAGATAGACAATGATAATTAGGTGCCAAATCAAAAAGATAAGTGGGGAAAGTAATACTCCCTGAAATCTAGACGATCCCTGGCGTCTTTGGTGGCGGTGATAGTGTTTTCTATGGGCCTGGTAGAGTGGCTACTGGGAAGCAATTTGCTAGATGAAGAAATTGGGTAGCCTGTGAAGATATAGCCAAGAGACCTAGCGAAATAATAATACTATACTAATACTATAATTAAAGAAATTGGGGGAGAGGGGAAGGCTGTGGGGATTTAAATAAAATTTTCAAATCTGGTATGTTCCCACGCCCGTGTGCCGAGGGTGTGTTGATTCACACAGCTGCTTTGCACGGTCGTGTTGTGGGGTGTGTTGTTCTTCTATGCCCGTTTGTTGATGGGCACACCCATTTCTAAAAAGCCAGTATGTGAGCGCGGTTGGACTACACGGTCGTTGTCTGCCTGTGCTCAAATAGTCAGTATCTTAGCACGATCATGAGGCACAGCCGTGCTATTTTTTTTGGTGCCCGTGCCGTGGGTGGTTGGCTCCGTGATGTTGGGGGTGGTTGGACTAACCTTGCACGGCTCTGCTCTGTTAGTGTGGTGGTTCTAGTGATCCACACGGCCACGGGCACGACCGTGTGTAAGGCCGTGTGGCCTAGAAACCTGTATCTTTGTTTTAAATGTGAAGAGAGAAAAGAGAAGTAAAGAAAAGAAAGAAAAAAATTTGGAAAATAAAAAGTGTTAGTGCTCGGGTTGCCTCCAAGAAGTGCTCATTTATAGTCTTTAAGCTAGACTATCCTTGACTTTGAAGATTTTAGGGAGGTTTAAAGGTTTGAATATTTTCCCTCTTGCTAACAGTTTTATTTTCGTGAGAAAGTTTAGGTCGAGAAGCGTTTACCTTGAAATTGTTGAATATTAGATTGCTTACCTCGACTATTTCGTGTGGGAAAATATTGTGTACCTGAAGGAGTATTTCTTCCTTTTTCTTCAGGTCTGTTGAAGCGATGTGAGGATCGGCTTTGTCTAACAGCACTTGATCTCCTATTTTAAAGTGATTTGATGTCCTTATGAGCTCTTTTGGTGGTTCCTTATGTTTTACTTCGTATGGATCCGATTTTTCTTTGGTGTGTATCTTCTGCTCTTCTAAATTGTTGATCTTATGATTTAGTGTTGGCTCAGCTTTGATGATTTGTGATGTTTCCTGCGATGAAGTTTGAACAATTTGATTATTTATTGAAACGACTTTCTTACCTTCATCTTCTGTTGTTTTGGTGAGTCAAGAGCTTGAAGATTGACTGATTCATTTCATACACGAAGTATGAGTTCTCCTGTGGCAACATCATTTTTAGTCTTGGCAGTTGCAAGAAAAGGTCTTCCTAAAATTAAAGGGATTGAATTTTCCTCATCCATGTCTAAAACAATAAAATCTATTGGAAAACGAATTTATTAATTTTTAATAAAGCATCTTCAATAATGCCCCTAGGAATTCTAACAGTTTTATCAGCTAGTTGGATACTCATCCTAGCTTGTTTGGGCTTCCTTAGACCTAGTCGTTTAAACAGTGCATAAGGCATGACATTTATACTTGCCCCTAAATCGGCTAACGCATTATCAATAATTAAACTACCAATTAAACATGGAATTGTAAAACTACCTGGATATTTTAGTTTACGTGGTGATACGTTACGTAGCATTCTTGAGCATGTTGCGTTAAGATCCACATGGTGCTCTTCATTTTTTTTGCGTTTATTCGTCAAGAGCTAACTTAAAAATCTCCTTGAGTCAGGCATCTGAAAAAGAGCTTCAAGAAGAGATAAGTTAATATGTAATTTATTTAAAAGCTTTAGAAACTTATCGAATTGTTCCTCTGTATCATCTTTTTTCAATGCTTCGGGATAAGGTATGCGAGGTTGGTATTCTTTGATTATCGGTTTTGGCCTCTCTTGTGCTACCTCTATTTTACCTTTTTCTTCCTTTCTTGTATTGAGATGGGCTCGTCCACTTTTGTATCCTTTTGAGCTGTGATGGCTTGGATTTGCTTTTTTGGGTTTATTTCTGTGTTGCTTGGTAGACGTCCTTGTTGACGTTCAGAAATCACCTTTGTGAGATGTCCCACAGACCTAGTAACTTCTCCAAGTTGATTCTCGATTCCTTTGATTGATTTTTTTTGTTCATCATGTATTGCTTCAGTCTTTTGGAGACGAGTATATGTAGCTGATTTTGGTAATTTGGAGTAGGTTGCTGCCTTTGATTTCCATGATTTCTTTGTCCTCCCCACAAAAAATTTGGATGGTTCCTCCAACGTGCATTATAAGTGTTACTATAAGAATTATTATTAGATCAGAAATTGTTACCTATATATTTTCCCTGCTCTTTTTTTGCTCCTGGTTGGTAGGGTGGGTACTCAGAATTCGCCACAGTCCCACTTGCTTCGCATTGCATGACTGGATGTACCTGTGAAGAGCATAAATTATCAAGGTTTTTATTCATTAACTCCACCTGTTTCGACAGCATTGTCACTGCGTCTATGTTAAAAACTCCGGCTGATTTTTTCAGTTTAGCTCTTGTAATTTGCCATTGATAGGAGTTCAATGACATCTCCTCAATAAAATCGTATGCCACTTCAGGAGTTTTATTATTCAAAGTTCCACCGGCTGATGAATCAATCATTTGCCTAGTTGGAGAATTCACACCATTGTAAAAAGTTTGGACTTGAAGTCACAAAGGTAATCGTGGTGTGGGCATCTCCTTAGGAGATCCTTGTATCTTTCCATGCATCATATAATGTTTTGCGTCATTACGCACAAAAGAAGATATGTCATTCCTAAATTTGGCCGTTTTGGCTGGTGGAAAATATTTTAAAAGAATTTTTCGGTCATTTGATCCCATGTGGTGATTGACCCTCTTGGTAACAATTGCAACCACTTATTTGCTTTGTTCCTTAATGAAAAAAGGGAATATCTAAAGACGTATGGTATCTTAATAAACGCCATTTATTTTGAAGGTATCACAGAATTGTAAAAAAATAGATATATGAGTGTTTTGATCTTCATCACGCAAACCATCAAATTGAACAAATTGTTGAATCATTTGTATTGTGTTGTGCTTTAATTCAAAATTATTAGCGACTATAATAGGCCTAACAATACTAGATTCGCTCTGTCAAATTAGGTTTAGCATAATCATACATAGTATACGGAGCATCCTGTTCTTGCACATTTGGTGGATTGCTCTCGTCCATCCCTTCAATAGGATTGGATCTTTGTTGTTCTTCTCTTTGATAATCTAGGGCTCGTCTAATTTCTCTGCGATTTCTGCGAGCTGTAGCTTTAATGTCACTCTCGTATTCTAATGGTCCTCTCGGATTCCTTCTAGTAATAAACTAGAGGTACCTGTTATGAAAAGAAAGAAAGAAATTTAGAAAAACAAAAAATATAAAAATAAGAGAAATTTAAAAAAATAAAAAATAATGGCTAAAGTAATAGAAATAGAGCTTTCTTAATATTTTAGATGTTCCCCGGCAATGGCGCCAAAAACTTGATCGTGTCAAACAGTCAAGTTTTAATATTTATAAAAGAGTGATCGAAAGCGTAGACTAAGCGTGACAATGATAGAGGCAAGTGAACCTATCGAGCATTAGTATAGCAGGAGAATATCTTATCGAACCCAAAGGAACCTAAAAGTACTACTACTCACTTTCTTTCTATTATTTAGCACGAAATATGGAGTGATTGGTTTATGAAACTAATGAAAAAAACTAAACTAGATGCAAAGACAAAAGATTGAATTGGAGAAAGACTTTAGGAAAACTCGGTTGATAAAGCGATACCCTCAGGAAGAATCCACCTATGACTTCACTTATTATTTATTCCCCAAACCATATGATTTCTTTACTTAGCTTGGTCTGTGAGACTCCTTAACCTATATTAAACCCTCTCTTGAGGCAAATAACGTCTAACCTTAGGTTAATTAGTGGAACTTTCGTTCTCTTATAATAACCCCCCTAAGGAAGTAGTAAATCAATCAATGGATTCCCATATTAGGTTTCACCCTAATCCGGCAAAATCTCGTAACCCTATCTCTAGGCACCGGATCAACTCTGCTCAATTATGCTAGATCTACTCTTAGGTAGGGTCTATTCCTCCTCCGCCTAAGCATATCAGATTAAATTAAGCAACATAATTAAGAACAAACCAAGTGCTTATCATATAATTTAGAAATCAAATAACAAAATCCATCATAGGTTTTATCCCCTTCAGGTATCTGAGGGGTTTAGTGCATACCTAATTATGAAAACATCTCAAGAGAAAAGAATAAACAAAACATAAGAAATCCCTAAAACCCCCTGAAGGAATTGAAGGAGAGATCCTTTATCTTGAATGGAGTTTCGGCTTCTTGAGATGGATCAACTGGCTATCTTCAAGTGATTCCCTAAAAGATGAACGCTTTGGCAAAAGCCTCTGCCAAAAAGCTCCCTTTAATGTTTGCCTTGGGTTGTTTATATATGCTTTGGGTTGCTATACTTGGCTCCTAAGTATCTCCTTCAAGTAGAATTATTATTAGGATGTCCAAGTAGACTTAGGAGTATGTTTCTTTGGCTTCAAGCATCCAAATCCAAGTGAAATTGCTCTCTCCCATGATAGGGGGACGGCCATAGCACACGCCCGTGTAAATCATGGTTGGGTCGCGTCTCGATTCTATCGTTTTGGGCACGGCAGTGTGAGTCGAGATTCAGGCTGTGCTTCAGGTCCGTCGATTTGGGCACGACCATGTAGATCACCAGGCATGTCCGTGTGATCAATGGATGCTACACGGATGTGTGTTTTATAGTTGACGCCGTGCTCTAGGTAATTGGCGACGCACGGTCATGTGGGCTTTGGGCCAGGCCGCGTTGATTGCTTGCTAAGGCCCAATTACTCTATTTTAAGCCCGTTTTGTGTTCTTTTTATCCTCAGGTGCTTTCCTGAGTATAAACATGAAAAGAAAGGATTAAAATCACCTTTTTACATAAATCAAGGGCTAAATCATCCAAAAGCCTATTAAATATGGGGTTAAAATATGTTGCTTTTACGGTTTATCAAAACACCTATATTTTTCGTGCTAAAAACTTATGACTTTGATTGTTTGAATCTTTAAGACTCTTTAAGTTAAATTATTCATGTGTAAATTATCTATGAATTATGATGAGGCATTGATGATGAATATTATGAATTGAGGAAATTCATTTTAATTGTGAGTTGAGAATCTTGCTTGAGGACAAGAAAAAGCTTAAGTGTGGGGGTATTTGATAAACTGAAATATGAACATATTTTAATCCACATTTAGCATACTTTTGGATTATTTTTCCATTTAATTATAGAAATAGGTGCTCCTAGTCCTTTGTTTCCATGTTGTATACTCAAGAGAGCACCAGAGGATGAAAAGAACGAGGAACGGGTTGAAAATGGAGAAAATGGGCCAAAAAATAAAATCCATACGGCCTGGGCCCAAGACCACATGGCCCTCTTAAGAAGAGCCAAAAATGGCCTAGACCCTGAAATACACAGTCGTGCCTTCTCAACAGGTTTGACCACGGCCTGAAATTGAATCACATGGGCGTGTGCCACGGGTGTGTCCCTACCGCAGAAAAGAAGAGTTCTATTCGGATTAGGATACTTTCAGGCCAAGTAAGGCATCTCGAAGCCTATATAAACACCCTATGAGGCAACTTAAAGGGGGGAGTTCAACAGAAGCCTTCTGTCAAGGCTTTTTGGGGGTTCAGCTAGTCCAAAGAGTCAAGCTAGAGAAGCTGAATTGTGGGATTGATAAACCGCAAAAATAACATATTTTAATCCCACATTTTGTATGCTTTTGGATGATTTATCCCTGATTTATATAAAAATGTGCTTTTAATCCTATCTTTTCTTGTTTATACTCAGAAAAGCACCCGAGGACAAAAAAAACGAGAAACGGGCTTAAAACAGACTAAATTGGGCTAACCCAAGAAATCCACACGGCTGTGCCTCGTCAAATTACTTCACACGGCCATGCCACAATTTACACGGCCGAGCCCCAATCGATAGAATCGAGACACGACCTGAAGACGATTTACACTAGAGTGTGCCATGGGCATGCCCCTGCTGTGGGAAAAAGCAATTTCACTCGAATTTGGATGCTTGGAGGCAAAGAAACCCATTCCTAAGTCTACTTAAACATCCTAGGATGAATTCTACTTGATTTAGGATACTTAAGAGCCAAGTAAAGCATCTCAAAGCCTATATAAACCTCCAAGGTAGCAACTAAAAAGGGAGTTCGGTAAAAGTCGAAATAGGACGGTTTTTGGCAGAGGCTTTTGCCAAAGCTTTCATCTTTTAGAGAATCACTTGAAGATAGCCTGTTGATCCATCTCAAGAAGCCGAAACTCTATTCAAGACGGAGGATCTCTCCTTCAATTCTTCCAGGGGGTTTTAGGGATTTCTTATGTTTTGTTTTATATTTTCTCTTGAGTTGTTTTCCTACTTTGTTATGAACTAAACCCCTCAGATACCTGAAGGGGGTGAAACCTATGACGGATTTTGTTATTTGATTTCTAACTTATATGATAAATGCTCAGTTTGTTCTTAATTATGTTGCTTAATTTAATCAAGTGCTTAAGTGGAGGAGGAATAGAATACACTTTAAGAATAGATCTAGCATAATTAAGCGGAGTTGATCGAACACCTAGAGATAGGGTTACGAGATTTTACCGGATTAGGGTGAAACCTAATATGGGAATCCATTGATCGATTTACTGCTTCCTTAGGGGGTTATTATAAGAGAACAATAGTTCCACTAATTAACCTAAGGTTAGACGTTATTCGCCTCGAGAGAGGGTTTAATATAGGTTAGGGAGTCTCACGGATAAAGCTAAGTAAAGAAATCATATGGTTTAGGTATAAATAATAAGTGAAGTCATATGTGGATTCTTCTTGAGGGTATCTTCTTCGTCAGCTGAGTTTTCCTAAAGTCTTTCTCCAATTCATTCCTTTGTCTTTGCATCTAGTTTATTTTTTTCATTAGTTTCATAAACCAATCACTCCATATTTTAGGCTAAATAACAGAAAGAAAGTGAGTAGTAGTACTTTTAGGTTCCTTTGGGTTTGATAAGATATTCTTGCCTAAACTATACTACAGTTCGATAGGTGCACTTGCCTCTATCGTTGTCATAGTTAGTCTATAGGTTCGATCATTCTTTTTATAAATTTTAAAACTCGACTGTTTGACACAATCAAGTTTTTAGCGCCGTTGCCAGGGAACTCTAAAATATTATGAAAGCTCTATTTTTATTACTTTAGCCAATTTTTTATTACAATTTTTATTATTATTTTATTATTGTTTTATTTCTACTTTGCTAATTTTTTCCTCTATTTTTCTTTTAGCAAAAATTTTAGTCTCTGAAAAAGATGGGCGAATAATTATCGGTGGCAAGTCATGAGGACAATTCCTACTAAAAGCGACCGGTGTCTTTAACCTCGGCGTGGTCACGGGTTATCTAATCAGTTAGAGATAATGAATAAAAGATTGATGATTGGTATAGTCCTCGCAGAACATCAAGAATTACAATATGATTTGAATCTAGGAGGCGTGGCGAATCCTGAATACCCACCTTACGGATATGGCATGGAAAATGAGCAAGCTCACTATACAGGTAACTATTCTTGATATCAAAATAATTTTTGTAGTGACACTTATGATGCAGGTTGGAAGTACCATCCCAATTTCTTGTGGGATGATCAAAATAGCTAAAGATCGGAACTTCCTCCAGATTGTCAACAACCACCTCACCAACAAGAAGAGGAGCCTAATCTTGAAGAGATACTGACAAAATTCATGGCAGCCACAGATTCTAGTTTCCAAAAGACTGAAGCGGCACTTGATGAACATAAAAAATCGATCAAAGGGATCGAGAATCAAGTTGGAGAACTTAGTAGGTCAGTGGGACATCTCGCAAAGCTAATGTCAGAATGACCATTAGGACGTCTACCAAGTAACACCGAGGTTAACCCAAAGGAACAAATTCAAGCCATCTCAGCTCAAGACATTATGGGGATAGATGAACCAAACTCAATACAAGAAAATAAGGGAGACGAAGGTAAGGTAGAGGTAACACAAAAAAAGCTGAAATCAGTAATCAAGGAGTACCAACCTCGCATACCTTATCCCGAAGCAATGAAAAGAGACGATTTAGAGGAGCAGTTCGATAAGTTTCTTAAACTCTTAAAGAAATTACATATTAACTTTCCTCTCCTTGAAGCTCTTTTTAGGATACGGACTCGAGGAAATTTTAAGATAGCTCTTGACCAACAAGCATAAATTAGATGAAGAGCACCACGTGGAGCTAAACGCAATGTGCTCAGCAATTCTACAAAATAGACTACCACGAAATCTAAAAGATCCAAGGAGTTTTACAATCCCATGTTTAATTGGTAGTTTATCTATTGATAATGCATTAGTAGATTTAGGGGCAAGCATCAATGTTATGCCTTACAAAATGTTTAAACAACTAGGTCTAGCGAAACCCAGACAAACTAGGAAGAGCATTCAATTAACTGATAAAACTATAAGAATTCCTAGGGGTATAATAGAAAATGTTCTAATCAAAATTGATAAATTCGTATTCCCAATAGACTTTGTTGTTTTAGACATGGATGAGGACAACACGATTCCTTTAATTTTAGGAAAACCCTTTCTAGCAACTGCCAGGACTAAAATTGATGTTGGTACAGGAGAACTTATTCTTCATGTAGGTGAAGAATCAATCAATTTACAAGCTTTTGGCTCGACCAGGACATCAAGTGATGAAGGTGAGAAAGTAAATTCAGTTGATAATCAAATTGTTCAACTTTCACCACAGGAAACACCACAAGGCTACAAACTTGAGTTGAACCATGGGCCCCAAGCCGTACAAGCTCATAACAGTGAATTGTTAGTGGATCCAAACCCAAGGGAAGAACCTATGGTAAGAAAAGGTAAGGTTGAGGTGTACCATGATTTACCAAAATCGGCAATTACAGAGTACCAACCTCGTGTGCCATATCCTGATGCAATAAAGAAATACCACACAGAGGAAGAATTCAATGAACTCACACTTCGTGCAGACGCCGGAACAATCACTCTTCAAGCTCTTAACTCAGCTAAGACATCGAGTAATAAAGGTACGAACGTTAATTCTATTGATAATCATTGGTTCAACCTTCTTTACAGGAAGCATCACGAAATCACTTAGATGAGCTAAATCCTAGACCTCGTACCAGCAAAGAAGAAATACATAAGGAACAAAGTCTTAGGGTTGACAAACTAAAAGAGTAGGAAACACAAATCAAAGAGGAACAGGAACCACACGAAGTGAAACCGAAGGAGTCCCCAGACGAGCTGATAGGAACAACAAATCACTTCAAATTAGGAGATCAGGTATTGTTGAATAAGGAAGACACTCGAATCACCAATTCAGACCTCAAGACAAACGAAGAAATCACTTTTGAGGTACTAAATGTCTTCTTATACGGCACGGTCAAGGTCAGCAATCCTAAATTCGACACTTTTGAGGTAAACATTACTCGACTTAAACTATATATCCATAACCGAAGTGATGACATGAGAAAGGATTTTCACCTCCTTAAACCACCATGACCATATGAATGAGAGGTAAAGTCTAGCTAAGACTATAAACGAGCGCTTCTCGGGAGGCAACCCGAGCACTAACCCCATTTTACATTTTTATTTTATTTTATTTTTCTTTTCTTTTTCTTTTTAGCACCTAATCATAAACTACCCAAAGAACAGATTTCTAGGCCACACGGCCTACACACACTGCATGCAGTGGTACGTAATGGAAGCCGGGGAAGAACCATGGGCGGACCGATGGCCGTGCACAACATAGAAAATTTCTTTTCCAAACACGGTGGCGATAATAGTCCACGCCCGTGTCGAGGCACCGTGCGACATTACTGACTTGTCAAGCAAGGGCTAAACGCGGCCGTGCCTTTCAATCGTGCCAACATTCTGACTTATCGAACACGAGAGGAGCATGCCCGTATTAAATGACCGTGTGAAGAAAGACACTGGCGTGCCACGACACCCACGTCCATGCCCGAACACCCTGAATGGGTTTAAAATTCAAAATCCCAAAACACGGGCTACATCTCTATTTAAACCTCATTCCCCATTTTTCTAGTTGTCTTTCATTTTCCATTATTTATTTTTGTTTTTATTTTACTTCATCATTATTTTTTTACTTTACTTTATTTTATTTTCTTCTTCTTATTCTTTATGATATTTAGATTTAGCTTAGGATACAATAAAACCAAGTCGGCTACTTCGAGGATTCAATTTTGAACAGTTCGAGACGCTTCCCCAAGTTCACCTCCAATCTTATCTGGTTTCCTTTCATAGACTTCATCCAAAACTTCAGGAAGTGTTACTTCTCCCCTTATCTTCTAATTTTATTATTACATAATTGTTTATCTATCTTTGTGCATTGAGGGCAATGTACATCATAAGTGTGGGGGGTAAAAGTACTTGACTTTTTTCATTATTCTCAAAATCCTAAATTTAGTCTTGATTCGAAAGTATTTTTCTCATTGTACTAATTAGGATGAAATTTCCAATGATTTATGATTTTTATTAATATCTTTAGATTAAGTCATAGTAAATTGTGCATTGATGATTAAATTTGAAGAATACTAGAGAATCGGGCATGGTAAGTCTACTTTCTAAAAATTAAAATTGATAGGTCGTTGAACTGAATTTGAATATTACCCTGAAATTTAGAATTTATAAGGATTGATGTCAAAAACACCCATAATTTTTGTGAGATTTTGAGCCTTATAGAGCATATATTCTTTTTTTTGCTCACTTTATTGATTATGAGTGTGTCAACTTTGAACTGTGATTCTAGAACTTGCCTCGTTTATACATGTCGAGACCACACTTTTGATTTGAGATACAGAGATTATAAAGGCACCTAAGATTTAACTCACTTACTCCATAAAAAGCCTACCTTCACAAATTAACCCCTAGTGAACTCCGTTGAATCCTAACAACCTTTTTATTGACTCACCCACTAATATTAACCCAAAATCCCTTTGTATTTGTTATCACCATTCTTTTGGCTACCCTTTAATCGAGGTTTGATTTGACTAAGTTACGAATTATATTAGTTCAAGAGTTACATTTATCATTTATGATATAATATTTTAGTTTGTTCTTAAAAAAACCCAAGTATATTCAATATTAGTAGTATATATATATAAAAAAAAGCTTAGAGCATTTAAATTCCAATTGTCGAAGAAAAAGATCGTATTAAAGTATTATCAAATTTTAAGTGATGAAAATACTCTTTATTATAGAGTAATTATCAATAGTGGTATTATTTTGCATTCGATGTAAATATTCATATTTAGTTCATTGTTTCTAGTTAGGTAATTTGTCAAGTCAGTCTCTATTTTAACCTTCTAGTTCAGCCTTTATCCACACATTTTAACCCAAGCCCCGTTACAACCTTGATTAAAGACCTTTTGATTTGTGTATCATCTCATATACAGTGGTGGAGATTTGATTTTCAGGCAAACCTATGGGATTAACTTTTCAGGTTCAACTTATGAGTGCTCATTCTTGAACCTGAAACACTTTGAGTGATTTGAATGAGCCTTTATGGAGGATGTCAATCCTTGTCAGTTTTGAATTAAAGGTAATTATTTAGATAAGGGGAGACACCCATGTTTTCATACTACAAAGGTATGACTTATCGTGATTGAATCTTTAGGACCTTTTGAGTTAAATTATCCGTGTATAGATTATCTATGAATTACGATAAGACATATTCAATAGGAATTATGAATTATGGAAAGTTCGTTTTAATTGTAAGTTGAGAATTTTGCTTGAGGACAAGCAAAAACTTAAGTGTGGGAGTATTTGATAAACCGCAAAAGTAACATATTTTAACCCCACATTTAGTATGCTTTTGGATGATTTATCCCTGATTTATTAAAAAGGTGCTTTTAATCCTTTCTTTTCATGTTTATACTTAGGAAAGCACCCGAGGACGAAAAGAACGAGAAGCGGGCTTAAAACAGACCAAATTGGGCCAACCCAAGAATTCGACACGGCTTAGACTTCAAGCCACATGGCCGTGCCTCATCAAATTTCTTCACACGGCCATGCCATGATTTACACAGCTGTGCCCCAATCAACAGAATCGAGACATGGCCCGAAGATGATTTACACGGGCGTGTGCTATGGGCATGCCTCTGCCGCGAAAAAGAGCAATTTCACTCGAATTTGGATGCTTGGAGGCAAAGAAACACATTCCTATGTCTACTTAAAAATCCTAGGAGGAATTCTACTTGAATTAGGATACTTAGGGGCCAAGTAAAGCATCTCAAAACCTATATAAACACCCAAGGTAGCAACTAAAAAGGGGAGTTCGGTAGAAGCTGAAACTGAACGATTTTTGGCAGAGGCTTTTGCCGAAGCTTTCACCTTTTAGGGAATCACTTGAAGATAGCCAGTTGATCTTTCTCAAGAAGCCAGAACTCTATTCAAGGCGGAGGATCTCTCCTTCAATTTTTTTAGGGGGTTTTAGGGATTTCTTATGTTTTGTTTTATATTTTTTCTTGAGGTGTTTTCCAACTTTGTTATGAACTAAACCCCTCAGATACCTGAAGGGGATGAAACCTATGACTGCTTTTTTTATTTGATTTCTAAATTATATGATAAATACTTTGTTTGTTCTTAATTATGTTACTTAATTTAATCTGATGTGCTTAGGTGGAGGAGGAATAGACCCTACCTAAGAGTAGATCTAGCATAATTAAGCAGAGTTGATCGAACGCATAGAGATAGGGTTACGAGATTTTGCCAGATTAGGGTGAAACCTAATATAGGAATCCATTGATCGATTTACTGCTTCCTTAGGGGGTTATTATAAGAGAACGAGAGTTTCACTAATTAACCTAAGGTTAGGCATTATTCGCCTCGAGAGATGGTTTAATATAGGTTAGGGAGTCTCACGGATCAAGCTAAGTATGGTTTAGGGATAAATAATAAGTGAAGTCATAGGTGGATTCTTCCTGAGGGTATCGTCTTCATTAACTGAGTTTTCCTAAAGTCTTTCTCCAATTCATTCTTTTGTCTTTACATCTAGTTTAGTTTTTCATTAGTTTCATAAACCAATCACTCCATATTTTAGGCTAAATAATAGAAAGAAAGTGAGTAGTAGTACTTTTAGGTTCCTTTGGGTTCAATGAGATATTCTTGCCTAAACTATACTACTGCTTGATAGGTGCACTTGCCTCTATCGTTGTCATAGTTAGTCTGCAGGGTCGATCATTCTTTTTATAAATTTTAAAACTCGACTGTTTGACACAATTAGGGATTCACTCGAAGAAAGCCAGTTGATTCATCTCAAGAAGCCAGAATCTTACTCAAGACAGAGGATCTCTCCTTCAATTCCTTTAGGGGGTTTTAGGGCTTTCTTTATGTTTTGTTTTATATTTTCTTCTAAGATGTTTTCTTTTACTATTATGAACTAAACCATTAGATACCTGAGGGGGATGAAACCTAAGACGAATCTTGTTATTATTATCTGCACTATATGATAAGTACTTGATTTGTTCTTAACTGTGTTCTTAAATATTGTTTTCATATTTCTGGGATATTGATTCAAGTATTGATGTGCTTAGGTGGTGGAGCAAAAGTCTCTACCTAGGAGTAGATCTAGCATAGTTAAGCGGAGTTGAATGCAAACCCCAGAAATAGGATGACGTAAATCTATCATATTAGGGTCACACCTAATATGAGAGTCCATAGATCGAGTTAATGCAATTCTAAGGGCTTTAATTAGAAATAAATTTCAATTAATCAACCTAGGGTTAGACGTTAGTAAACTCGAAAGAGGTATTAATATAAATTAGGAAATCCTATAGATCAAGTCAAGTGAATAAATTGTCTCGTTCAGAGTTAGATAACAAGTGAAGTCTAGGTAGATTCTTCATCGGGTATTATCTCAATCAATTGGTTTTTCCCACAAGTATTTCCCCAATTCATTCTCTTTGTCTTCGCATATTTAGCTTAGTAGTTAATTAATTTTAGATTAGATAAAAATTCCCTTAATTCTTAGGCTAAATAATAAAAAGAAAGTTAGTATTAGTACTTTTGGTTCCTTTGGATTCAACAATCCAGTCTTGCCACTAAATTATACTACTGTTCGATAGGTGCACTTGCCTCTATCGTTGTCTTAGTTAGTTTCTAGGTTCGATCATTCTTAGTTTCCAGGTTCGATCATTCTTTTTATAAATTTTTAAGACTCTGACATACGATCAGTTAAGCAACATGAAATACTTAAAGTTGTTGGTGAAGAGGATAAAGTGCACAAGCTGAAGAAGGCCTTGTATGGCTTAAAACAGGCACTAAGAACCTAGTATGACAAAATCGACAGCTGCCTGGCTAGCTTGGGGTTCAAGAGAAGCATCAGTGAGCCTACTTTGTATGTGAAGAAAGAAGGTGTTGAAACACAGCTCATAGTGTCCTTGTATGTTGATAATCTACTAGTAATAGGAGGTAACAATTTCATGCTGGCCGATTTTAAAAAGAAAATGGAAAAGATGTTTGAGATGTCAAATTTGGGACAAATTTCCTCCTTCCTTGTCATGGAAGTGTCTGAAACTGAGCAAGTGATCTTCCTAAGTCAGAAGGTGTAACATCCAGAATATGGGGGCTATGCATTTTTAACTTAATTGTATGTTGTTGCATGCCTTTGTGTAGTTAAGTGTGTTTTGGAAGTTTTAGGAACTTCAGTATGTAAGAGAATGCCTTAGAGAAATATTAAATTTTTAAGACTTAAGATGGAACTAAGCAAGATAGGCTTTAAGAATTATTGGCAAGAGGTTTTAAGCATAACAAGTCATTTGGCAAGGTGGTGTTGGCGCATGGGTGAATGCATGAGGGGAGAGGTTCGAATCCCCTAGCTAGAAATTGAAAGGGATTTTAATTTTTGCTTTCTTTCCTATAGTGTCGGTCAAGAATTATCTAGTATGGATGGATTTTCTTTTATTTTTGGATAGTAGACAAGGGAAAAAGGCAAGTTAGTAGTTATGGTATGGAATCATGAGGTTATGGAAGGATAAGGGACAAAGGGCTTGAAGAGTGGATGATGTTTTGGAAGCTTTTCCATGGTCATTTGACCATGAACCTAGACGGCATAAGGGGCCAAGGGGGATTGGTTTAATTGTGATAGGAATTAAGGGAATGATGGGGAAGAAATGAGAAGGAAAAAAGGGGATCATGTTGGCAAGTGTGTTGGCCGAATTTTGCAATAGGATTAGGGCGTGAAAGTTGGCCAAAACTTTGTCAAATTGTGCATCTTTTCCTTTCTCCCAAACTTTGTTTCTTAGCCGAATGCATACTAGACAAAAGATAAACCTTTTTCTTTTCTTTTAGTCATTTGAGTTTTACCATTTCGGTTTTGAGTAGTTCTTTTAATTTCTTTTCTTCAAATCATATCTTCTTTCTCTCCTCTTTGTAACCGAAAATTCCAAAATATCAAAGACCATTTTCTTCTCTTTTTCCTTCATTGTCGAATGCATATAGCTTCTAAACTCACCACTTTTCTCTTGAAAACCAAACCATCATCATCTTCTTCTTTCAATCTTTTATTTTCTTCTTTTCTCTTTCTCTTTTCTTCTTCTTTCTCTTAACTGAAACCATCTTCCACCATAACTGAAACCACCATTCTTTTTCTTCTCCTTTGTTAAAACCGAACCATCCTTTATTTTCACCATCTTCTTTCTTTCTTTTGTTAAAAACCGAACCCACCATAGCCAAAAACACTATCTTTTCTATTCTCTTTTTATCCAAACCGAAATCACCATTCTTTTCTTTTTAATTGTTAAGGCCAAATCCCTCTATAGTTCAAGTAAGGGTGAATCAATCTCCGTGTTACGAGTAAGGATATTCTATCAATCATTCTCTTTATTTTCTTTCGGAATAGCCGGTTTTAGAAATCTAATTCTTTTATTTTCCCCTTGGCCGAATCTTTGAAGGGGGTTTAAAGGATTCTTTTTGTAGCCATCGATTAAGGAGAGATCATTAGGGATCATTCAAGGTAAGGATTATCATATTATTGGTTATATCGTTTATAGATAGATGACTAGTCGACTTCATTTTAGGGGACTCTATCGCTCGGACATTTCCCGTAAATGTAAGATTTTGGGACTAACAAAATAGGTTCGAAAAGAAGCGAAGGAGTGTTTGGAAGAGGGTGGTTCGTTATACCTCAAACTTCAAGCGAAGGGTCAGATCGGGGATCCGAGATTTTCCATAGGGTTGTGGACCCTTTGCTAATGAAGATCGTTTATTTGAAGTCGTATGCATAACCGGAGCCAATTTTTGTTCATGGGTTGTCATCGGTTTTGATCCATCTATCGGAGAGAAACCACATATATGATTGTCCGAGATTACGAGGGTAAGGAATTAGATCTTTCATAAATAGTGTAGATTTATAAGTAATAGTGTATTCTAATCAAGTGTGATAAATAATTAGGTATCGACGAGCAGGAAGGTATCGTTCTCACTGTTATAAGGTGTGTAACATTATACTAAATTTCTCATAGATCTAAAATAAATATGATTTGTATGAAAATATGTTTGATAATGGTTGTGGGTACCATTCAGTGGTACACAATATTCAGGTATGTTTACCCCCAATACTTTGTTATTAATGCTATATGCATAAATATGAAATAAGTATGACTCTATTATGATTTTGGGGTATATTGCATAAAATTTGAATAATATGTATGTGCATGGGCATATGGGTGATATTGATAAGGGGAAGTGTTCCGGTGGTTTTTACCACATTATCTGGTGACTTCGGTCACATATATGAATCCGGTGACTTTGGTCACATATTTTGAATCCGGTGACTTCGGTCACATATTTTGAATCTGGTGACTTCGGTCACAACTGTCTGGTGGCCATGCCACAAAATTATAAGGGCGATGTGTATGTTGACTACATCAACTGCCTTTGATGGTGTGTAGCGGATGGAGGGTCGATTTAGTAATCCCCACGGTGTGATTGGTAGGTACGGGTGGTGTGTAGCGGATGGATATTTAGGTGGGCTTGGGATTGCATTTCATATATCCATGTGATTTTTAAGTGATTTTATTTGATTTTCTATAAAATGGGCTTAATGGCCATGATCAATTGGGCTTTTAGTGTTTTGTTACACATTGAGCCTATGACTCACCCTTTTTGTAACACCCCAAACCCGGTCATTACACCACGACCGAATCTGGTATGTTACAGGGAAAAATGTATTTGAGGGGTTTTAGGTTTAAGTTTAGGAGTTTGTTAAAATCATCTTGCTAAATTTGTACTTGAAGAAAATCTTGGGATGATATTTTAAAACCGATGGTGCATTTGAAAACCCGATAATTTTGAAAACTTAATCGATATGTAAGTAAAATAAGTTTATCTCGGTTAAAAATTCAAGTAATCCTTGTTGTAGCTTAAAACATTTTGACTTAGTACGAGAATGAATTCAAGTTGGAGAACATTTGAGTTTCATTTATCTTAAATTACGATGTGATACACGATGGTAAAGTTTAAAACATATAAACTTGTAGTTTGAAAACCTTATCTTTACAAATTTTAGCCAAATTTTAACCCAATAAATTATTAAGGCATATTTGAAATCCAATCTAAGTATGCAAATAACAAAACATAAGTTTAAAAGGCCTTTTACAATCCAAATAAACCAAATGAAAAACCGGTCAAATAAAGTACCAAGTTTAAATCAATGCAACTCTGAATTTATCCATGGCATGGGCACCTCGAGTCCATCCGGCTCCATGTCCGCGATCTATGTGTCATCCGAAATGATAAAGGAGAAGGTGAGTCGCAAGACTCGGTGCATAAATCCTCCCAAAGATATGCAACATGCTAACACACATCATAACAAAGTAATACAATTAATGCACCCGATCCTAACCATCCGTAACACCTTTGCTACCGTGTGGTACCAAACCTTTGGTGGTGCCAAACCACCGTGACCCAAAGTCACGATATCCATAGATGTGGTGCCAAACCACTGGTGACCCAAAGTCACGAAGATCCATCTGTGGGGCCAACCCCGTGTGATACCAAATCACTGGCGACAATCCCGTATCTCAAAAGTGGGGCCAACCCACGGTGGTGTTAACCACAGGGACGAGTCTCTATGAGGTGCCAAACCTCTGGTGTCCCAAAGACACAAGTGTGGTACCAAATCACTGGTGACCGTAGTCACGATTAAAATGATGGGGCCAACCCATCGTGTGATACCAAATCACTAGCGTCAATCCCGTAAAATCAACCGTGGGGCCAACCCACTGTGGTACTGAGCCACTACGACGAGACGCAGAGGTGCCAAACCTCTGGTGACCGAAAGTCACAATAATCAATCTGTGGTACCAAACCACTGGAGATGCCAAACCTCTGGTGTCCCAAAGACACGGATAATATATCCCCCTCCTCTCATATCACCCAATAACATATCATACTAATGCAAATCGTGCAATCTTGCTATCATGCTCACATGCTTAATATGACATCTCAAAATACATACACCATAAATCATGATATCACATATCATCACAAATCTCGTAATGAAACGGACTTACCCGAATCCGTATCCATACCTCATTGGGTATTATATCAGTCAACCATACTGTTTCACTTACACAATCAGGTTATTAACATATTACTCAGTAAGAAGGTGTGTTAGTTTACACACCTGTTAACATGCAAGCTTAGCCCAACGAACCGATCTAAATCCCTCGATACCCTGCTCCTATAATCGGCCAAACATGAGATTAGCCACTTATACCTTTCGGCCAAAACCATTAAACCAAAGGGGTTAACACTTACCTTGCACTTGGTTTGGTTTCCTACCAAACCCGAACCACACAATGATTCCTCTGACAATCGGCCTCCCCCCTAAAACACAAACCATTAGCCTCACAAGCCCTTTGGCATAACAAACTCTAAAAGAAAGACCATTAAAGCAACCTCTTACCACCACTTACCCAACGTTTAACAGAGAAGGAAGACTCCTCTTGCTTGCTTCCGAAATCCAAAGGCCCTATAACGAAATGATTAATCAAACAAATTAACTCTTTTCAACCAACCAACATCGGTTTAACCAAACCAGAATCAACAACAAACAAGGGGGAAAAAGATGGCCTTACGGCCAAAACTTACCTTCCTCAACCCGATTAAACCATCAACCGATATTATCACCACACACAAGAATCGGCCACAAGACAACTACTAGGAGAGGAAAGATTCGGCCAAAGTGCAAAACTAATAAGAAAAGGGAAGTTTCGGCAACACAAGAAAGAGATTCGGCTAGCACCTAAACAAGAAGAAATAGGATTCGGCCAAGGTGTTTAACACACCTATGTACGTCTTTGTGTGGGAAGAAAAGGGAGAGTAGAATGAGAAGAAGTAGAAGTTGCGGCAATGGGGTTTGAGAGAAGAAAAAGGAGATTTGAAGGGACAAGTTGAGAGGGTTTCGGCTTGAGAGAAATGGGAAGAACAAATGGTGACAAACGGCTAACAAGTTTTGGAAAAAAAAGAAAATAAAAGGTGAAGAGAGGGATGGTGCTTTCGGTTTGAAAGAAGAAGAAATGGAGAAAGCAAATGGAGCATTCGGTTGGCAAACACAAAGTGTAGAAAACAAAAGTGCAAAATTTGGCAAATAGAGTTGCTTGGGGTTTCAGTTTCAAGAAGCAAAATGGAAGAGTTTTTCGGCTTAGGTTATTGACAAAAAGAGAGAGCTTTGGCTTACAAAACTTTTGACTGAAAATGTACCAAAATGCAAAGTCCATTTCGGCACACTCCTACAACACCAAAACCGGCCACTCACCCCCCCCAAAATCTCTCCAAAATCCGGCCACAACTCCCCCAAACACTCCAAGCCACCCATTCAAACTAGTTTGAACTAGTCTCCCTCCTAAATTCACTCTCCACCCACCATTCAAAGTGGCTGACTTGGTCCATGGCAGAGTTTGAACTGCCTATAACTCCTCCCCTCCATGCCGTCAAAATAGAAGCCAAAATAGGAGCACTCCGCAGCTTGAACATAGGACCTCCTCCCTGCAAGTGGCGTCACACACACAAGCCTCAAGTGGCGCCTATCCTGCCACTCCACCAGCTTCTTTCTTGTGCTAACAATTACCAAATAATATTTATTAACCCTGCCATTTTGACTCCCTCACTTAAGCCTAAAGATGAAATTTTCCTATCACTGCTTACACCCAGCTTCCAACTAAGCCCCAAAACATCAAACAACAACATAATCGGACCAAACACATGCAAACCATGCCATAACAAAATAACCCCTAACCCGGATATTACACTTTTATGGGATATATTTTTCATGTGACTCTTAGCGCGTTGGATCAGGTCAGCGAGGACTACGTGGTGGCCAATGCTCAATAAAGCATTTTGGAGTTTCTCTCAATTAAACATATTAAGTTTATTTCTATTACTTAGGATTTATTTTGGGTTATGTTATTTTTATAATAAGGCCGCTTATGAACTATTTTAATTTTTTGCGTTTTAGATTTTAATCGCCACGAACAATTATTACTAATTAAATGATTTTGAAAAATAACTTAAACTATTTTGACACCTATGTTTTTGCAATAATAATAAGTTTTTCATTAAATTTGGTTTTCTTTTAATTTATAATTTTCTCTTAAAAATAACGTTTTAAGAAGATACAAATTTATTTAACAATACGATTTCAACATAATCATTAAGTTATTACATTTTATACGAAACCATCATATTTTCTTAATAAACAAAACGAGATTTAATTAAAGTTTTATTCGAGAAACATATTAAATTCGGTTAGGCTTTTGGGCCGGGTTTGGGGTGTTTCAACTTGGTATCAGAGCCCAGTTTTAAACTCTCGATCTTGGGTTTTGAAGCCCACAACGTTTTCAAAATTTGGCCTAAATGACTTTTTGAAAGTTTTCTTAAGTTAAAATGGTTTTATAGAAGCATGGCACCCTAGTTCTCGGCCCAGGTCCATCAGGTAAGTACTTTTATTGATAAAGTGATGTGAATGTATGATATTTTAAAGTGATAAGCCTAAGAAAACTATACTTTAGAGATATGGACCCTAGGTGTATGTGTATTACTACGGAAAACCACTAAAAAAATCTCTGTTGCATAAAACTTTCTTTAAACAAGAAGTGAAAAGACTCTAATGCATAAAACTTTTTCGTAAAAATAGATAAGACGCGTAGTAGACATGAGTACTAGGGGACGTGGTCGTCATGGATGCGGTAGAGGCAGAATGGCTGTGTCGGAACCAGTTAAATCTGGTCAAGGTTCTGAAAATGAAGCTCCGCCACCGGCTATTGGGGTGGAATTTCAAGAGCCAACTGGAGGAGATGACATAGTATCGCAAGCTATGCTGCGAGTTTTGGAACGAGTAGCGGGAGCTAGCTTGGGAAATGGGTCTCGAAAGTCAGTAGCTGAGAGACTTAGATTAAACGGAGCTGAAATTTTTAGAGGAGTATCTGGAGTAGCTCTGAATGTAGTGGAATACTGGTTAGAGGCAGTCGAGAGGATCATGGATGATTTGGACTGCACTGCTGAGGAAAAGTTAAAAGGTGCTATTTCACTACTTCGTGATGAGGCCTACCAGTGGTGGCTCACTGTCAAAGAGAGTATCCCTGCAGATCGAGTGGATTGGGGGTATTTTATGGTTAAGTTTAAAGGGAAATACATTGGAGCTAGCTACATCGACTCTCAGAGAAAGGCGTTTCTGAATTTAGTGCAAGGAAATAAGTCGATAGCTGAGTATGAAGTAAAGTTCTTGCGACGTAGTCGATATGCTAGAGGGATAGTAGCTACTGATTATGAACGGTGTGTCAGATTCGAGGATGGAATGAGAGATGGGTTGCGAGTGTTGATTGCTCTGCACCGGGAAAGAGACTTTGCAGTCTTAGTGGATAGGGCAAGGATAGCTGAAGAAGTTAAGCAGACTGAGAGACAGAACCGGGACAGAGGCCAGAATAAGAATAAGAGAAGTTTTGGGTCTTCAGGGTCATCTGGGAATTTCCAAAAGAAACCTAGAGTTGATGGCCCATGAGGTCAGCAGATTGCTACGAGAGGACAACATCGTACTTGTGCTCAATGTGGGAAGATGCTCCTGGGAGAATGTTGGAAAAAGACCGGGGGATGTTTCAATTGCGGGTCTAAAGATCATATGATTAAAGATTGTCCGATGAATACAAATAAGAACCACCCAGAAGTCGGGGTGTTAATCAGTGGCAGAGGTGGAACGGTAGATAAGGGTCATGGTCCAAATGGAAGAAGTAATGGTTCTGGTAGAGGTCGCGGGACTCCAAGTAGAGGCAGTGGTAGCACTGAGACGAGACGGCCAGTGCAGTATATCTGATTAAATCACGAGAGAAGATAGTGGCCTTTTGATGTTATCACTGATGCGTTTCGATTTACGGATTGCCCTTTATTGCTTTGATAGATATAGGGTCAACTCACTCATATATCGCTAGTGAAGTATCTGGAACTCTGCATGTGACTTCTGAGACTGTACCTAGGAAGATGAGTGTACTTAGTCCTTTAAGATAGATAGTAGTAATAGACAAACTCTTTAAGGAAGTTCCTTTAGAAGTTCAAGGATGCGATTTTGGTGATTTAATGGAGTTGCCATTCGGGAATTCAACGATCTTAGGCATGGACTAGCTAGTGAAATATCGTGCAAATGTGGATTGTCTTTGCTAAGCGGATGTCATTAAGAACTATTGATGACAAAAAAGTTGTAGTGATGGGCGAGAGACGAAATTACTTATCAAATGTAGTATCTGCCCTTAAGGTAGAAAAGATGGTTAGAAAGGGATGTGTAGCTTTTCTGATGTTGGTTAGTGCCTTGGAGGCTAAGGAAGCAACTGTTGAAGAGGTCAGGACTGTGAGTGAATTTGTGGATGTCTTTCCAGAAGAACTTCTAGGATTACCTCCGGATCGAGAGGTAGAATTTGGGAATGACCTATTACTCGGAACGACGCTAGTTTCTATCGCTCTGTATAGAATGGCACCGAAGGAGTTGCTTGAGCTTAAGGCTCAGATCTAGGAGTTACTTGATCGTGGATTTATCTGACCCAGGGTGTCTCCATGGGGAGCACCGGTCCTATTCGTGAAGAAGAAGGATGGAGCGATGAGAATGTGTATAGATTCCGATAGTTGAATAAGTCGACCATCAAGAACAAGTATCCTTTCCGAGGATCGACGACTTGTTCGATCGACAAGGGAGTTACTGGTATTCTCAAAGATAGATCTAAGGTAGGGTATCATCACTTAAAGTGAAAGAAGCGAGATATCCATAAGATGACTTTCCAAACAAGATATGGGCATTATGAGTTTTTGGTAATGCCGTTCGGATTAACGAACGCCCAATTGCGTTCATGGATATGATGAATCGGGTTTTCCAACCCTACTTGGATCGGTTCATCGTGGTGTTCATAGGCGACATCCTAGTGTATTCTAAGTGCGAGATAGAGCATGATGAGCATCTCCGAATAGTGTTACAAGTGTTAAGGAGAAGAAGCTTTATGCCAAATTCAGCAAGTGTGAATTTTGGTTTGAAAGAGATGCGTTCTTAGGTCATGTGGTGTCGCAGAAGGAATAAGGTGGATCCTCGGAAGATTGAAGCGATACTAGATTGGAAACCACCTAAGTCCGTATCCGAGGTTCTGATTTCTTGGGATTAGCGAGCTACTATAGAAGATTCGTGAAGGATTTTCATCGATAGTTGCACCTTTAACGAAATTGTTACGAAAGGAGGTACCTTTCATATGGGCGATAAGCAGGAAGAGAGCTTTGAGAAGCTTAAGCGGGTTTTGATCGAAGCTTCGGTTATGATTCAGACTGAGGCAGGGAAGGATTTCGTGGTGTACTGTGATGCTTCTTACACAGGATTAGGATGTGTTCGATGCAAGGCGGAAGGTAGTTGCGTGTCGTCTCGACGATTGAGGCCACACGAGGTTAATCACCCGACGCATGATTTGGAGTTAGCGTGAGAGTCTTTGCTCTTAAAGTTTGGAGACATTATTTATATGGGGAAAAGTCGGTGATATACACGGACCACAAGAGTCTCAAATATCTCTTGACTCGAAAAAAGTGAAGGTGGATAGAGTTGTTGAAAGACTACGACTGTTCTATTAAGTACCACCCGGGCAAGGCGAATGTGGTGGCAGACACTCTAAGTCGAAAAGTGGTGTCAGATCTAAAGGCGATGTTTGCACATCTTAGTCTTTATGATGAAGGAAGCTTCTTTGGCGTAATTACAAGTTAAGCGAGCATGGTTGAGTCAAGTGAAAGAGAGCAGGTTGGTGAGCGATGATCCGAGTACAAAGCTACGGCAGTCTGAATGGGGAATTAGAAGATTTTGGTATTAACAATGATGGGGTATTGTGTTTCAAAGGTAAAATCAGATCCGAGGGATCGGGAGTTGAGGTAAAAGATTCTTGAGAGTCGCATGGTAGCCCTATGCTATGCATCCGGAGGAAGTAAGTTATCCGAGATTTCTGAGAACAGTTTTGGTGGCTTGGTCTTAAGCGGGAAATTCTGAATTAAGTAGGAAAGTGCTTAACGTGTCGACAAGTCAATTTGAACATCAAGTACCTTGAGATTGCTTGGTAGATAAAGATTCCGCAGATTGAAGTGGGAGAGAATCACCATGGACTTTGTTAGTAGGCTTCCTCCTCGCCTACTAAGAAAGACTCGGTATGGGTGATAGTGGATCGATTGACGAAATCTACGCATTTTATTCCAGTTCGGGTTGATTACTCTTTGCAAAAATTGGCGAAGTTGTATGTGGCTGAGATTGTGCGATTGCATGGAGTGCCGGTGTCGATTATTTCGGATAGGGATCTGAGGTTTACGTCTCAATTTTGGAAAGCATTGCATCAGGCTTTGGGCACCAGATTGGACTTTAGTACGACATTTCATCCACAATCGTACAGCCAGTCTGAACGAGTAATCCAAATTTTAGAAGATATGTTAAGGGGTTGTTGATAGATTTCAGAGGAAGCTGGGAGGAGTTTTTACCGTTAGCAGAATTTGCGTACAACAACAGTTACCAATCCAGTAATCAGATGGCACCGTATGAAGCACTATATGGACAGAAGTGTCGCACTCCTACGTGTTGGACAGAACTAGGGGAACGTCAAGTTTTGGGTCCAGAAATAGTGGCTGAATCCGAAGAAAAGGTTATGGTAATTCGGGCTCGGTTAAAAGAAGCATCTGACAGACAAAAGTCGTACGCAGATCTTAAACGGAAGGAAATAGAGTTTGCCATGGGGGATCAAGTATTCCTAAAGGTTTCACTTGGAAAAAGGTGATGAGATTTGGACGCAAAGGAAAGTTAAGGCCCAGGTTCATAAAACCTTATCGAGTTTTGAAGCGGATCGAACCTGTGGCATATCAGTTAGAATTGCCTTCGAAGTTGAAGCAAATGCACGATGTGTTCCATGTTTCAATGTTACGTCATTACCGGTCAGATCCATCTCATGTAGTGCCAGTTGAGGAGGTGGAATTAAGACCAGATTTGTCCTACGAAGAGGAGCCAATTTAGATCCTGGAGCAGGATGTAAAGGTGTTATGGAGAAAATCAGTTCCTCTCGTTAAAGTGTTATGGCATAATCATGGATCAGAAAAAGCTTCGTGGGAGCCAGAAGAAGCGATGCGACAGCAATACCCTCACTTGTTCTAGCCAGGTAATTTTGGGGTCAAAATTATTTTAAGGGGATAGAACTATAACATCCAGAATATGGGGGCTATGCATTTTTAACTTAATTGTATGTTTTTACATGCCTTTGTGTAGTTAAGTGTGTTTTAGAAGTTTTAGGAACTTCAGTACGTAAGAGAATGCCTTAGAGAAATATTAAATTTTTAAGACTTAAGATGGAACTAAGCAAGATAGGCTTTAAGAAATATTGGCAAGATGTTTTAAGCATAACAAGTCATTTGGCAAGGTGGTGTTGGCGCATGGGTAAATGCATAAGGGGAGAGGTTCGAATCCCCTAGCTAGCAATTGAAAGGGATTTTAATTTTTGCTTTCTTTCCTATAGTGTCGGTCAAGCCTTATCTAGTATGGATAGATTTTATTTTATTTTTGGATAGTAGACAAGGGAAAAAGGCAAGTTAGTAGTTATGGTATGGAATCATGAGGTTATGAAAGGATAAGGGGACAACGGGCTTGAAGAGTGGATGATGTTTTGGAAGCTTTTCCATGGTCATTTGACCATGAACCTAGACACATAAGGGGCCAAGGGGGATTGGTTTAATTATGATAGGAATTAAGGGAATGATGGGGAAGAAATGAGGAGGAAAAAGGGGGATCATGTTGTTAAGTGTGTTGGCCGAATTTTGCAATAGGATTAGGGGGTGAAAGTTGGCCAAAACTTTGTCAAATTGTGCATCTTTTCCTTTCTTCCAAACTTTGTTTCTTAGCCGAATGCATGTTAGACAAAAGATAAACCTTTTTCTTTTCTTTTAGTCATTTGAGTTTTACCATTTCAGTTTTGAGTAGTTCTTTTAATTTCTTTTCTTCAAATCATATCTTCTTTCTCGCTCTTTGTAACCGAAAATACCAAAATATCAAAGACCATTTTCTTCTCTTTTCCCTCATTCTTAGAATGCACATAGCTTCTAAACTCACCTCTTTTCTTTTGAAAACCAAATCATCATCATCTTCTTCTTTCAATCTTTTATTTTCTTCTTTTTCTTTCTCTTTCTTCTTCTTTCTCTTAACCAAAACCATCTTCCACCATAATCGAAACCACCATTCTTTTTCTTCTCTTTTGTTAAAACTGAACCATCCTCTATTTTTACCATCTTCTTTCTTTCTTTTGTTAAAAATCGAACCCACCATAGCCAAAAACACTATCTTTTCTCTTCTCTTTTTGTCCAAACCAAAATCACCATTCTTTTCTTTTTAATTGTTAAGGCCGAATCCCTCTATAGTTCAAGTAAGGATGAATCAATCTCCGTGTTACGAGTAAGGATATTCTATCAATCATTCTCTTTATTTTCTTTCGGAATAGCCGATTTTAGAAATCTAATTCTTTTATTTTCTCCTTGGCCGAATCTTTGAAAGGGGTTTTAAGGATTCTTTTTGTAGCCATCGATTAAGGAGAGATCATTTGGGATCATTCAAGGTAAGGATTATCATATTATTTGTTATATCGTTTATAGATAGATTACTAATCGACTTCATTTTAGGGGACTCTATCGCTCGGACATTTCCCGTAAACGTAAGATTTTGGGACTAACAAAATAGGTTCGAAAAGAGCGGTAAGGAGTGTTTGGAAGAGGGGTGGTTCTGTTATACCCTCAAACTTCAAACGAAGGGCTGTATCGGGGATCTGAGATTTTCCACCAGGTTGTGGACCCTCTGCTAACGAAAATCGTTTTGTGGGTTGTCATCGGGTTTTGATCCATCTATCGGAGAGAAACCACATATAACAGTTGTCTGAGATTCCGAGGGTAAGGAAATAGATCTTTCATAAATAGTGTAGATTTATAAGTAATAGTGTATTCTAATCAAGTGTGATAAATAATTAGGTATCGACGAGCAGGAAGGTATCATTCTCACTATTATAAGGTGTGTAACATTATACTAAATTTCTCATAGATCTAAAATAAATATGATTTGTATGAAAATATGTTTGATAATGGTTGCGGGTACCATTCAGTGGTACACGATATTCAGGTATGTTTACCCCCAATACTTTGTTATTAATGCTATATGCATAAATATGAAATAAGTATGACTCTGTTATGATTTTGGGGCATATTGCATAAAATTGAATAATATGTATGTGCATGGGCATATGGGTGATATTGATAAGGGGAAGTGTTCCGGTGGTTTTTACCACATTATTTGGTGACTTCGGTCATATATATGAATCTGGTGACTTCGGTCACATATTTTGAATCCGGTGACTTCGGTCACAACTGTCTGGTGGCCATGCCACAAAATTATAAGGGCGGTGTGCATGTTGACTGCAGCAACTACCTTCGATGGTGTGTAGCGGATGGAGGGTCGATTTAGTAATCCCCACGGTGTGATTGGTAGGTATGGGTGGTGTGTAGCAGATGGATATTTAGGTGGGCTTGGGATTGCATTTCATATATCCATGTGATTTTTAAGTAATTTTATTTGATTTGCTATAAACTGGGCTTAATGGCCATGATCAATTGGGCTTTTAGTGTTTTGTTACACATTGAGTCTATGACTCACCCTTTTTATGGGATATATTTTTTAAGTGACTCTTAGCTCGATGGATCGGGTCAGCGAGGACTACGTGGTGGCCAATGCTCAACAAAGTATTTTGGAGTTTCTCTCAATTAAACCTATTAAGTTTATTTTATTACTTAGGATTTATTTTGGGTTATGTTATTTTGTAATAAGGCCGCTATGAACTGTTTTAATTTTGCATTTTAGATTTTTATCCGCCACGAACAATTATTACTAAATAATTAAATGATATTCAAAAATAACTTAAACTGCTTTTTGACACCTATGTTTTACAATAATAATAAGTTTTTCATTAATTTGGTTTTCTTTTAATTTATAATTTTCTCTTAAAAATAACATTTTAAGAAGATACAAATTTATTTAACAATACGATTTCAACGTTAATCATTAAGTTATTCATTTTATCTGAAACCATCATATTTTCTTAATAAACAAAACGAGATTTAATTAAAGTTTTACTCGAGGAACATATCAAATCCGGTTAGGCTTTTGGCCTGGGTTTGGGGTGTTTTAGAAGGCTTTTTCCTTAAAGATTCTGAACAAATTCTCTATGATGAATTGCAAAGCAACAAGTACACCATTTGTTGTTGGAGAAAAGCTATCAAGTCAAGGTGATTTTGAAAAGGTTTATGAATCAACCTATAGGAGTTTGGTTGGATGCTTGCTTTATTTGATAGCTACTAGACCAGATATCATGTTTTTTCTGAGCCTGCTATCTAGATTCATGCATTGCTGCAATGAGATGCATTTTCAAGCTGCCAAAGGAGTTCTCAGGTACATCAAAGGTACACTGAGCTTTGGACTGAAGTTCACCAAGGTTGATGGCATACAGCTGCTTGGTTAAGATGGTAGTGATTGGGCTGGATCGGTAGATGATATGAAAAGCACCTCAGGGTATCTATTTATCCTTGGTTTAGCCATTTTTTGTTGGAGTTCGAAGAAGAAAAATGTTGATGCTGAAGCTGAGTATGTAGTTGCTGCTAGTGCTAAAGCTGAGTAAGTAGTTGCTGCTAGTGCTGTTAATTAAGCCATTTGGCTAAGAAAGAAAATGGTCGATTTGAATCTACACCAAAGGGAAGCAACAGAGATCAAATGTGACAATAAGTCTGCTGTTGCAATTACAAAGAATCCAGTGTTCCATGGGAGAACGAAGCATTTCAAAATTAAGTTTCACTTTGTTAGGGAGATGGAACAATATCAAGAGGTGAAACTGATTCATTGCAGTGAGGATCAACTTAATGATATCTTGACAAAGCCCCTCAGTATGCCAATGTTTGAGTATTTGAGAGTCAAAATGGGAGTTTGCAGCATGAAAGCCAAGGAAGAGTGTTGAACTCGGCCCATATGCAGCCAAGAGGTAGAGAAGCTGCCCGAGCCATGCAGATGCTACTAAAGTTGATGCTGCTATTCAATTTTAGTTTAGTTTGTTACTTCAATTGATGTTTTGTAACTTAGTTATATTAGAACTAAGTTGTTAATGTACGTGATGTATTCCTATTGACATTTGAGCTGATAAATAAGCTTTACCAAGTGTGCAAGTTTAGCTTAACAAGTTTCAATGTAATTAGTGGAGCTAGGTAATGTTTAGGTGATGTTTTGTCTTACTTTGACCAGCTAAATGTCTGGTATATGTATTGGCATTGTGCCTTCATTCAAGGTTAATGAAAAATATCAGTATTCTTCTTCATTTTTCTAGTTTTACTTAAGCAATTTCTTGTTTATAAGCCTTAGCTAATTCTATTCATTTTCTCAGCAAGTCTCGACCCTTGAAGCTCAAGTCTCTGTTGTCTTTTTTCATCTTTCATTCTATGTACCAACAAATTGGTTTCCAATGGCACCTTATTCGAACACATCCATTGTGAAGACAAAGCTTTTTCAATTTCTTGGGGTGTTTGGTTAAGGATAGCTATGGGATCAATGCAAGTGTTGTCATATTTGCACTTTAAACTTCTATACCAATCATTCATAGAGATGTGAAGCCTCGGACATCCTCCCGGACGACAATTATACTACAAAAGTTTGGACTTGAGCTTCACGATTAGTTACGATGGATCAAACTTAGTTATCAAAAATTGTATAAGGAACTCTTAGATATTTAGCCCTGAATACTTGTATACAAACAGAATCGATGAGAGAAAATCGATGTCTCTGACTTTGGTGTAGTCCTAGTTGAGTCGCTAATGACAAAAACTATGCATTCTTTTAAGGGCGAAGAAGAAAGAAACTTAGCGAACCATTTTTTCTATGGTTGAAAAATGATTGATTGTTTGATATTCTAGATGATAAAGTGGCAAAAGAAGGAGCGGTTGAGCAGTTAAAAAGTAGCTAAACTAGTAAAGAAGTGTTTAAACGTAAAATGTGAAGAGAGGCCTTCAATGAAGGAAGTTGCACAAGTGCTTATGGATGTAAGAAGACTTAGGTGCGAACATCTATGGGCTGAAGTTGCTGTTAATTTGGAGGAAACAGAGTTTCTACTTGGAGAAACATAGATGTTTCTACTAATAACAGCAGCCAAGGTTTCACAACAATGGCGGAGTAGTTGTTTTGCAAGAAATCAGATAATTATATATATTTATACATATATTTGTGATCTTTGTTGATTTTAAATTTGTTTTGGGACATTTTAGCTATTTTTATTTTGTTGCTTATATGTAAGATTCAGTAGTAAATAAAATAGCCCTTGAGGTGTTTCATCTTCAGTAGCAAAATTAGAGAGGTGCAACCACTCTTTAAAACCCACCCGGAAGGACATATTGTGGAGGGCTTTGGTGAGGTTAAGGAGGTTGGCAACATTGGAGAATGATGCAGCTGATTTGGTGAGGGCTTCAAGGTACTTGGTGGCTACCAAGGTCAGGCTGTCTAGTGTTGAGATTCACCTGAACCTGAACCCAAACCCAGCTGATTTGCAAATCTAAGACACTGCTACTTTGGTTATATTGAATAACTTCATGAGATATGTTGTTTCTTGGTGTGGTTATTTGGTTTTCGCTTAGATTTTGGCTATTTCATGGCACTTGAAATTGATCATCTTCTAATTGCTAAAATCCTAGGTTCTAATATTTTAATGTGTTTGATATATTGGAACTAATCTTTTATGAATAGTACTGTAACATAGTTTCGTTAAGCGTCGGCTTTTGTTCATTTATATTCATTTATTAAGTTAAATAAACTAACATGAACAAAATTTTAAAGTTTATTAAATGATCCAAATACACACAAAGTTTGGTCGATTCATTTATATTAAAGAACAAACTCATTTATGTTTATTTAAAGCTTGTTTAATAAATCATTTAAACTCGTTTATTGTTCTATATCAATACTATTTAATAAATAGGTTTTTTTTTTTGCATTTTACTAAGTTAGTTTTATTTATTAATCGAGTCTCAACTCACTCATGGAATTAAAAAAAAAAACATCTTATTTGCAAAGTTATATTATTATATGGAGTTATTTTTGTCTTTTTATATTTTTATGAAAAATAAAAATTACCCATAATATATCAAGTACACCATGCATATAAAACTTTTTAATTTATCATTTACACTAAAGCAACGTTTTCTACTTTAATAACTATATTTGTTATATACATTTTATATATTTGTGCATATATACTTACAATTAATAAAAAAATTAACTCGATTAATGTTAAGATTAAATTAGGTACCAATTAGGTTAATGAAATTATGAAAATATATTTTGTATTTAAAATAAGTTATATTATTTGGAATTATTTTAATTTTTTATTTTAAAAACTCAATAAAAAACTTAGATGCGATTAGATTTGAATCGTGCTATTAACACCAATAAAACATTCACTTTTCCATTAAACCAAAAATTATTTTAATATAATATTTGCATTTTAATTGTATTATGCATACTTTGTTACATCTATCAATTGTATATATCTATTTATACTATTAATAAAATTTTGGTGATTTAGTATTACGTGTTAACGGTCACCAACTTGGTTAGCGAAAGTATGGAAATATCAATTCATATTTAAAATAAGTTATATTATTTAAAGGTATTTTAATCTTTTTTTAAAAAAATCCAATAAAAACTTTGATGAGAGTGGTTTTGGACCTATGCTATTAACATCACTAAAACATTCACTTTACCACTAATCTAAATATTTACTTTAATACGATATTTGTATTTTAATTGTATTATGCATACTTGGTTACCTTTTTCAATTGTATATATTTATACTATTAATAAAATCCCTAATTGGGTTTATGTCACGAGCCAACTGGACACTAACTTGGTTAGTAAAATTATGGAAATATCCATATTTAAAATAATTTTAATATTTGAGGTATTTTAGTCTTTTAAAAAATTAATAGAAAATTTGCATGTGGTTAGATTTGAACTTGCATTATTAACATCAATAAAACATTTACCTTAACACTTAACAAAAGATTTATTTTAATATATTATTTACATTTTAATTGTATTATGCAAATTTTGTTGTCATTATCAATTATATATATTAATAATGTTGTTAATTGAGTTTGTAACACCCCTTACTTGTATTCAACGCCGGAATCGGATACGAGGCATTACTGAACTTAACTTGCTCAAACATATAACATCGGGCTATAAAATTTTGTTTCAACTTAAAAAAAATTTCCATTCATATTCATAACGTCCCTATTATGGGTCTACGAGACCCTAAACATACATACTGAATGGTTTAGGACTAAACCAAAAGCTTTCGCAAACTTAGAAAATTTTTACTCAAAACAAGGCTACACGCCTATGTGGAAAGGAACACGCCAATATGGCCAGGCCGTGTGGTCACACACGCCCATATTCCTAACCCGTGGATTTTATTTTTATTTGAACCTCTGGGGTTTTCACACGACCGAAAACACGCCTGTCTATGGCGAATCCTCACACGACCTAGACACGTTCGTGTCCTCACCATATCTGAAAACACTGGGTGTTATGTTTATGACATCAGCAAACCCTTAGGGCACATGGCACAGTCACACGCCCATGTCTTTGGCACTGTGAATGAACCGAATTTTTGCAGTTTTGATGTAGGGGACACACGGCCTATCAACATACCCATGGGGCTGACCGTGTGTCACACATGGCCTAGACACATGCCTGTGTGTCCATTCGTATGGACAATTAGAAGGCTATTTACCTAGCCAATTGCCACCCTGAAAAACAAACACATTTATACCACCATAAGCAACACATAACATAGCAATATACGCTATGAAGAATCACTAATTCATCATGCATACACTTCACACTTTACTCAATCAATTGCACTAACTTGCACTTCATGAATTTCATCATCATTGAATATATATAAAACTTAACAAGTATTGGCCAATTCCCAATGGCCATGTACAAAATGAATGAGTTACAATAATAGCCAACACTTTGGCCAACAAATATGACATAACAAAATAATCAAGTTCCTATACATGCCATACCCAAAATAAACCAACTTTACTATACAAAAAGAATAGTTGATAGTGTGGTCCGAACTCCGACGTCCTACGATCCCCGAGTTAGCTTGGCGATACTACAAGGAAAAGGGAAAAGGGAGGGGTAAGCATAAAGCTTAGTAAGTATGCATGAAATATTACACAAGTTCTCAAACACATCAACATAACTTACTCATGCATACTCTTACCAAATTACATATCACAATTTACGTTCATTTCTCGTAAGTTACTCATGGTACCTGTATCACTTCATCACATAACTTTAGCACTTTTATACTCTTAAACATAAGCTTAAATCTTGGTCATTTGTACATAAACTTAGCTCTTTGCCCATTGAACTACTCAGAATATTGAAGGATACTCAATCTTATAATAAATGTATCACGATGCCAATGCCATATCCTAGATATGGTCTTACATGGGATCACATCCTGATGCTGATGCCATATCCTAGATATGGTCTTACACGGGATATCATATCTCGATGTCGATGCCATATCCCAGATATGGTCTTATACGAGATCGTATATAGATGTCGATGCCATGTCCCAAACATGGTCTTACACGAGATCTTTCTTTTGGTGCGGAGGCCATGTCTCAAACATGGTCTTATATGAGACCTCCTTCATTTGGTGTCGATGCAATGTCCCAGACATGGTCTTATACGAGACCTCCTTTATTTGGTGTCGATGCCATGTCCCAGACATGGTCTTATATGGGACCTTCCTTATCTCATGTTGTGACACTGGTATCCTTGCTATTCCGAACGTTCAACCGGGACTTCAACTTAACATATTTTCATCAAACTCTCGTCGAGGCATCATTAGTCAATTTATAGAAATAATATTCATTTCTCATGATATCAAGTAATTAAAAAAATATAAAACATTATGTAACTTTAATTTCACACAAACTTATCTCGGTACTCAAAATACGTATAGTTGTTCGATTTAGTCCACAACCTTGTTCTTGCCTCGGTTTTGGTCTGGGCTTCGTGTTTCTTGATCTATAATAAAAATTTCACTTGTTTAATAATCACATTGACTAAATTAACCCATGAATCATACTTTGACAAAATTATTATTTTACCCCTAAACTTTCACATAATTATACTTTTGCCCCTAGGCTCGTAAAATTATTTTTATTCGATTTCCTTGTATTTTAGACTTAGCCAAATCATTTTCATAACTACAACAGTTCCCAATTTCCACTAATTAACTCATGTATGAACATTTTCATGACTTTTACAAATTAGTCCTTTTCATGAATTTTCAATGAAAATCCCTTGGAAAAAGATGTTTATCATAGATCAAAATTTCATGTTCCTCCATTAATCATCAAAATACATGCATTTCATACATGGATAAATTTTTGAACATAAACACTAGCTAAAAATATAGCTAGAAATAGCTAAATCGAGCTACGAGGATCTCAAAAATACGAAGAACATTAAAAACGGGGCTAGTAGGTACTTACAATCAACCTTGAAAGTTGAAGAAACCCTAGCTATGGAGTCCTTGTGATTTTCGGCCAAGAATAGAGAAGATGGACACCATTTTTGACTTATTTTCCCTTTTAATTCGTTAATTAACCAAATGACAAAAATGCCCTTAAGGCCTCTTTCTTAATATTTTTCCTTTCTATGTCTATTTTTTTTCCATCTTAACATATAATGGTCTAATTGCTACGTAAGGACCTCTAGTAAATTTTCTAATGCTATTTCATACTTAAATATTCTAGAATATCATATTTTCCAATCTTTACAATTTAGTCCTAATAGACAAATTGATCACTAATTAATAAAATTTCTTTATGAATTTTTCACATAATCATGCAAACATGTTATAGGCCTCGTAAATATCATAACAAAACATATTTCTTCCTCGAATTTGTGATCTCGTAACCACTATTCTGACTAGGCCCTAAATTAGACTATTACAATTCTCCTACGTAGGGATTTTCATCCCCGAAAATTTACCGGTAAAAAGGTTTAGATATTGGTTTCTCATAGCCTCCTCGGGCTCCCATGTAACCTCTTTTACCCCATGCCTTTTCCATAGTACTTTCACAAGGGCTATACTTTTGTTTCTTAATTGTTCGACTTCTTATGCAAAATCTTAACCGGTTCTTCTCCATAAGTCATGTCGGGTTGAATTTCAGCCTCTGTCAGTGCAATCACATGCGAAGGATCTGATCGGTAACGATGTAACATAGACACGTAGAACACATCATGAATCTTTTCCAACTCAGATGGCAAAGCCAATCGATAAGCTACTGGTCTTATCCTCTCGGTAATCTCATATGGTCCAATAAAACGAGTACTCAATTTGCCTTTCTGGCCAAATTGAGAACTTTCTTCCATGGTGACACTTTCAAGAATACCTTATCACCAATTTGAAATTCGATCTCTTTCCGTTTCAACTATGAGTAGGATTTTTGTTTATCCGAAGCAGCTTTTAAACAATCACGGATTATTTTTACCTTCTCTTCGGTTTCTCTAACTAGATCGACCCCGTGAATTTGAATTTCTCTGAGTTCGGTCCAATACAAAGGTGTTCGGCACTTAAGCCCATACAAAGCCTCATAAGGCGCCATTTTCAAACACGATTGAAAACTGTTATTGTATGCAAACTCTACCAACGGTAAGTACTTTTTGTAATAGCTGGGAATTAGGGCTTGTGCATTTTTGCCTAATTGCATGTGCTTGTATGCCAGGATAAATTATGAATGTGTTTTATGAATTTTGTGAACTTTAAAAGTGTAGAAAATGCCTTAGAAATTATTCGATTTTAAGTTTAAAGGAGGGAGCTAAGCTTGAGAGGCCTTAAGAAAATGAGTTGGGGAAGGATGACACAGAAATGGGCTTGATTATGTGGCTTGGAGGCGCCACTTAGGGCCTTATTAAGTGACGCCATAAGCAGGGTGCAAGGGCCTAGGTTTGAGCTGCAAGGGAAGCAAATAAAAGAGTTTTATTTTGCTGCAGGAGTGAGCAGTAGTGGACGGCATTAAGGCATTAAAGGGATGAGTTTAATCCTTTTTAAAATTTGGCTAGATAAGGGGATAAATGAAGGATTAATTTTATTAATTTGAATAAGATGATAAAAAAAAATTTAGGGATTAGATAGGGGAAAAGTGTGGCCGGCCTAGGGACTCTCTTGAGGGGAATTTCGGTCAAGCTAGTAAAGGGAGAATAGCCGAATTTCATTTAGCAAATCAGCCTTCCTTTTCGTGTACTCTTTTTCTCTCCAAAGTTTTTCTTTTCTTCTTCTTTTATTCTAGCCGAAATCTTTCTCTCCCTAAAGACCACTATTGCCGATTCTTCCTTAGTCCCATACTCTTCCATTAAAGCCGAATCCCCATCATCAATCTTTCTCATTTCACTCTTGTTGAAGCTGATTTCTCAATAAGCCTCAAAAGCCAAAATCTATCAAATATCTACTTAGCCTATAGTCGAATCTCTGTAGTGGCGTCAGGAAGGAATACTGTCGATTTCAATATTAAGGGTAAGGATTCTACCATCATCGTTTTATTTGTTTTTCTTGTGGCCGAAATCAAAAGCACTAATCCCATTAGAACTCTTTGGCTGAAACTTTGAAGGGTCTTCCGGGATTTCTCTTGCAGCCGATTTCAGGAGAGAGTCTTTCGGGATCCGTAGTGATCAAGGTAAGTCAAAGTGGTATTCGGCCAAAGGCCATTCTCATAAGGTTTATGTTTAAGCCGATTCTAACGGTGGTTAAATAGGGATATCGACAACTTCAGGTGCAAGCAAGGATTTCGGGATTTGGACGAGTTAGGTAAGTGGATGATAACATTCGGCCATAGGCCATTTTATTGAGATTAAATGTTAGATCGGATCTAACATTTTTCTGTAGGGATTTCGGCAAATACCAGAAGCTAATTCAGGATTTAAATCAGCAAGGTAAGTGAATCTGACATTCGGCTAAGACCATACTTAGTGACTTAGATCTATTTCTTACTTCGTTTAAAAGCCAAAACTAACTAGTTCTGTGGTTTAATGTCTAGCCGATTGCAAGAAGGGTCCTCACAAAGTTTTCGGGATTTCACTAGTAAGCAAATCGGCAACAAGGTAAGATTTAAGTTGTGATAAATCCTTCGAGATTGATTTTTTGGCCTAATGGCCTTCAGCTAAAATGTGTGGTGTTGGCCGAATATAGGAATTAAGGATCTAGAGCATTAGATCGGGTTTTCGGGATTTCAGTGAAAGCGTTAAGTGAACCAGGTGTGTACCCCACACTAACTCTTAATAGATTTATGGCATCAATTAATATATGTGTTTATAATAATGTGAAATATGGCTAACCGTGCAATGGTACAAAGTACCCAGGTACGTTTACCTACTCCTACTATGAGTATAATATGATCTGTTATGGCATATATGTGAAACTATAAGAATGTGAATAAGGAATATGACATGGCTAATGCATATTTGTATGACATGGGGCATATGGGTGATATGTAAAGGGGAAGTGATTTGGTGGTTTTATACCACAATATCTGAATGTGGTGACTTATGTCACGAAATTTGAATGTGGTGACTTATGTCACAAAATATTATCTGGTGGCTATGCCACGAAATTATAAGGGCGATGAGCATGTCGTCTGCAATGACTGCCTTCAATGGTGTGTAGCAGATGGAGGGTCGACTTAGTAGTCCCCACAGTGTGATGGTTGGTACGGGTGATATGTAGCGGATGGTAATCTAGGTTTTGGGTTCGGGATTGCATTATTACTTATATTTGCTATCTGTACATGTTTGAACTGATGTGCCTAAATTTGTTGGGACTTAGTGTTGGCTGTTACACACTGAGTCTGTTTGACTCACCCCTTTGTGGGATTATTTTTTTCAGGTGACACACAGTAATGGACCGGGTCGGTAGGAGCTCAAGGGTGGCCATGCTTAGCTCAGAGACTACTTTATTTCTATTAGTTTTTATTATTTAAGTTTTGGATTAATTTCAGGTTTCCTTTGATGTAATAAGGCCATAAGTATTAAACAGTTTATGCATGCATTTTAATTATTTTAGTATGATACAATTATTATTAATTTAAACTTAAAATCAATTTTTCTTAAATATAAATATTAATTGTTTTGACACCTAATCAACACCGTTTTTAGTTTTGAACCCAACCCAAATCAATGGTTCTTCAAAAAACACACAAGATTTTGGCAAAGTTCAAATAAGATTCGAATGGTTTTTCCAAGAAGCATACTAGATCCGGTCAGGGCTTGTGGGTCGGGTTTGGGGTGTTTCACTTTTCCAGCTACCTTGAAACTCAAGAACACAGCACCGGAGCATATCCTCCAGTATCTGTATTAACCTCTCCGACTGTCCGTCAGTTTGTGGGTGAAAAGCTGTACTAAAACTCAACTTTGTGCCCAAATATTCTTGCAACTTTTCCAAAATCGTGATGTGAATCTTGGATCTCTATCTGATACAATAGACAAAGACAGTCCATGTAGTCTTACAATCTCTAAAACGTACAAGTTTGCCAACTTATCATGTGAATAATCAACGCGTACAGGTATGAAATGGGCTGACTTTGTAAGTCTATCTACCACAACCAATACGACATCTTTCTTACTCGGTGTCAATGGAAAACCTATCACAAAGTCCATAGTAACATGGTCCTATTTCCACTCGGGAACCATAATAGGTTGAAGTAAACCCGAAGGCACTTGGTGTTCAGCCTTCACTTGCTAACAAATTGGGCATCTCAATACAAACTCGGATATATCTTTCTTCATACTAGGTCATCAATACCATTTCTTCAAGTCATTATTCATTTTTGTGCTACCTAGATGTACAAATAGACATCTGCTATGTGCCTCGTGTAAAATTTTTTGAATGAGCTCATCATTTTTGGTACACAGACTCTGTCTCAGAACATCAAACATTCATCAGAATTAATCGAAATTCAGACTCAACATTCGACTCACTCGAACCCTTTTGGCTTGCAAGTCATTTGTCACCCTTCTGAGCTTCACAAATCTCTTGGAGAAACATCAGTCTAGCCCTCAACTCAGCTAGAATAGAACCATCACTTGATAATGTCACCCGTGTATTCATAGCCCTCAATGCAAACAAGGATTTTCTACTCAAAGCATCGACGACTACATTTGCCTTTCTCGAGTGGTAGTCAATCACTAGCTCATAGTCCTTTATCAGCTCTAACCATCTTCGTTGCCTTAAATTCAACTCCTTTTGAGTTATCAAGTACTTCATGCTTGTATGATAGGTGAATATCCAACATTTTTCACCATACAAATCATAATACCCCTTACTCGTATTCAACGCCAGAATAGGCTACAAGGAATTACTAGGCTTACACGCAATTAATCATGCAATTTAGAGACTTGACTTTTCTCTCCAATTTAAAACTTTTATTAACACTTCCTAAACAAGCCTACGAGGCCTAATTCACAGTTTAAGAATGGTTCAGAATCAAATCGAGCTTCTTTAAAGCTCTTAGAAAGGTATTAGAAAAATTTATTTAAACAATCCACACACCCATGTAGAGGAAGGAACACGCCCGTGTGGTATTATTTCTCAATTCAAACCTACAGGGGTTTTCACACGACTGAACAGATGCCCGTGTCCTTGGCCCATGTCCCTCACATGACCTCAACATGCGCATGTCTTAGCCCGTGTGCCAAAAACCTTGGCTTTCTATTTTTGACATCATCAACCCAAAAATGTCACACAGCCTGGGCACACGCTCGTGTCCTTCGACCATGTGGTGAATTAAATTCCAAACTTTAGGTGCAGACTTCACACGACCTGGGCACACGCCCATGTCTATGGCCGTGCATTCCACACAACTGAGACACACTGCCGTGTCTCTGCCCGTGTGTTTACTACTGACCATATTGACTTGTAAAACTAGCATGTAAGGGGACACACGGCTTAACCCCACACCCATGACGCTGACCGTGTGTCACACACAGCCTAGACACACACCTGTGTATCTACTCATGTGGACAAGAACAAGGCTATTTGCCAAGCTCTTTTTATCACCCTAACTCATACAAACATAAATCATATTCAACCTTTAACCCATTCATGCATACTTCAACCAAGCAACCCAATCATGCATCATATACATTCATGAATAACCTCATCTTTTCATAGATTAATAATAATGAACCATCAACTATGGCCTTATACAAAAAATTTGATCTTTAAAAGAGCCAACACACTTAGCCAAAACAACAGGACATTTCACTAAATCTAGTCCCTATACATGCCATACTCAAAATGCTAAGTCTAAATATACCAAGATGTGCTGATAGTGTGGGTGATCTTCTAATTATCTTCGTATCCCGAGCTGGCTCTTTGACACATAAAAATAAGGGAAAAGAAAGGGAGTAAGCTTTAAGCTTAGTAAGGCTACATGTAAACAATAAGCATCATACCATATGCTAATCAATCAATAACATTACATATTATGAAAGAATAATTCACATTTTCAATATCATGCTTACTCATCTTCACTCTTACCACATCCCAACCATATATCAAATACATTGCTTACATTTATTTGTACTTATGCCCTGCATTTATCACAAAGCCACAGGAAATATTTACTTAAACAAGTCTCTCGATGAACCCTTTAGAAAGATAAAAGTACCCAGTGGTTTTGCACATAGCTCACCATTATTCAATAATAGGGTGGTATCGCACACAACCCACCAACAAGGATAATTACAGTGGTTTCACACATAGCCCACCAAATGATAATATAAACGATGATATCGCACACAGCCTATCATGAATAAATAATAAGGTGGTATCACATGCAGCCCACCAAATAATAATTACGGATATTTATCCGTGCTTACATATCTATTTGAGGTTCATACGAGAATTACTTATTATCTATCATTTTCAATCAATTTCACCAATAAGTAATTTCATCCATACAATACATCAATAGGTAACAACATATGTATTAAAGATGTATCGCTTACACATAAACTTACCTTGGTGTAAAATATGTAAATTTTGTGGCTTAATCCGTAACCTTGCCTTTTCCCCGGTCAAGGTTGTTTCCGTGTTTTTCTTGATCTAAAATAATAAAATTTACTCATTTAACCACAACATAATTCATGATACGTCAAAATTTCTACTTTGGCAAAAATAACTATTTTGCCCTTATACTTTGGCAAAATTATGATTTTCCCCCTAGGCTCGTAAATCATTTTTCATCACATTTTCTCATTAAACAAGCCTAGATAAACATTTATTTCTCTTATAACAATTCACAGAACCAATCATTTCATGCATTTATTACCCAATTACAACCTTTACAAATAAGTCCTATTTAGGTGTTTTCATGGAAAAACCTTTCACAAAAGTTATTCTTTACCCCACTAACATTCATTTTCTTCCATAAAAACTCAGAAAAGAACATAAACACTCTTATGGAAAATCCCTAAACTTTCATCCATTTTGCAAACTAGTCCACTCATTAGATAGCTTAAGCTTTAGGGTTCTAAAAGTACAAAAATTATCAAGAAAGACCTCTAAGGTCACTTACTTGCAAGGGAATAGCTTGGCTAAAAGTTTGAGCTCCAAAAACCTCTATTTTCTCTTCAAATTTTGGTGAAAGAAGAAATGAGAACAGTGAAAGATGATATCTTCTTTATTTATCTTATTTTATTCATTTTAGTCACCTAATATCACCAAAATTTTGACCAATTTAATGCCCTTGTCTCCCTTGACCGGCCATCACCTTTAGAAAGGTCAAATTGCACTTAAGGACCACCAATTTAATATCCCATAGCTATTAGACACCTCTAGGTTGTAAATTAAAACTTTTTTACTTTTTGTGATTTAGTCCTTTTTCGCAATTAAGCATACAATCGCTAAAATTAAAGCACCAAAATTTTCATTCACCCATATATTTATGCCATAACACATAAAATAATATTAAAATAATTCTTAAACCTCGAATTAGTGGTCCCAAAACCATTATTTTGACTAGTCCCAAAATCGGGCTGGTACACAAATAGTATCTCTATATCTTCAATGTAAACACAATGGCAGCCAACTCTAAATCATGTGTCGGGTAATTCTTCTCATGCAGCTTTAACTGTCTAGAGGCATATGCTATCACCTTGCCCTATTACATAAGCACATAGCCCAATCCATTCAAGAATGCATCACTATAAATTACAAATTCTTTTCACGGTTCAGGTTGTACTAGAACTGGAGCCTCAGTCAACAGAGCCTTCAGTTTCTCAAAACTTTGTTGGCACTTTTCTGTCCATTCAAACTTCACATCTTTTTGTAACAACCTCGTCATTGGAGTCTATAACATCCTAGATTGGGACCTCTGCATTTGTGATGTGTTGTGTGTGTATTCAATGCTCTGTGTGTGTGTCTGGTGTGTTTAGAGTTGCCGGGAAGGTTTGAGGTTAAGCTTGAGCCTTGGTAGGAATTTTTTTTTCAGACACTGCAAGGGAGAACTAGGCGAAGTGGGCCTTAAGGGTACTTGAGTGGAAAATTAGCATAAGATTTAATTGGTAAAGTGGCAAGGAGGCGCCACTAAGGGTATAGGTAAGTGACGCCACAAGGGGGTTGGGAAGGAGCAGGTTCGAATCCCATGTTAAGCAAAAGGAGTGTTTTTTTTTTTATAATATGTGCCTGAGGAGTGGAGAGGTGGGTTCGGCTGGGACTCTGTAGAGTGAGTGTGGATTGAGTCAGAAGATAGGGATATAAGGATAAGAGGAAAATGTGGGATAGGATAGAGGTGGAAGAGGTGGCCGAATGTGGGTCACTGAGTGCAAGGAGGGAAATCAACTAGATGTGGCTAGGGGTGTGCCGAATTTTCATTATTTTTCACAGAGCACAGTTTTTTTTCTCTCCTCTTATTTTCAGCAATTATGGGTTGTTTTTCTCTCCTCGTATTTTAAGTAATTATGGGTTTCTTCTTCTTTTTTTCTGCCAAAGTCGAAAACTCCTAACTCTATTCTCATCTCCACTTTCGTACCATAGCAGATTGATCTTGAAAAGTCGAAAATGCCTAAGCCTCTATTTGAAGTATCTTTATCTTTCTTTTCGATTTTCTCAACCAGTTCTTTTCTACCTTAATCATTATTGAATCCTGTTCACTTTTGGGCTAGTGCTAAATTTTCCTAGGTGGTAATCGAATCTTCTGTTGAGGAAAGTGTTGACTTTTTTTTAATGTTTATAATCTCTTTTAATTTTCGGAGGCCAAAGTCGGATGGCTAGATGGTTGTTAAGACCATCATTAGATTGATGTTTCTCATAGATCTCGTGTTCTTTTTAGGTGGCATTCTGGGATTTGAAGGAGATCTGATTGCCTAGGTTTCTAAGCAAGAGATCGTTAACCTTCGAACCGTATTACATCTTTCGCGATTTTAAGGTAAGGGTTCTCTTTGGATGGTATTTAAGTTCACTATCATACTTGGTACCAGAACCCTACTTTGAGATTTGACAACTATGATTTCTGATAGTAGCATCGATAAGATATTTGATGAAATCTAACACCGATCGAACAAAGGAAGGGTTGGATCTGAGTCCCACCCCAAAGTTCAAGAAGCGGTGGTGTCTGCACATTCGAGATTGGCCACCAGGTTGTGGGCCAGCTTCTGAACAGAATAGTAGGTAGATAGAAGTTATGATGGCTAGTGAAACACCCCAAACCCGGCCCACAAGCCCTGACCGGATCCGCATGCTTCTAAAGAAAATCCATTCAAATCTTGTTTGAAACTTTGCTAAAAACTTGTATGTTTTGAAATCGGTGAGTTGATTTGGGTTGGGCTCAATTTTAAAACCCGTGTCAATTAGTGTTAAAAATAATTTGTTATTTAAATTTAAGGAAAATTAACTTTAATTTGATAAATCTTAGTGCCATAGTAAAATAATTTAAAAGCATGCATAAGCGTTTCATAATATAATCTTGTTACATCAAAATAATCTCCAAAAATAAAATTTAAAGTACTTAAGTAAAATAAAATATCCAACTCATTAAGTTAAATCTTGAGCATGGTCACCCCGAGCTCCCGCCGACTAGGTCCATCACCGATCATCACCGAAAAATAGTCCCACAACAGGTGAGTCAAACAGACTCAATGTGTACAATCAACACTACGTCTCAATAGATATGGCATATCAAATCATACATATTCACATAACATTTAAAAATGATGCAATCCCAAACCCAAACCTAAATGCCATCCGCTACACATCACCCGTACCAACCAACACACCGTGGGGACTACTAAGTCAACCCTCCATCCGCTACACACCATCGAAGGCAGTTGCTGCAGTCGACATGCTCATCGCCCTTATGATTTCGTGGCATAGCCACCATATATAAATTCGTGACATAAGTCACCACATTCTTATATTGTGACAAAAGTCACCACATTCTTATATTGTGACACAAGTCACCATATTCTTATATTGGGGTATAAAACCACCAATTCACTTCCCCTTTACATATCACCCATATGCCCCATGTCATACAACTATGCATTAACCATATCATATTCCTTTTCACATTCTTATAATTTCATGCATGTGCCATAGCAAAACTTATCATAGTCATAGTAGGAGTAGGAAAAGCGTGCACAGTACTTGTGCCATTACATGGTACCTTAGCCATAATCTTACACTTGTTATATTAACACATTTAATAAATTAAAGCCGTAAATCTATCAAGATTTAGTGCGGGGTACACACCTGATATACTTAGCAAATTCACTCCAAATCCCGAAAAAGCCCGATCTAAAGCCTTAGATCTCAAGTTCATACATTCGGCCAACCTTAGAAACTTTAGCATAAAGCCATTTGGCTAATTAATGAAATCCAGAAACTTACCTTGTTGTCGATTTGTTTCCTAACCAAATCTCGAAACTTGCAAACCCTCCTCCTTGTAATCGGCTAACACTAGATTAATTGTTTTGATTAGTTTTCAGCTTTTGAACAATTAAGAAATAGATCTAGGTTCCTAAATAGGCCTTGGCCGAATATGTAAGTACACTTACCTTGCAATCCACAATTCTCGAAAACTGCTACTTGATTATGAAAGTGTCGAATTATCTATAGACATAGGTTAGATTTAATTCTAACATTAAATCACATGGATTTGGCCTATGGCCGAATACCACATAACCTACCTTGGATGTTGAAATACCGAATAATCCTCCTTATAGTCGACTACACTGAAAATCCTGAGAGATCCTTCCAAATTTCGGCAACCAACACTATTAATGGGATTAGTTCTAGATTTCGACAAGTCTAAAGAAAAAGGATGGAAATTAAACTTGATCTCACATCTACTGAAGAAATCAATAGCTCTTATCTTTGTCACCACAAGGATATTTGGCTTTGTGGCTTAAAGGAGAATCGGCTAAAGGTACCTAGTATATTCGGCTTTAGAGAAGGGGTAGCAAGGGGTTATGGATCCGGCCTCCACAAGGGACATAAAAGAAGAGGTATGAAGCCTTAAAGGTTACTGCAATGGTGAGAATATGGGAGAGGAGATTTCGGCTAGAGCAAATAAAAAAAAGAAGAAAGAATAATAGCCTTACTTTTCCTCCTATTACCGAAATTACTAAACCTAGAGTCCCTAGGCCGGCCAACACTTATTCTCCTACCCTTGCCAAAATTTCTAAAAGAATTAGACTTCATCTCAAACTCCTATCATAGACTCCTTTTGCCGTCCACCTCTCTTCTCCTTGTAGCAAAATAAAAATTCTTTTATTTGATTCCCTAGCGACTCGAACCTTGGCCCATGTACCCTGCTAGTGGCGTCATTCCCAGAAGCCTTAAGTGGCGTCTCCGGGCCACTTTTCCAAGCCCAATTATATGTCATATTTCCCTTATTTATTTTCATAAGGCCACCTTGCTTCAGTTCCCTCTTTTCGACTTAAAACTCGATATTTTTCTAAGGCATTTTCCTTATGTTTCAAGATTCTAAAATTCACATAACACATTCATAACACATAAGACATGCTATTTCATATAATTTAGCAATAGTGCATAAGCCCTAATCCGGGATATTACAGTTCTACCCCTTAAAATAATTTTATCCTTAAAATTACCTAGCTAGAATAAGTGGGGGTATTCTTTCTTTGTATTGCTTCTTAGGCTCCCATAATGCTTCCTCCGATCCATGATTTCGCCATAACACCTTGACCAAAGGGACCGATTTCCTTAGTAGCACTTTCACATCTCGTTCGAGAATGAATCGACTCTTCCTCGTGGGGCAGTGTCGGCCTTAGCTCCACCTCTTCAGCAAAACTACGTGAGATGGATCCGTCGGTGTCGACGTAACATGGAAACATGGAATACATTGTGCATCTGCTTCAATTAGGAGGCAACTCTAATTGGTATGCCACCGGTCCGATTCGCTTCAATACCCGAGAAGGTCTATGAACCTTGCACTTAGCTTCCCTTTTCGACCAAATCTCATCACCTTCTTCCAAGGCAATACTTTAAGGAACACTTGATCTCCCATTAAATTCAATCTCCTTACATTTGAGATCGTATGCGACTTTTGTCTATCGGATGCTTCCTTCAATCGAGCTCAAATTATACTAACCTTCTCCTCCGATTTCGCTACGAACTCCGGACCTAAAATTTGACATTCTCCCAACTCTGTCCAACACGTATGAGTGCGGCACTTTCGTCCATACAACGCCTCGTATGGTGCCATCCGTATACTGGCCTAATAGCTATTGTTGTAAGTAAATTCCGCTAGAGGCAAATATTCTTCCCAACTTCCTCTGAAATCTATCACACAGCCTCTTAACATATCCTCTAACACTTGAATCACTCGTTCGGTGACCTTACATTGTGGATGGAAAGCCGTACTAAAATCCAATCTAGTGCCTAAAGCCTGATGCAATGCTTTCCAAAACTGAGACGTGAACCTCGGATCCCTATCCGAGATAATTGACATCGGCACTCCATGTAACCTTACAATTTCTGCCACATTCAACCTTGCAAACTTTTGTAGGGAGTAGTCAACCCGTACTGGAATAAAATGTGCGGACTTTGTCAGCCAATCCACTATCACCCATACCGAGTCCTTCTTAGTAGGCGTAAGGGAAGCCCACTAACAAAGTCCATGGTAATTCTCTCCACTTCCATTGGGGAATCTGATTGGTGAAGCAATCTGACGGAACTTGGTGTTCAGCCTTAGCTTGCTGACACATCAAACACTTGCCAACATATTCGGTAACTTCTCGCTTAAGTCATGGCCACCAAAACTGTTCCCTTAGGTTTCTGTACACTTTACTACCTCCGAGATGCATAGCATAAGGGCTACTATGCGATTCCCGAAGAATTCTTTGCCTAAGCTCCTCGTCCTTCGGTATACAGACCTTACCCTTGAATCACAATACTCCTTCATCATTAATATTATAACCTTCCAACTCTCCATTCTGCGCTTGTTGCAACTTAACACTTAGATCCTCATCCAGCAACTATCCCTCTTTCATTTCATTCAAACACGTCGGCTTAACTTGCAACTCTGCTAGCAAACTTCCATCGTCATAGAGGCTTAGATGTGCGAACATCGCCCTCAGATCCGTCACTACCTTCCGACTTAGGGCATCCGCCACTACATTTGCCTTGCCTTGGTGATATTCTATGGAACAATTGTAGTCCTTCAATAGTTCCACCCACCTTCGCTGTCTCAGGTTCAACTCCTACTGAGTCAGCAGATACTTGAGGCTTTTGTGGTCTGTGTAGATCACCGACTTTTCTCCATAAAGATAATGCCTCCACACCTTAAGGGCAAAGACCACTGCCGCTAATTTTAAGTCATGCGTCAGGTAGTTAACCTCATGTGGCCTTAGTTGTTGAGACGTATAAGCGTCTACTTTTCCATCTTGCATAAGGACACCTCCCAATCCTGTATGGGAAGCATCACAATACACTACAAAATCCTTCCCCACCTCCAGCTAAATCACAACCGGAGCTTCGGTCAAGACCCTTTTAAGCTTCTCAAAGCTCTCCTGTTGCTTATCGGTCCATGTGAAAGGCACTTCCTTCCTTAACAACTTTGTCAGAGGCGCGGCTATCGACGAGAACCCTTCTACAAGCCGTCTATAATAGTCTGCCAATCCTAAGAAACTTTAAACTTTCGCCCCCAACTTAGGTGGTTTCCAATTCAAAACTGCCTCGATCTTCTGAGGATCTACCCTTATTCCTTCAGCAGATACCACATGTCCTAAAAACGTAACCTCCTTAAGCCAAAATTCACACTTGTTGAATTTGGCGTAAAGCGTCTTCTCCCTCAACATTTGCAACACAACTCAGAGGTGCTCATCGTGTTCTTCTTTAGACTTTGAGTACACCCAGATATCGTCTATGAACACGACAACGAACTGATCCAGATAGGGTTGGAAAACCCGATTCATCATGTCCATAAATGCGGCTGGGGCATTTGTCAAATCGAACGGCATTACCAAAAACTCATAATGCTCGTACCTTGTTCAGAAAATCGTCTTATGGATATCAGCCTCCTTCACCTTAAGCTGATGATATCTAGACCTTAGATCGATCTTTGAGAATAATATGGCCCCTTTAAGCTGATCGAACAAGTCATCTATTCTTTGCAATGGATACTTGTTCTTGATGGTCAGCTTATTCAACTGATGATAATCTATGCACATGCATAGTTCCATCCTTCTTCTTCACAAATAAGACCAGGGTGCTCCCCATGGAGACACCTTTGGTCGAATGAATCTACGATCAAGCAATTCACGGATCTCGAGCCTTGAGCTCCACCAACTCCTTTGGTGCTGCTTACGTATGGGGCAATGGACATAGGAGTACATGCCGTGACAAGTCAATTCCAAACTCCACCTCCACGTCTGGGGTATTCTTGGTAATTCTTCTAGAAAGACATCCTCATATTCCCTTACAGTTCTTACTTCACTAACTCCCCCTTCTTTTGTATCCAAACCACTAATGAAGGCCATAAATGCCTTACACCCATTCCAAACCATCTTATCAGCCTTTAAAGTTGAAACTACGTTAGACAAGTAGTTTCGTCTTTCTCCTATCATAACTACCCCTTCATTCTCTAGGGTCCTTAACTCCATTTGTTTGGCTGCACAATCCAACACAACCCGATGCTCCACTAGCTAATCCATTCCAAGTATGAGATCGAATTCTCCAAAAGGTAATTCCATTAAATCGGCTGCAAGTACCGTTCCTTGAAGCTCCAAAGGTATTCTCTGAAACACCTTATTCACCACTACAATTTGACCTAGTGGGCTTACTACGGTCATTTCCCTACTAGAAAGTTCAGAGGCTATTTCTAAAGTTTCAACTATTCTACATGCAACATAAGAATAGGTCGAGCCCACATCGATCAAAGCAAAATAAGGCTTGCCATAAATAAGGAACGTACCGGTTATGACGTCTGGTGTGTCACCATCCTCCCTACGGTGAACTGCATACACCAAGCCCGGCTGTCTTGCCTTTGTATTACCACCACCTTGGCCCGGTGTTCCACATCCTCTTTCGGTACCATTTCCTCTATTATTCAGACCACGACCCCGTTGAGGCTGCTGTCCCCCTCTACCAGCCTGATTAATATTCTGAGCTACCGGTCAATTCCCATCTGGTCTCATTAGACAGTCCTTAATCATATGGTCCTTTGACCCACACTTGAAACATCCCCATGTCTTCTTCCAACATTTGCCTAAGTGATTTTTCCCACATTGATCACAAGTAAGTGCGCCTCTAGTAGCGACTTAGTCGACCTCATGACCCTTCAACTCTAGTACTCTTTTGCTCATTCCTGGATGGCCTTGACGGTCCAAATCCTCTCTTCTGCCTATTTCGATCGGAGTTCTGCCTCACGTACTCCTTGATACCCTCGGCCACTTCAGCCTTTTCCACCAACATAGTAAACTCCCGCTCCTGTTGCGGGGCTATCAATAACCTTAGGTCATCACTTAGTCTGTCTTCAAATCGGACACACCACTCATGCTCAGTAGACACTATGCCTCGACCATAACGGCTCAGCCTTAGGAATTTAGCCTCGTACTCAGCTACAAACTTGTTTCCTTGAACCAGTCCTAGAAAAGCCTTCCTCTGGGCATCAATGTAATGAGTGCCAACATACTTCTTCTGGTATGCTGCCTTAGCATACTCCCACTTGAGTTCCTCAATTGTAGCACCATCCCGCACCGTGAGCCACCATTGATATGACTCATCGCGGAGAAGTGACACCAATCCTTTCAGCTTTTCCTCGTCAGTTAAGTCAAGCTCATCCATAATTCGCTTAGCCACCTCCAACCAATACTCAGCGGTATTGGGTGCTACACCTGATACACCACGGAACACTTCAGCTCCGTTGGCTCAGAGTCACTCAGGTATCGACTTTCGAGCTCCCATGCCTCCACCTTCTCCCGCCACCCTTTCCAAGACCCATGACATCGCTTGTGACCTCTGCGTCATCCCGTCTGTCACGATATTCCACATTAGTGGTCTGGGGTGGTGGTGGCATTTCATTTCAGATCCTTGACACGATCTAATAGGTTCGAACACAATCATTCATTTTCTACCACGACCTCTGCGTTACGGCCACATCCCCTTGAATTCATACTTTCCCTTTGTATTTATCTGATTAAAGAATTTTTTTATAGATTAGTTTTTGTTCCACTGATTTATCACGAACAGTTTTATGTTCAATAGTTTTAAGAAGTAGTTCTTTCGACTCATACACATACAGTCTCACATCATTCATTTAGTCACCCACAGGAACTTGTGTTCATTACAAAGAAATGTTGTAGTTGTCGTGGTTTGTTGTTTTCCACTACTGGGGTATTCTGTAATTTTGTCCTATAGGGGTATTTTGGTAATTTTTCAAATTAGGGTATTTGAAAATGTTGCAAAATAGAGATTGATGATGTTTTACAAAATTAAAATTCTCGCTGCAAAAATTTCAAGGGTGAAATGATAATTTTATACACGAGGGGTATTTTTGTAATTTTATAAGCCAGGGTCATTTTGGTAATCTTTCGCAAAGTATGGTTCCTGATGACTTTTCAAAACAAGGGCATTGTTAAAAATTTCTAATTTGAGGGTACTTCGATAATTTTTCCTTACTGAGGGTACTTTGGTCATTTGCATAGGTTAGGGGTAATTTGGTCATTTTGCAAATCAGGGATAATCTCGTAAATTTTCCAAATCAGGGTGTTTCTGTAAAGTTTTTGGTTATTTTTGCAAAATCAGAAGTTATTGAAATCGGGGGTAGTATGGTAGTTTTGGGAAATCAAGGGCATTTTAGTAATTTTACCCTTAGTGGTATTTAGGTAATTTGCAAATTAAAATTCTTAGAAAGTTTTTCCAAAATAATAATTTTCATAATTTCAAAAGGGTAGTTTGTTGACTTTTAAAACTAGGGTTTCCATAAAAAAAATGTGGCTAGTCCTTTCGAGTTTTAATTATTGAGTTTGGCAGTGATTAAGTCCTCTTGGTTAGGGTGAGCCAGAAGCTACGCACTGGTAGGATTCGAGTGGAGAGGAGGTGATTCACGCGATTGCTTAAATACCAAGCTCCCAGAAACCAATCCTAGACATGCGCACAATGGTTACCACACCCTAACTTCGGTGACTTAGACACGTGTTTGTTTAATTGTGCCTTATAGTTTTATGTATTTGTTGGGGTAAACTAGTCCTAGGGTTTAATTCCTAATCCACTAGTCTACGTCCCTATATATCCCTACATACAAATCACAAAGAGATTAAGAGTACTTACCTGGTGGACTTCGGGTCGGAGACTCAGGTGCCATGCCAGAAAAACCTGCTCATTTCTTAATAAAATCCAATTTTCTAAAAGAAAACGTTTTGGGCCCAAAAAGCCCTCAAGGTCAAGTTTTGAACCGAGCTCTGATACCAAACTGAAACACCCTAAACCCGGCCCACAAGCCCTGACCGGATCTGGCATACTTCTAAAGAAAATCCATTCAAATCTTGTTTGAAACTTTGCTAAAAACTTGTGTGTTTTTGAAATCAGTAGTTGATTTGGGTTGGGCTCGAATTTTAAAACCCGTGTCGAATTAGTGTTAAAATAATTTGTTATTTAAATTTAAGGAAATTTAACTTTAATTTGATAAATCTTAGTGCCATAGTAAAATAATTTAAAAGCATGCATAAGCAGTTCATACTATAATATTGTTACATCAAAATAATCTCCAAAAAATAAAATTTAAAGTACTTAAGCAAAATAAAATATCCAACTCATTAAGTTCGTGCTGAGCATGGTCACCCCTAAGCTCCTGCCGACCCGATCCATCACTGATCATCACCTGAAAAACAGTCCCACAACGGGGTGAGTCAAATAAACTCAATGTGTACAATCAATACTAAGTCTCAATAGATATGGCATATCAAATCATACATATTCACATAACATTTAAAAATGATGCAATCTCGAACCCAAACCTAAATGCCATCCACTACACATCACCCGTACCAACCAACACACTGTGGGGACTACTAAGTCAACCCTCCATCCGCTACACACCGTCGAAGGCAGTCGCTGCAGTCGACGTGCTCATCGCCCTTATGATTTCGTGGCATAGCCATCATATATAAATCCGTGACATAAGTCACCACATTCTTATATTGTGACAAAAGTCACCACATTCTTATATTGTGACATAAGTCACCACATTCTTATATTGGGGTATAAAACCACCAATTCACTTCCGCTTTACATATCACCCATATGCCCCATGTCATACAACTATGCATTAACCATATCATATTCCTTTTTCACATTCTTATAATTTCATGCATGTGCCATAGCAAAACTTATCATACTCATATTAGGAGTAGGAAAAATGTACCTGAGTACTTCGTACCATTACATGGTACCTTAGCCATAATCTTACACTTGCGATATTAACACATTTAATAAATTAAAGCCGTAAATCTATCAAGATTTAGTGCAGGGTACACACCTGATATACTTTGCAAATTCACTCTAAATCCCAAAAAAAGCCCGATCTAAAGCCTTATATCTCAAGTTCCGACATTCGGCCAACCTTAGAAACTTTAGCATAAAGCCATTCTGGCTAATTAATGAAATCCGAAACTTATCTTGTTGCCGATTTGTCTCTAACCAAATCCCAAACTTGCAAACCCTCCTCCTTCTAATCATTAACACTAGATTAATTGTTTTGATTAGTTTATGGTCATTGAACAATTAAGAAATAGATCTAGGTTCCTAAATAGGCCTTGGCAGAATGTGTAAATACACTTACCTTGCAATCCACAATTCAAAGCTGTTACTTGATTATGAAAGTGTCGAATTACCTATAGACATAGGTTAGATTTAATTCTAACATTAAATCACATAGATTTGGCCTATGGCCGAATACCACATAACCCACCTTGGATGTTGAAATCCCGAATAATCCTCCTTATAGTCGACTACACTGAAAATCCTGAGAGATCCTTCCAAATTTCGGTAACCAACACTATTAATGGGATTAGTTCTAGATTTTGACAAGTCTAAAGAAAAAGGATGGAAATTAAACTTGATCTCACCTCTACTGATGAAATCAACAGCTCTTATTTTTGTCACCACAAGGATATTTGGCTTTGTGGCTTAAAAGAGAATCGGCTAGAGGTACCTAGTATATTCGGCTTTAGAGAAGGGGTAGCAAGGGGTTATGGATTCGGCCTCCACAAGGGACACAAAAGAAGAGGTATGAAGCCTTAAAGGTTACGGCAATGGTGAGAATAGGGGAGAGGAGATTTCGGCTAGAGCAAATAAAAGAAAAAGAAGAAAGAATAATAGCCTTACTTTTCCTCCTATTACCGAAATTACTAAACCTAGAGTCCCTAGGCCGGCCAACACTTATTCTCCTAACCTTGCCAAAATTTCTAAAAGAATTAGACTTCATCTCAAACTCCTCTCATAGACTCATTTTGCCGTCCACCTCTCTTCTCCTTGTAGCAAAATAAAAATTCTTTTATTTGCTTCCCTAGCGACTTGAACCTTGGCCCATTTACCCTGCTAGTGGCGTCATTCCCAGAGGCCTTAAGTGGCGTCTCCGAGCCAGTTTTCCAAGCCCAATTATATGTCATATTTCCCTTATTTATTTTTTTTAAGGCCACCTTGCTTGATTCCTCTTTTATACTTAAAACTCAATATTTTCTAAGGCATTTTCGATGTTTCAAGATTCTAAAATTCACATAACACATTCATAACACATAAGACATGATATTTCATATAATTTAGCAATAGTGCATAAGCCCTAATCTGGGATATTACGGCTAGGGATAGTGTCGACATAGAGTGTCGTTTTGCATGTTCTGGGTGTGTAAACCTTCACATACTATACTTTATTTGTACTAACATTTGTATGGGCTGAAAAGCCAGAAAAAGGGCTATGTAGACAGTCGTGATTCCCTTAGGGGTAAGGCTAGGATCGCCAGGTACGTGGCTGTATCATTTCTTTGCATGGCCGAATGTATGTATGGAAAAATGATGTGTTATGAATAGCATGTTGCATTTGTTAGGATTTGTACGTAGATCATGGGGTATGGGTTTGATATGAAGGTGAAGTGCATGATTAATTGGTCATATTGTGATCGGTAGCTTTGCCACGATATATATATATATATATGTTCATACATTACTTTTGGTCACATTGTGATTGGTGGCTTTGCCATGATATATATATTTTATTTGGTCACTTAGTGATTGGTGGCTGTGCCACGTTGAATTATTTGGTCACCTAGTTATCGTGTATAATTGGCAGCCTGACTGTCGAAATGGAGTGTAGCGGATGGATGGTTGATTGTAGAAATCCCTACTGATGTGATGAAATTTGATGCGGGTTGGCGTGTAGAGGATGTAAAAACTAGGTTTGGGTTGGGCTTATGGCATTCATATGTTGTATCTTTGGTATGTATTTGTGGGCTACAAGGCGTATGTATAATGTGGAAGAATTTACATTGAGTCATGGTGACTCACCCTTTTCCTTAACTTTCGTAAGATGGCTACGTGGATGCGAGAGCCGAGGCAAACTCGTGGAGGCCATAATTACATTTTCTTTCTTTTATAGTCTCGATATACTATAAGTTTATTTTGATTTGGGACTTTTGTTATGTAATATGGCCTTTTAGAGTTCATATTTGGTTTTTATTTATTATTTAAAATTTGACGCTATGCCAACTTAATCACGAGTGTAAAGATGGGGTTTTCAAAATACGAGTTACATAAACAAACATTTTCTTTCAAATATCACCACGCATAATGAATATTTGATCAACTAAAAATTGAAATTTTCCTAAACTAATAAATTACAGTTTTCAAGACGTCACCTTACTCAGAAAGTTTTTCAAACCTACAGTTTTTTTAAATTTAATAAAATCTCATTTTCTTCACCAGTAACATACCGATTAAATAGCATTATAGGCCGAGTTTGGGGTGTTACATTTTTTATATCAGAGCCTAGTTTCAAAACTCGGGCTGTGAAATAGGTCTAGTAGTGTTTTATGGATTGATGTAAATTTAAGAAAAAGGCTTTGGGGAGATATGGCCTTGAGTGCAGCGGCCGGATCCACATGAGTAAGCATTCTAACTCTTGATATGGTATGCATGTTGGGTTTGATAGGCTTTATGGGGACATAGATAGGTATGCTAGGGTTTATGGACCTTAGGCCTAGTTAAACAACTCCTAAAATCCATAAGACTTAATTTCTCTAATTAAACATGTCCGTGAACAAGTCACGGGTTGGAGTGTGGCAACGGGCATACGCATGTCTAGGATTGGATCTAGGGAGAGCTTGGTATTTAAGCGGTCCTAGTGGCCCACCTCCTCTTCACTAGAATCCTACAGTGCGTAATGTACATTCACTTTAGCGAGGACTTGTTAATGGGCCAAAGTTCATAACTAAAACCTGAAAGGGACCAATACCCTATTTTTAGTAAAATTACTAATATACTCCTAGGTTTGTGAAAATTTTCAGAATACCTTGGTTTGTGGAAACCATTGAAATACCCCTAGTTAGCAAAACTACCAAAATACCCCTGCTTTACGAAAAGACCAAAGTACCTCTATTTTGTAAAATCACCAAGATACCCGATTTTGCAAAATTACCAAAATACTCCTATAGGGTAGAATTAAGAAAATACCCTTGGGTAGTGAAATGATGAAAATACCCTTGTGTGACGAAGGTGAGTTTATGGATGTACCTCTAAAAGTGTAAAGGGTAGTTTTTCCGGCAGATTTAATGGAACTGCCTTTTGGGGAGTTTGATCTGATCTTAGGTATGGACTGGTTAGTGAAATATTGAGTGAATCTAGATTGTGCAGCCAAGCGTATGGTACTAAAGACTAGTTAGGAGGATGAGGTGGTGGTAATAGGTGAAAGGAAGGACTACTTGTCTAATGTAGTATCTGCTCTAAAAGCTGAAAAGATGATGAGAAAAGGGTGTAGGGCGTTCGTAGACTTTGTTTGTGCTTTGGAGATCCAAGATTCAACTGTGGATAATGTTAGAACAGTGAGGGAGTTTTCTGACGTTTTCCTAGAAGAACTTCCCGAACAACCTCCGGATCGTGAGGTGGAATTTAGAATTGATCTTCTTCTGGGAACAGCACCAGTATCCATTGCACCATATCAAATGACGCCGAAAGAGTTGGTGGAACTGAAAGCCTAGATTCAAGAATTGTTGGATCGGGGTTTCATCTGACCAAGTGCATCGCCTTGGGGAGCGCCAGTGCTATTTGTTAAGAAAAAGGATGGATCAATGCATATGTGCATTGACTACCGTCAGCTGAACAAGTTGACCATCAAGAACAAGTATTTGTTGCCAACGATTGATGACTTGTTTGATCAACTGAAAGGGGCGTCAGTGTTCTCAAAGATAGATTTGAGATCAGGATACCATCAGCTTAAGGTCAAAGAATTGAATATTCATAAGACAGCTTTAGGACCCGTTATGGTTATTACGAACTCTTAGTAATGCCGTTTGGGTTGACCAACGTGCCAGCGACGCTTATGGATATGATGAACCGGGTGTTCCAACCCTATTTGGACCAGTTCGTGGTAGTATTTATAGATGATATCCTAGTATATTCAAGGTCGGAAGAGGTGGATTGAACTACTAAAGGATTACGATTTTTCGATTGAATACCATCGGGGTAAAGCCAATGTGGTGGCGGATGCGCTAAGTCAGAAGGTAATCTCAGATCTGAGAGCAATGTTTGCTCATCTGAGCTTGTATGAGGATGGGAGTTTATTAGCTGAGCTTCAGGTAAAGCCGACATGGATAGGTCAGATTAAAGAGAAGCAGTGGTAGGATGATGACTTGAGTGCCCGACTATCTCAAGTGCAACATGGTGAAGTAGAGGACTATAATCTGAATGATGACGGGGTTCTGTGTTTTTGAAAGAAGGTTTGTATGCTGAAGGACGTGAAATTAAGGTGGATGATTCTTCAGGAAGCACATAGTAGCCCATATGCTATGCATTCGGGAGGAAGTAAAATGTATCGGGATTTACAAGAATAATTTTGGTGGTCAAGTCTGAAGTGGGAGGCAACCAAAGTTGGGGGTAAATATTTAACATGTTAGCAGGTAAAGGAAGAGAATCAGTTGCCTTCAGGGTTATTGCAGCCGGTGAAGATCCCGCAACGGAAATGGGAGAGAATCACTATGGATTTTGTTAGTGGGCTACCCCTTATGCCTACTAAGATGGATTTGATATGGGTAGTCGTTGCTCAATTGACAAAGTCCTCTCATTTTATACCGGTTTGGGTTGATTACTCTCTACAAAGGTTGGCTAAGTTATATATAGTGGAGATTGCGATGTTCCATGGAGCATCTGTGTCCATCATCTCGGACAGAGATCCTAAGTTTATGTCAAGATTACGGAGGGCATTGCATCAAGCGTTGGGTACAAAGTTAGATTTTAGTACGGCGTTTCATCCACAGACAGACGGACAGTCAGAAAGAGTGATTCAGATTTTGGAAGACATGTTGAAAGGTAGCATTATCGATTTCAAGGGTAGCTGGGAAGAATTCTTACTATTGGCGAATCGTGCATATAATATGACTACCGATCCGATGATTCGAATGGCACCATATGAAGCGTTATGCGAGCAAAAGTGTCATACTCCTACATGTTGGATGGAGTTGGGTGAGCAGCAGTTATTAGGTGCGGAACTAGTATTGGAAATAGAGAATAAAGTTGAGTTGATTAGAGGCTCGGTTGAAGGAAGCGTCGGACGGCAAAAGTCCTCCGACACGAAGTGGAGGACATAGAATTTGTGGTGGGTGATCGAGGTTTTCTTGAAGGTATCCTTTGTGGAAGAAAATTCTAAGGTTTGGACGGAAGGTAAGCTAAGCCCTAGGTTCATCGGGCCTTATCGGGTGTTGAAGCGTGTAGGACCGATTGCTTATCGACTTTAGCTACATGCGGAGCTAAGTAAGATCCATGATGTGTTCCATATATCAATGTTGCAACGTTACTGTTCAAACCCATCTCATGTGATACCGTTGGAGGAACTCGAAGTAAAGCCTGATTTAACCTTTGAAGAAGAACTAGTTTAGATCTTGGAGCGGGATGTTAAAGTTTTACAAAGAAAATAGATTCCTTCGGTTAAGGATCTGTGGCGGAATCACGGGTCAGGGGAAGCTACATGGGAGCGAGAGAATGTTATACGAAAACAATACCCTCACCTCTTTTGACCAGGTAATTTCGGGGATAAAATTGTTTTAAGGGGGTAGGACCGTAACAATCTAGATTGGGGCCTCTGCATTTGTGATGTGTTGTGTGTGTATGCCATGCTGTGTATGTGTGTCTGCTGCATTTAGAGCTGTCGAGAAGGCTTGAGGTTAAGCCTGAGCCTTGGTAGAAATTTTGTTTTCAGACACTGCAAGGGAGAACTAGGCAAAGTGGGCCTTAAGGGTACTTAAGTGGGAAAATTAGCACAAGAATTTAATTGGTAAAGTGGCAAGGAGGCATCACTAAGGGTATAGGTAAGTGACGCCACAAGGGGGTTCGGAGGGAGCAGGTTCGAATCCCATGTTAAGTAAAATGAGTGTTTTTTTTATAATATGTGCCTGAGAAGTGGAGAGGTGGTTTCAGCTGGGACTCTGCAGGAGTGAGTGTGGATTGAGTCAAAAGATAGGAATACAAGGATAAGAGGAAAATGTGGGATAGGATAGAGGTGGAAGAGGTGGCCGAATGTGGGACACTGAGTGCAAGGAGGGAAATCGGCTAGATGTGGCTTGGGGTGTGCCGAATATTCATTTTTTTTGAAGAGCATAGTTTTTTTTCTCTCCTCTTATTTTCGGCAATTAAGGGTTTCTTCTTCTCTTTTTCTGCCAAAGCCGAAAACTCCTAACTCTATTCTCATCTCCACTTTTGTACCATAGCCGATTGATCTTGAAAAGTCAAAAATGCCTAAGCCTCTATTTGAAGTATCTTTATCTTTCTTTTCAGCTTTCTCAACCAGTTCTTTTCTACCTTAATCATTGCTGAATCCTGTTCACTTTTGGGCTAGTGCCAAATTTTCCTAGGTGGTAATCGAATCTTCTATTGAGGTATGTGTTGACTTTTTTTTTATGTTTATAATCTCTTTCAGTTTTCGGAGGCCAAAGCCGGATGGCTAGTTGGTTGTTAAGTCCATCATTAGATTGATGTTTCTCACTAATCTCGTGTTCTTTTTGGGTGGCATTTCGGGATTTGAAGGAGATTTGATCGCCTAGGTTTCTAAGCCAGAGATCGTTAACCTTCGAACCGTATTTTTTCTTTCTGGATTTCAAGGTAAGGGTTCTCTTTGGATGGTATTTAAGTTCACTGTCATTCTTGGTACCATAACCCTACTTTGAGATTTGACAACTATGATTTCTGATAGTAGAATCTGATAAGATCTTTGATGGAATCTAACACCGATCAGGCAAAGGAGGGGGTTGGATCTGTAGTCCCAACCCCAAAGTTCAAGAAGCGTGTGGTGTCTGCTATTCGAGATTGGCCACTGGGTTGTGGGCTGGCTTCTAAATAGAATAGTAGGTAGATAGTAGTTGTGACGGCTAGGGATAGTGTCGACATAGAGAGTGTCGTTTTGCGTGTTACCAGGTTTCTAAACCTTCACACACTATACTTTATTTGTACTAACATTTGTATGGTCTGAAAAGCCAGAAAAAGGGTTGTGTGAGCGATCGTGATGCCCTTAGGTGTAAGGCTAGGATTGCAGTGCGTGGTATGTCGTTTCTTTGCATGGCCGAATGTATGTATGGCAAAATGATGTGTTATGAATAGCATGTTGCATTTGCTAGGATTTGTATGTAGATCATGGAGTATGGGTTTGATATGAAAGGGAAGTGCATGATTAATTGGTCACATTGTGATCGGTGGCTTTGCCACGATATATATATATATATATATGTTCATACATTACTTTTGGTCACATTGTGATCGGTGGCTTTGCCACTATATATATATTTTATTTGGTCACTTAGTGATGGGTGGTCGTGCCACGTTGAATTATTGGTCACCTAGTGATCATGTATAATTAGCTGACTTGTTGTCGAAATGGAGTGTAGCGGATGGAGGTTGATTGTAGAAATCACGGTGTGATAGGCTGGTACGGTTGGTGTGTAGAGGATGGAAAAACTAGGTTTGGGTTGGGATTATTGCATTCATATGTTGTATGATGATATGTGACTGTGGGCTACAAGTCGTATGTATAATGTGGGAGAATTTACACACTGAGTCATGGTGACTCACCCCTTTCCTTAACTTTTAAGGTGAGTAGTAGCTCGTGGATGCGGGAGCTAGACGAACTCGTGGAGGCCATAATTCCATTTTTCTTTCTTTTATAGTCTCAGTATTACTATAAGTTTATTTTGATTTGGGAATTTTGTTATGTAATAAGGCCTTTCAAAGTTGATATTTGGTTTTTATTTATTATTTAAAATTTGGCGCTATGCCAACTTAATCACGAATGTAAAAATGGATAAACAAACGTTTTATTTCAAATATCACCACGCATAACGAATATTTTATCAACTAAAAATTGAAATTTTCCTAAACTAATAAATTACAGTTTTCAAGACGTCACCTTACTCGGAAAGTTTTTCAAACCTACAATTTTTTTCTAAATTCAATAAAATCTCATTTTTCTTCATCCTGTAACATATCGGATTTGATCGTAACGTATAGGTCGGGTTTGGGGTGTGACAGAGTCGCTACCATGAAAAATCCATTGACAAACCATCTGTAATAGCTAGCTAGGCCCAGAAAACTTCTAACCTCTGATACATTTCTCGATGGTTTCCAATCAACAATAGTTGAAATCTTGCTCGGGTCAACTCGGATTCCATCTCCTAAGAAAATGTGCCCCAAAAACCCAACTTATTTAAGCCAACATTCACTTTTACTAAACTTGGCATATAACTGATTATCTCGTAAAATTTGCAAAACTGTCCTCAAGTGCTCGGCGTGTTCATTCTCATCACGAGAATAAATCGATGTGTCATCAATAAAAACCACAACAAATTTATCCAAATATGGCCGAATGATGCGGTACATTAAATCCATAAACACAGTAGGGGCATTTGTTAAACCAAAAGACATGACTAAAAATTCATAGTGCCTATACCTTGTCCGAAATGCGGTCTTCGGCACATCTGAATCTTTAAACCTCAATTGGTAATAACCAGACCTTAAGTCTATCTTGGAAAACACATTGGCTCCCTTCAATTGATCAAAAAAATTATCGATCCTTGGCAATCGGTACTTGTTCTTCACGATTACCTTATTAAGCTGCCGATAATCTATACATAATCCCATGGAACCATCTTTCTTTTTCACAAATAATACTGGAGCACCCCAAGGAGAATAACTCGGTCGTGCAAAGCCTTTGTCCGTCAACTCTTGTAACTGTGCCTTCAATTATTTCAACTTAGTTAAAGCCATTCTATATAGAGCAATCGATATAGGCGCAATACCAGGGGCTCACTCAATGCCAAATTCAATCCCTCTAACCGGGGGAAACCCTGGCAATTCTTCTAGGAATACATCTAGATACTTACATACTATCGGCACTGAATCAATTCTTAACTCAGTCTCTTTGGCATTCATCACAAAGGCAAGATAAGCTTCATATCCTTTTCTTACATATTTCTGGGCAAACATATGAGAAATCACTATAGACGATCTGTCTTTTTCATCTGATTCAACACAAAGAGTGTCCCCGTTTTCACATCTCAATTCAATGTATTTTTTTTTCAACAATTTACTGTCACATCATGAGCGGTTAACCAGTCCATACCAAGAATTATAAAGAATTCATCAAATGGATATAGTATGAGATTCACCTTAAAATAATGACCTCTAATTATCAATAGGCAATCTTTGCATACCTTATCAACTAATACACATTTGCCTAAGGGATTGGACACTTTTATCAAGGATTCTATAGCCTCTATAGGCATGCTCATACTAGATACTAATCTCATACAAATATATGAGTGGGTAGGAGAATCGACTAAACCATAGCTCTGATACCGCTAAATGTAACACCCCTTACACGTATCTAACGTCAAAACCAGATACGAGGCATTACTGAACTTAACTTGCTTAAACATATAACATCGAGCCATAAAATTTTGTTTCAACTTAAATTTTTTTTTCCATTCATATTCATAACGTCCCTATTATGGGTCTACGAGACCTTAAACATACATATTGAATGGTTCAGGACTAAACCTAAAACTTTCGCAGACTTAGAAATTTTTTACTCAAAACAGGGCTACAAGCCCGTGTGGAAAGGAACACAACCGTGTGGGCAGGCCATGTGGTCACATATGCCCATATTCCTAACCCGTGTGGATTTTAATTTTTATTTCAAACCTACAGAGGTTTTCACACGGTCGGATACATGCCCGTGTCTATGGCTCGCGTCCCTCACACGGCCTAAACATGCTCGTGCCCTCACCCTATGCGAAAACCTAGGTGTTCTGTTTATGACGTCAGCAAACCCTTAAGGGCACAAACCCTGGTCACATGCCCGTATGCTAGCCCGTGTGACGAACTTAATTTGAGCAGTTTTAATGCAGGGGACACACGGCCTAGACACACACCCGTGTGTCTACCCATGTGGACAATTAGAAGGTTATTTACCAAACCAATTGCCACCCTGAAATGCAAACACATTTATACCACCACAAGCAACACATAACATAGCAATATACACTATGAAGAATCACTAATTCATCATGCATACACTTCACACTTTACTCAATCAATTTCACTAACTTGCACTTCATGAATTTCATCATCATTGAATATATATAAAACTTAACAAGTATTGGCCAATTCCCAGTGACCATTTACAAAATGAATGAGTAATAATAATAGCCAACACTTTGGCTAACAAATATGACATAACGAAATAACCAAGTTCCTATACATGCCATACCCAAAATAAATCAACTTTACTATACAAAAAGAATAGTTGATAGTGTGATCCGAACTCCGACGTCCTACGATCCCCAAATTATCTTGGTGACACTACAAGGAAAAGGGAAATGAGAGGGGTAAGCATAAAGCTTAGTAAGTTTGCATGAAATAAATAGTAACATTAAGACTTATAATAGCATCCATTCATCTCATTGAAATATTACACAAGTTCTCAAACACATCAATATAACTTACTCATGGATACTCTTACCAAATTACATATCACAATTTCCGTTCATTTCTATTAAGTTACTCATGGTACCTGTATCACTTCATCACATAACTTTAACACTTTTATACTCTTAAACATAAGCTTAACTCTTGGTCATCTGTACATAAATTTAGCTCTTAGCCCATTGAACTACTCGGAATATCGAAGGATACTCAATCTCATCATACATGTATCATGATGCCAATGCCATATCCTAAATATGGTTTTACATGGGATCACATCTTGATGCTACGGGATCTAATATCTTGATGTCGATGCCATATCCCAGATATGGTCTTCTACGAGATCATATATAGATGTCGATGCCATGTCCCAGACATTGTCTTACACGAGATTTTTCTTTGGTACCGAGGACATGTCCCAGACATAGTCTTATACGGGACCTCCTTCTTTTGATGTCGATGCCATGTCCCAGACATGGTCTTATACGGGACCTCTTTTATTTGGTGCCGATTCCATGTCCTAGACATGGTCTTATACGGGACCTTCCTTATCTCATGTTGTGACACTGGTATCCTTGCTATTCTGAATGTTCAACCGAGACTTCAACTTAACATATTTTCATCAAACTCTTATCGAGGCATCATTAGTCAATTTCATAGAAATAATATTCATTTCTCATAATATCAAGCAATTAAAAAAAATATAAAAACATTATGTAACTTTAATTTCACACAAACTTACCTCTGTACTCAAAATACGTATAGTTGTTCGATTTAGTCCACGACCTTGTTCTTGCCTCAGTTTTGGTCTGAGCTTCGTGTTTCTTGATCTATAATAACAATTTCACTTGTTTAATACTCACATTGAATAAATTAACCCATGAATCATACTTTGGTAAAATTATAATTTTGCCCTTAAACTTTACATAATTACGCTTTTGCCCTAGGCTCATAAAATGATTTTATTCAATTTCCTTGTATGTTGGGCTTAGCCAAATCATTTTCATAACTACAATAATCCCCAATTTCCACTAATTCACTCGTGTATGAATATTTTCGTGACATTTACAAATTAGTCCTTTTCATGAATTTTCCATGAAAATCTGATCGTGAGTAAAAGTCTTAAAAATTTATAAAAAGAAAGATCGAACACGAAAACTAACTAAGACAATGATGGAGGCAAGCACACCTATCGAATAGTAGTATAGTTTAGTGGCAAGACCAGATTGTCGAACCCAAAGGAACCAAAAGTACTAATACTAAGTTCCATTCTATTATTTAGCCTAAGAATTAAAAGAATTTATTATCTAATCTAAAATTAACTAACAACTAAGCTAAAGATGCTAAGACAAAGAAAGGATTGCGGAAATACTTGAGGGAAAATCAATTAATTTAGACAATACGAGGAAGAATCACCTAGACTTCACTTATTATCTAACTTTACACCGACGATTTATTCACTTGACTTGATCCGTAAGTTCCTAATTTATATTAATACCTCTTTCGAGGATACTAACGTCTAACCTAGGTTTATTAATTGAAATTTTTTCTAATTGAAACCTCTAAAATTGCATTAACTCGATTTATGGACTCCCATATTAGGTTTGACCCTAATCAGAAAAATTTATGTCATCCTATTTCTAGGGTTAACAATGCTAGATCTACTCTTAGGTAGGGACTTTTGCTCGCCACCTAAGCATATCAATACTTGAATCAATATCTAGAAAATACCAAAACAAGAATTAAGAACACATAGTTAAGAACAAATCAAGTATTTATCATATAGCTCAAATAACAATAACGGGATCCATTTTAGGTTTCATCCCCTCGTATCTCGAGAGGTTTAGTTCATAATAGTAAAAGAAAACATCTCAGAAGAAAATATAAAACAAAACATAAAGAAAACCCTAAAACCCCCTGAAAGAGTTGAAGGAGAAATCTTCCATCTTGAGTATAATCCCGGCTTCTTGAGATGAGTCAACTGGCTTTCCTCGAGTGAATCCCACAATTTAGCCCCTCTGGCTTGGCTCTTTGGCCTAGCTGAACCGCCCCCTAAAGGTTGGCATCTAAAGTCTTTATATAGGCTGTTGGGATGTCTTTCTTTGCCTCTAAGTACCCTAATCCGAATGAAACTCTTCTTTTCTATGACAGGGACACGCCTGTGGCACACGCCCGTGTGATTCGATTTCAGGACGTGGTTGAACCTATTGAGAAGGCATGACCATGTATTTCAGGGTCCAGGCCGTGTTCGTCTCTTCTTACGGGGCACGGCTGTGTGGTCTTGGGCTCAGGCCATGTCGATTCTGTGATATTGCCCATTTTCTCTGATTCTGGCCAGTTACTCGTTCTTTTCATCCTCCGGTGCTCTACTGAATATAAAACATGAAAACAAAGGATTAGGAGCACCTATTTCCATAATTAAAGGAATAAATCATCCAAAAGCAAGCTAAATGTGGGATTAAAATAAGTTCATTTTACAGTTTATCAAATACCCCCACACTTAAGCTTTTGCTTGTCCTCAAGCAAAATTCTCAACTCACAATTAAAATGAACTTCCTCTATTCATAATATTAACCGATAATGCCTCATCATAATTTATAGATAATTTATACATGGATAATTTAACTAAAAGAGTCCTAAAGATTCAAACAATTAAAGTCATAGTTTTGTAGCATGAAAATATAGGTGTTTCCCCTCACCTAAATAATTACCTTTAATTCAAAATTGACAAAGATTAACATCCTCACTAAAGATTCACTCAAATCACTCAAGGTGTTTAGGGTTCAAAATTCAGCTCTCAAAAGTCGAACATGAAAAGTTAATTCCATAAGCTTGCTTGAAAATCAAATCTCCACCACTATAATATGAGATGATACACAAATCAAAAGGTCTTTTAAGGGTTGTAACGGGGCTCAGTTAAAGGTGTGGACAAAGGCTGATTTAGAAGGGTTAGAATCGAGATTGAATTGACAAATTACCTCACTATAAAAATGAACTAATAAACTGAATAATTGCATAACATGAAAAATAATAATACGAATGCTTCTCAGGATATTGAAATTGAACATATAAGCTCACTTAATCCTAAAACAAAAAATGAATATACTTCAATGATTTTTTTTAAGAACAAATCAAGTAAATACATAATATGAGAAAATTCCAACAACTGAAAATAAAATATTTAGGCAACTGATCAAATCAAGTCTCGACAGAAGGGTAGTCAAAAGGAATGGTGATAACAAATACAAGATGGCTTTTAGGTTAATATTAGTGGGTGAATCAATAAAAAGGGTTGTTACGATCAACGGGGTTCAGTAGGAGTTAATTATGAAGGTAGGCTTTTAGTGGAGTAAGTGGGTTAAATCCTAGGTGCCTTAATCATCCTGTATATCAAATCAATAGTGTGGTCTTGACATGTATGATCGAGGCAAGTTCTAGAATAACAAATCAATGTTGACACACTCATAATCAATAAAAGTGAGCATGAAAAGAATGTATGCTCTAAAAGGCTCAAAATCTCACAAAAATTATGGGTTTTTGATATCAACTTTGTAAATTTCAAATTTCAAGCGAACAATTAGATTCGGTGACAACCTAACAAAATATTTATGTATTTATTTATTTTTAAAATAGACTCATCATGCTTGATTCTCTAGTATCTTAAAGTTTAAATCATTATTGCACAATTATCAATGAATTAATCTAAAACATATTAATAAAAATCATGAATCAACAGAATTTCATTCTAATTAGTGATATGAGAAAATTACTTTAAGATAAGATATCATTCGAGGATTTGAGAATCATGCAAAAGTTAGGCATTTTTAAATAATTTTCACCCCACACTTAATATGTACATTACCCTCAATGTACAAAGATAGATAATAATCATATAATAAGAAAATAAAAAGTGAGGGAGAGAGGTGAAACTTCCTAAATTTTTGGATGCATTCCTTGAGTTGGAAGTGTGGAAACTTGATTCGTAAGTGAAAGATAAGTTCGAGGGGGCGCCTCTACTTCCTGTGCTAGATGAAGAAATTGGGAACCTTGCGAAAAGTTAGCAGAAATAATAATACTAATTTAAATTATACTAAATCTATAATTAGAGTAAATAAAGATAACAAGAAAGAAAATAAGAATTAAAATAAGACCAAAAGAAAAGATGAATGGATTGAAAAGTCCTTGTTGGCAGATGGTTTGCGAGGTGTCTGTGGTTTATAAGGTCATGGTGTTGTGATTCCCTAGCAGCCTTTAGAACCTAAAATCAAGAAACTAAAACAAAATTAACTGAATTTAGTATAAGAAAAATAAAGAAAAGGAAAATAAAGGAGAAGAGAAAAGTGAAATAAAAGTTAAATGGCCTCAAAGACCTTTGGCTTGTCGATTAGATGAAGTGGTCGACATGAACTTATGTTGATTAGTCTCGCATAGGGAGACTGGGAAAGGATCTTTCCATTTTTTTGATATTGTTGAAGTGTAGATCAAGACATTAGAGAATAAAGGAGGAAAGTGAAGATGGAGGGGAGTGAAGAGTGAATGGGGAATGGGTGAGAAGGGGAGAGGGGTGTTTTAAATAGAAATTTTTAGCTCTAGTACATCCTCACGCCCGTGTCTCATGGGCGTGTTGTGTCCCAAGGCCATATCGCATGGTCGTGTGATGGTTCAATTGCTTCTCCCATGCCTTTTATTGGATTGCCACGCCCGTGTTGGTTCAACAGTGTCAGCACGGCTGTGTCGCAAGGCCGTGGTGTTAGTTGATTCTGTGCTTTGAAGATATTTTTCTCGTCTTGCCTCGTACTATCTCTGCCATGCCAAAGCTAACATCCGTAGTATCCATACGGTCATAGCCATGGCCATGTGTAAGGCCGTGTAGTGCAGAAATCTATGCTTCATTAACTTGGTTAGTTTTTAGCTAGGTGCTAAAAGAAAAAGAAATAAAAATAAATAGGGTTAGTGCTCGAGTTGCCTCCCGAGAAGTGCTCATTTAAAGTCTTAAGGTTGACTTACCTCTCATTCGTACCTTCACGGTGGTTTAAGGACTGAAAAATCCATTCTCATGCTATCATTATATAGTTTGAGTCGAGTAGAGTTTACTTTAAAAGTACCGAATGTAGAATTACTTACCTCGACTGTTCCATAAGGGAAAACATTAAGTACCGTAAAGGGGATCTATTCGTTTTTCTTCAGGTTTGATGTGGAGATTCGCGGGTCTACTCTCTCTAATAGTACCTGATCTTCTATTTTGAAGTGATGTGATGTTCCTTTAAGTTCTTCTGGGGGTTCCTTCAGTTTCACTTCGTGTGGGTTTGATTTCTCCTTAAAATGTATCTCCCACTCATCTAGCTCATCGGTCTGAAGCTGTCGTTCCTTATGAGATATTTCCTTGTTGGTACGAGCTATAGGATCTGGCTGTGTAGTGTAGTTCCTCGGTGTTTCCTAAAAAGAAAGTTTAATCGAATAATTATAGATAGAATTTACGTCCTCACCTTTCTCACTCGATGTCCTAGTTGAGTTGAAAGCTTGAAAACTAATTGATTCATCATCTACACGCATATGAGTTCACCTGTACTAACATCAATTTTAGATCTGGCAGTTGCTAGAAGAGGTCTTCCTAAAATTAAGGGGATACTGTTGTCTTCATCCATATCTAAAATAACAAAGTCTATGGGGAATATGAATTTGTCAAATTTAACTAGTACATCTTCAATTATACCCTTAGGAATTCAAATAATCTTATCAGCTGGTTCAATACTCATCCTAGTTTGCGTGGGTTTCCCTAGACCTAGCTGTTTAAACATTTTAGATGGCATAATATTGATGCTTGCCCCTAAATTAGCTAAAACATTATCAAAAGATAAACTACCAATTAAACATGGAATTGTAAAACTCCCTGGATCTTTTAATTTTTGTGCTAGTTTGTTCTGTATCATTTCTGAGCATACTGCGTTTAATTTCGCATGCGACTCATCGTCTAACTTTCGTTTGTTTGTTAAGAGCTCTCTTAAAAATTTCCTTAAATCTAGAATCTGTGAAAGAGCTTTAAGAAAGAATAAGTTAATATGTAATTTCTTTAAGAGTTTAAGGAACTTATCGAGCTATTATTCTGTGTCGTCTTCCTACATCTCATTGTGGTAAGGTATACGAGGTATGTATTCTTTAATTACTAATTTTGGCTTTTCTTGGCTTACCTCAATCTTACCTTCACTTACCACAAGTTCTTGCCTTGGCTCAGATTCAGGTTCTACTAGCCATTCACTGTCATGAGCTGTTGTGGCTTGAATTTGCTCCTATGGATTATTCTCAGTGTTACTTGGCAAGCTACCTAGTGGTCATTCAGAGATCAGCTTTGTGAGTTTCCCTAACTGGTTCTCGATTCCTTTAATCGATGCTTGTTGATTTTTAAGTGTTGTCTCGGTGTTTTGAAAATGATTTTCAGACACCGCTATGGATTTTGTCAGCATCTCTTCAAGGTTTGGCTTCTTTTCCTGTGGGTAGGGCTGTTGTTGGAAGTTTAAAGGGGGTGGTTGTTGTCTCTGATTTCCTTGGCCACCCCACAAGAAATTGGGGTGGTTCCTCCAACCTGGATTATAAGTATTACTATAAGGGTTATTTGAGATAAAAAATTGTTACCCATATAGTTCATTTGTTCGCTTTCCGTGCCCGGATTGTAGGGTGGGTACTTAGGATTCGCCACACCTCCTAGATTCGAGTCACATTGCATTACTTAGTGTACATGCGAGAGACCATACAAACCATCAATCTTTTTATTCATCATCTCTACCTGATTTGATAGCATGGTTACTACGTCGAGGTTGAAAACTCCGACTACTTTAGTTGGCCTTTTCCTTGTAACTTGCCACTGATAGATATTTAGTGACATCTCCTCTACAAACTCATAAATCGCTTCAAGAGTTTTGTTATTTAGGGTTCTGTCGATGACTGAATCAATCAACTGCCTGGTTGAAGGATTCACACCGTTATAAAAAGTTTGGACCTATAGCCACAAGGGTAAACCATGGTGTGGGCACCTTCTCAATAGATCCTTGTATCTCTCCCATGCATCATATAATGTTTTTAAATCCATCTGTAAAAAAGAAGAGATATCATTCCTTAATTTGGTCATCCCGTGCAGCACCCCTCAACGCCCGTGCACTGACCAATTGCGCCACTCCTCTCCAAGAACTCCACCAGTCACCTCTCCTCTTTACATTTTTCTCCTTTAAACTATTTATAACTTAATTTTTTTTTAGTTCCTAATTAGCTCATTCTTATTACTTAATATTAGTTTGATTCATGTTATTCATTGTTTAAATAATAGCTATTAATATCTATACAAAATATGGATTTATCCTTATTATGATCTTTGTCATTGTTATATAATTGATATTGTTGAGTTCTTAAATATTATGCAATATGGCTGAAAATGACACTTGAATCGGTGAATATCTGTTACTTTCAGGACCAAAATTTCATCATACTGAGGAAAGAAAACCGCGGTCCCCAGTTATAAAAAATGAAACGGGCCCGGTTCATCATCGGCCAGCACATCTACCGAAATACGCCACCCGTTCTTACAATTTCCTCAAAGACCCCCAGGAGGACCTCTATAAGATACTTCACGCACGACCACTCGGTGTAGGGAGGCGTATTGATTGGGCTGCTTTGGAGCAAGTCTGATTAGCTGATGACATATGAGCTCTCCTAACCACCGATCCATGGGAGCAATTCTTTACAATCATTGAGCCTACATATCTAGAGCTCACCTTGGAACAATGCTCTACTTTCCACCTTCAGACAGTGATGACAGACCACGATGACCCCGGCACAATCCAATTCCATCTCGGAGGCATCGTACGAGAAATAAATGTACCGTAATTTGGGGTTGGAATGGGGCTCTATACCGATGAATTTATGGAGCAGCATGATCTCTCGAAGCTCCATCGCCACCTTCACAACACTCTAACGAAATGTTGGCATAATATAGCCCCCAGTTTAGACTCATATGACCCTAGTCACTTGAAAGCAACAGCTCTCGCCCCATCTTTACGATACTTACATGCCACTCTAGCTCACACGTTGACAGGAAGGCGAGAAAGCACTGGCGTCATCAACACTCACAACGCCTACTTCTTATGGTGCATGGAAAATGGACACATTTTCGACCTAGCTTATTTCATAGCTCGTGCCATTCAACACCAAACAAAGCAACATAGGAGGGGGTCATATCTATGGGTCCGTACATTACACGCTTGACTCGATATTTTGGGCTCCTCAACGCCACTGCTCAGATCTCCTCACTCACACTGAGAGGTTAGATGTCCCCACAGGGCATCCAAACAATGCTACACATGAGGGTGATCCAACGTCGACGTGGGACCTATCCTCCCTAATATCAACTAGCTCCTACTACTGAGGAGGAGGACCCTGAAGACATTACTGACGATGTCCCACACCCACATGAGGAGCCACAATTGAGCCATCGCCCATCTTATGCGGCTACTTCACTTTCAGACATTTCTGCACGGCCCACTCAGTTCGAACAGTATTGTACTCAATAATTCAATAACACCGCCGGCGATTCAATGGCATCGAGGCAACTCTTGATAGATTTGTCACCACTTTAACATATCACCATCGCTTCCACCTACAGTCCGATCGATGGCGAGGACCTTTGAGGCCATTCTAATTTTCAGTGTTTATTTTCATTTTAATTCCTTTTCATTTTTTATTTATTTTATTTTGTTTTATTAATCAAGCTTTTTACTTTTTTTGTTTCAAACTCTTATTATTACGTTTTAATTCCTTTTATAACTGACTGTCTAACCCTCGAGAATCCCTAACAACATCAATTAAATAGTACTCCCTAAAAATTTAACTGACGACTTCGCAGTTTAAAGGTTCAATGTGCCACTCCGAGAATGGAAAACATCACTAGGAGCATTCACCACCACGCTCAATTATGTTTAAGTCATCATCGTTAATCATCCTCTAAGGAATCCATCCAAAAATTCAGGAAGTTTCACTTCTCCCCATCTCTTTTGATTTTCTTATTATATGATTTTTATCTATCTTTGTACATTGAGGGAAATGTACATCTTAAGTGTGGGGTGAAAATTATTTAGAAAAAAGTGCCTAACTTTTGCATTATTCTCAAATCCTAAATGATATCTTGTATTAAACTAATTTTCTCATATCACTAATTAGAATGAAATTCTGTTGATTCATGATTTTTATTGATATGTTTTAGATTAAGTCATTGATAATTGTGAAATGATGATTTAAACTTCAAGATACTAGAGAATCGAGCATGATGAGTCTATTTTCAAAATAAAATAAAAATTTTGTTAGGTTATCTACCTAAATCTAATTGTTACCTTGAAATTTGAAATTTACAAAGTTGATATCAAAAACCCATAATTTTTGTGAGATTTTGAGCCTTTTAGAGCATACATTCTTTTCGTGCTCACTTTTATTGATTATGAGTATTGCAACATTGATTTGTTATTCTAGAACTTGCCTCGATTATACATGTCAAGACCACACTATTGATTTGATATACAGAGATGATTAAGGCACTTAGGATTTAACCCACTTACTCCACTAAAAGCCTACCTTCATAATTAATCTCTAGTGAACCCCGTTGATCCGAACAACCCTTTTTATTGATTCACCCACTAATATTAACCTAAAACCCATCTTGTATTTGTTATCACCATTCCTTTTGACTACCCTTCTGTTGAGACTTGATTTGATCAATTGCCTAATTATTTTATTTTCAGTTGTTGAAATTTTTTCATATTATGTATTTATTTAATTTGTTCTTAAAAAAATCATCAAGTTTATTCATTTTTATTCTGCGATTAAGTGAGCTTATATGTTTAATTTCAATCTTGAGAAGAAGCTCGTATTATTATTTTTCATTTTATGTAATTATTCATTTATTAGTTCATTTTTCTAATGAGGTAATTTGTCAATTCAATCTCGATTCTAACCCTTCTAATTTAGCCTTTATCCACACCTTTAACCGAGCCTGTTACAACCCTTAAAAGACCTTTTGATTTGTGTATCATCTCATTTTACAGTGGTGGAGATTTGATTTTCATGCAAGCATATGGAATTAACTTTTCATGTTTGACTTTTGAGAGCTAAATTTTGAACCTTAAACACGTTGAGTGGTTTGAGTGAATCTTTAGTTCGGATGTTAATCTTTGTCGATTTTAAGTGAAAGGTAATTATTTTGGTGAGGGGAAACACCTATATTTTCATGCTACAAAACTGTGACTTTAATTATTTGAATCTTTAGGACTCTTTTAGTTAAATTATCCATGTATAAATTATCTATGAATTATGATGAGGCATTATCAATTAATATTATAAATAGAGGAAGTTCTTTTTAATTGTGAGTCGAGAATTTTCCTTGAGGACAAGCAAAAGCTTAAGTGTGGGGGTATTTGATAAACTGTAAAATGAACATATTTTAATCCCACATTTAGCTTACTTTTGGATGATTTATCCTTTTAATTATGGAAATAGGTGCTCCTACTCCTTTGTTTCAATGTTTTATATTCAGTAAAGCACCGGAAGATGAAAAGAACAAGTAACGGGCCAAATTCGAAGAAAATGGGCCATATCACGGAATCGACATGGCCTGCGCCCAAGACCACACGATCATGACCCGTAAAAAGAGTCGAACACGGCCTGGACCCTGAAATACACTGTCGTGCCTTCTCAACAGGCTCAACCATGGCCTGAAATCAAATCACACGGGCGTGTGCCATGGGCATATCCCTACCGTAGAAAAGAAGAGTTTCATTTGGATTAGGGTACTTAGAGGCAAAGAAAGAAATTCCAAATGCCTATATAAAGACCCTAGAGGCCAACGTTTAGGGGGCGATTCAGCTAGTCCAAAGAGCCAAGCCAAAGGGGCCAAATTGTGGGATTCACTCGAGGAAAGGTAGTTGACTCATCTCAAGAATCCCGAATTATACTCAAGACAGAAGATTTCTCCTTCAATTCCTTCAGGGGGTTTTAGGGATTTCTTTATGTTTTGTTTTATATTTTCTTCTGAGATGTTTTCTTTTACTATTATGAACTAAATCTCTCAGATACCTAAAGGGGATGAAACCTAAAGCAGATCTTGTTATTGTTATTTGATCTGTGTGATAAATACTTGATTTGTTCTTAACTATGTGTTCTTAATTCTTGTTTTGGTATTTCTAGTATATTGATTCAAGTATTGATGTGCTTAGGTGGTGGAGCAAAAGTCCCTGCCTAAGAGTAGATCTAACATAGTTAAGCGGAGTTGAACGCAACCCTAGAAATAGGATGATGGAAGCTTTTCGGATTAGGGTCAAACCTAATATGGGAGTTGATAGATCAAGTTAATGCAATTCTAACGGTTTTAATTAGAAAGAAATTTCAATTAATCAACATAGGGTTAGACATTAGTAGCCTCGAAAGAGGTATTAATATAAATTAGGGAATCTTAGGGATCAAGTCAAGTGAATAAATCGTCTGGTTCAGAGTTAGATAACAAGTGAAGTCTAGGTGGATTCTTCCTCGGGTATTATCCAAATCAATTGGTTTCCCTCAAGTCTTTTCCCAATCCCTTCTTTGTCTTAGTATCTTTAGCTTAGTTGTTAGTTAATTTTAGACTAGATAATAAATTCTCTTAATTCTTAGGCTAAATAATAGAGAGGAAATTAGAATTAGTACTTTTGGTTCCTTTAGGTTCGACAATCCGGTCATGCCACTAAACTATACTACTGTTTGATAGGTTCGCTTGCGTCCATCATTGTCTTAGTTAGTTTATGGCGCCGTTGCCGGGGAACTAAAATATTAAGAACACTCAATTTTTATTACTTTAGCCATATTTTTATTCTTGTAATTAAATTTTATTTTTAACTTTTCTGAATTTCTTTCTTTGGCCCTTTTCCTAGCAGGTCCCTCTAGTTTATGACTAGAAGGAACCCAACTGGACCACTACTTTCTGACAGTGATATTGAAGGTACCGCAACTTGAGAAATCGTAGAGAAGCGTATGAGGCTTAAATTACATACAAGAAGAGCAAGAAGACGAAACCGTACTACCGAAGTAATGGCTGAGAATAATCCGCCACATCAAGATATGGCCAAACATCATACTCCTCGAACTATGTATGATTATGCTAAACCTAGTTTAACAGGAGCTGAATCGAGTATTGTTAGGCCTACTATAGCCGCTAATAATTTTGAACTGAAACCTAACACTATTCAAATGATTCAACAGTTTGTTCAGTTTGATGGTCTGCAAGACGAAGACCTGAATACTCATTTAGCAAATTTTCTAGAATTCTGTGATACCTTTAAAATAAATAGTGTTTCTGATGATGCCATTCGTCTTCAGTTATTTCCCTTTTCTTTGAGAAATAAAGCCAAACAGTGGTTACATTCTCTTTCATGAGGATCAATCACTACATGGGACCAAATGACTGAAAAAATGTTACTAAAATATTTTTCGCCGACCAAAACGGCCAAATTAAGGAATGATATCTCTTCTTTTGTGCATATAGATTTAGAAACATTATACGATGCATGGAAGAGATGCAAGGATCTGTTGAGAAGGTGCCCACACCATGGTTTACCCTTGTTGCTACAGGGCCAAACTTTTTACAATAGTGTGAATCCTTCAACCAAGCAGTTGATTGATTCAGCCGTCGGCAAAACCCTAAATAATAAAACTCCTGAAGTGACTTACGAATTTATGGAGGAGATGTCACTGAATAACTAATCGTGTCTGTCAAGTCTTAAAAATTTATAAAAAGAATGATCGAACCTAGAAACTAACTAAGACAACGATGGAGGCAAGTGCACCTATCGAACAACAGTTTAGCTAATGGCAAGACTGGATTATCGAACCCAAAGGAACCAAAAGTACTAATATTAAATCTCTTTCTATATTTAGCCTACGAATTAAGGGAATTTTTATCTAATCTAAAATTAACTAATCAACTAAACTAAAGATGAGAAGACAAAGAAAAGAATTTAAGGAAAGACTTGAGAGGAAAACTGATTGATTTAGATAATACCAGAGGAAGAATCCACCTAGACTTCACTTGTTATCTAACTCTGAACCAGACGATTTATTCACTTGACTTAATCCGTAGGAGTCCCTAAGTTATATTAATACCTCTCTGGAGGCTACTAACGTCTAACCCTAGTTTGATTAATTGAAATCTCTTTCTAATTAAAACCCCTAGAATTGTATTAACTCGATCTATGGACTCCCATATTAGGTTCGACCCTAATCTGAAAGATTTTTGTCACCTATCTTTAGGCGCACGAGCAACTCCGCTTAGCTATGCTAGATCTACTCTTAGATAGGGTCTCTTCCTCCTCTGCCTAAGCACATCACACTTGAATCAATATCCCAGAAATACCAAAAAAAGAATTAAGAACACATAGTTAAGAATAAATCAAGTATTTATCATACAGCTCAGATAACAATAACAAGATCCATCTTAGGTTTTATCCCCCTCAAGTATCTGAGGGTTTAGTTCATAATTGTAAAAGAAAACATCATAGAAGAAAATATAAAACAAAACATAAGAAAACCCTAAACCCCCTGAAGGGATTGAAGGAGAGATCCTCAGTCTTGCATATGATTCTGGCTTCTTAAGATGAATCAACTGACTTTCTTCGAGTAAATCCCTAAATTTAACTGCTCTGGCTCGGCTCTTTGGCCTAACTGAATGCGCCCCTAAAGGTTGGCCTCTAGGGTCTTTATATAGGCTTTTGTAATATGTTTCTTTGCCTCAAAGTACCCTAATCCGAATAGAATTCGTCTTATCTGGGGCAGAGAAACGCCCATGGCACATGCTCGTGTATTTCAGGGTCCAGTCCGTGGTCAAACCTGTTTATGAGGCACGACTGTGTATTTCGGGGTCCAGGCCGTGGTCGACTCTTCTTACGGTGTGGTCATGGTCCCAGGCCGTGTGGATTTCATAAACTTGTAATACTAATAATACGAGCTTCTTCTTCAAGATGTTGAAATTAAACTTATAGGCTCGCTTAATCACATAACTAATAATGAATATACTTTGATAATAATGAGTATACTTTGATTTTATTTATTTATTTTAAGAACAAATAAAAACAATGTAAGATGCAACTTTAACACTGAAATAATAAAATTAGGCAATTGATCAAAACAAGTCTCGATAGAGGGGTAGTAAAAAGGAATGGTGATAACAAATAAAAGATGGGTTTTGTGTTAATATTAGTGGGTTGAGTCAATAAAAAGGGTCATTAGGATCAAAGTGGTTCACTAGGGGTCAATTATGAGGGTAGACTTTTAGTGGAGTAGGTAGGTTAAATCCTTAATGCCTTAATCATATCGTATATCAAATCAATAGTGTGGTCTCGACATGTATAATCGAAGCAAGTTTGAGAATAACAAATCAATGTTCACACACTCATAATCAATAAAGTGAGCATTAAAAGAATGTATGTCTAAAAGGCTCAAAATCTCATAAAAATTATAGGTATTTTGATGTCAACCTCATAAATTTAAAACTTCAAGGTAACAATTTAGATTCAGGTAGACAACCTAACATAATTTTTGAAAATAGACTCATTATGCTTGATTCTCTAGTATCTTAAAGTTTAAATCATCATTGCATAATTATCGGTGACTTAATCTAAAATATATTAATAAAATCATGAGTCAACAAGAATTTCATTCTAATTAGTGATATGAGAAAATTACTTTAAGAGAATATCATTCGAGGATTTGAGAATAATGCAAAAGTTAGGCACTTTTTCTAAATAATTTTCACCCCACACTTAAGATGTACATTGCCTCAATGTATAAAGATAGATAACAATCATATAGCAAGAAAATAAAAAAGTAAGGAGAGAGGTTGAACTTCCTTAATTTTTGGATGGATTCCTTGAGTTGGAAGTGTGGAAACTTGATTTGTAGATGAAAGATAAGTTGGAGGGGGCTCCTCTACTTCCTGTACTAGATAAAGAAATTGGGAACCTCGTAAAGAGTTAGCGAGAAATAATAATAATTTAAATTATACTAAATATATAATTGAAGTAAATAAAGATAACAAAAAAGAAAATAAGAATTAAAATAAGATCAAAAGAAAAGATGAATGGATTGAAAAGTCCTTATTGGTAGATGGTTCATGAGGTGGGTGTGGTTTCTAAGGCCATGGTGTTGTGATTCCTTATCACCTTTAGAACCTAAAACCAAGAAACTAAAACAAAATAAAATGAATTTAATACATGAAAAATAAAGAAAAGGAAAATAAAGGAGAAGAGAAAAGTAAAATAAAAGTTAAATGGTCTCAAAGACCCTTAGCTTGTCGAGTTAATGAACCGGCCGGCATGAACTTATGTTGATTGGTCTCGCACAGAGAGAAAATACTCAGATCTTTTTGTTTCTTTGACATTTTTGGAGTGTAGATTGAGACTTTTATAGAATAAAGAAGGAAGAGAGTGAAGATGAAGGCAAGTGGAGAATGGATAGGGAATGGGTGAGAAGGGGAGAGGGGTGTTTTAAATAGAGATTTTCAGCTCTGGTACATCCCCACGCCCATGTATTGTGGGCGTTTTGTGTCACACGACCATATCGCATGACTGTGTGGTGGTTCAATTGCTTCTCTCACGCCTGGTTTTTAAGTTGCCATGCCCGTGTTGGTTCAACAGTGTCGGGCACGGCTATGTCGCACGGCCGTGGTGTTAGGTGAGTCCGTGATTCAAAGATATTTTTCTCGTCATGTCTCGTACTATCTCTGCCATGTCAGTATGAAAATTCGTAACATCCACATGGCCACGGCCACGACTGTGTGTAAGGCCGTGTGATGTGAAAATCTACGCTTCATTAACTTTGTTAGTCTATAGGTAGGTGCTAAAAGAAAAAGAAATGTAAATAAATAGGGTTAGTGCTCAGGTTGCCTCCCGAGAAGCACTCGTTTAAAGTCTTAAGCTAGACTTACATCTCATTTGTACTTTCACGGTGGTTTAAGGAGTGAAAAATCCTTTTTCATGCTATCATCGTATAATTTGAGTCGAGTGAAGTTTACTTTAAAAGTACCGAAAGTAGAATTTCTTACCTCGACTGTTCCGTAAGGGAAAACATTAAGTATCATAAAAGGGATCTTTTCGTTTATCTTTAGGTTTTATGTGGCGATTCGTGGATCTGTTCTATCTAATAGTACATGATCTCATATTTTGAAGTGATTTAATGTTCCTTTAAGTTCTTCTGAGGTCCCTTTGGTTTCACTTCGTGTGGGTTTGATTCCTCCTTGAATTGTATGTCCCACTCATTTAGCTCATTGGTTTGAAGCCGTCATTCCTCATGAGATATTTCCTTGTTGGTACGAGCTATAGGATCTGGCCCTATGGTGTAATTCCGTGGTGTTTCCTGAAAAGAGAGTTTAACTGAGTGCTTATAAAGGGAATTTACATCCTCACCTTTCTCACTCGATGTACTAGCTGAGTCGAGAGCTTGAAGACTGATTGATTCATCACCTACACAAAATATGAGTTCACCTGTGCTGACATCAATTTTAAATCTAGCAGTTCCTAGAAAATGTCTTCCTAAAATTAAAGAGATACTATTGTCTTCATCCATATCTAAAATAATGTAGTCTACGGGGAATATGAATTTATCAACTTTAACTAGTACATCTTCAATTATACCCTTAGGGATGCGAATAGTCTTATCAGCTAGTTGAATACTCATCTTAGTTTGCTTGGGTTTCCCTAGACCTAGCTGTTTAAACATTTTTGATGGCATAACATTGATGCTTGTCCCTAAATCAGCTAAAGCATTCTCAACAGATAAACTACCAATTAAACATAGAATTACAAAACTCCTTGGATCTTTTAATTTCTGTGGTAATCTATTCTATAACATGGCCGAGCACACTGCATTTAGTTCCACATGCGACTCCTTGTCTAACATTCGCTTGTTTGCTAGGAGCTCTTTTTAAAAATTTCCTTAAATTTGGCATCTGCGAAAGAGCTTCAAGAAACGGTAAGTTAATATGTAATTTCTTTAAGATTTTAAGAAACTTAACGAACTATTCTTCTTTGTCGTCTTCTTTCATCGCATTGGGGTAAGGTATACGAGGTTTGTATTCTTTAATTATCGATTTTGGCTTTTCTTGGCTTACCTCAATCTTACCTTCACTTACCACAGGTTCTTGCCTTGGCTCAGATTCAGATTCTACAAACCTTTCACTGTCATGAGCTGTTATGGCTTCAATTTTCTCCTTTGGATTAGTCTTAGTGTTACTTGGTAAGCTTCCTAGTGGTCGTTCGGTGATCAGCTTTGTGAGTTACACTAACTGTTTCCCGATTCCTTTAATCAATTATTGTTTATTTTTAAGTGTTGTCTCGGTGTTTTGAAATTGAGTTTCAGACACTGCTATAAATTTTATCAGCATCCCTTTAAGGTTTAGCTTTTTTTCCTGTGGGTAGGGCTATTGTTGGAAGTTTAGAAGCGGTGGTTGTTGTCTCTATTTCCCTTGGCCAGCCGACGAGAAATTGGGTTGATTTCTCCAACCTGGGTTATAAGTATTACTATAAGGGTTATTTTGAGGTCTAAAATTGTTACCTGTATAGTTTAATTGTTCGCTTTCCATGCCCGGATTGTAGGGTGGGTACTCAGGATACGCCACACCTCCTAAATTTGAGTCACATTGCATAACTGAATGTACCTATAAAGAACCACACAAATCATCAATTTTTTATTCATTATCTCTACCTGATTTGATAGCATAGTGACTGCGTCAAGATTGAAAACTCCGGCTGCTTTAGTTGGCTTTGTCCTTGTAACTTGCCACTGATAGTTATTCAGTGACATCTCCTCTATGAATTCATAAGCTGCTTCAGGAGTCTTGTTATTCAGGGTTGAGGGGTTGAGGGGTTCAGGAGCCTTGGCTGCTGAGTCAAGTAACTGTTGGGTTGAGGGGTTCACACCATTGTAAAAAGTTTGGACCTGTAACCATGGTATGGGCACTTTCACAACAGACCTTTGTATCTCTCCCATGTGTCGTGTAATGTTTCTAAATCCATCTGCACGAAACAAGAGATATCATTCCTTAATTTGGTCGTTTTGGCCGGTGGAAAATATTTCAGTAAAAATTTTTCGGTCATTTGGTCGCATGTAGTGATTGATCCTTGTGGAAGAGAATGTAACCACTGTTTGGCTTTATTTCTCAAAGAAAAGGGAAATAACCAAAAACGAATGGCATCATCAGAAATGCCATTTATTTTGAAGGTATCACGGACTATGGCTTATGCATAATTGCTTAATTGAATGTGAAAGCATGCCTTTGTGTGTATAAATGTGTTCTATGAACCCTATTGTATAGGTGAACGCCTTAGAAATTATTTAATTTTAAGTCTAAAAAAGGGAGTTAAGCTTGATAGGCCTTAATAAAATAAATGGGGGAAATAAGATACACAAATGGGCTTGGTTAAGTGGCTTGGAGGCGCCACTTAAGGCCTCTAGGAATGACGCCACAAGCAGTTATAGATGGGCCAAGGTTCGAGTCGCAAGGGAAGCAAATAAAGCTTTAATTTTCGCGGCAAAAGAAGTAGAGATGGACGACATAGGGAGACTGAGGAAAGAGTTTAAGATGAGGTCAAATTCTTTTGGAATTTCGGCTAAGGTAGGAGAATAAGTGTTGGCCGGCCAATGGACTCCTTGGTGACCAATTTTAGTCTTAGCCGAATTGCTAAAGGAGGGTTTAGAGGTCCTTTTCGGTTTATCTTGCTTTCTCTAGTAGTGGAGCCGAAATTGCCTTTGAAAGAGTGTCCATCTTTTTCTTCCTTCCTTAATCCCTTTTGCTGAAATTTAGCTTTAGTGGGTGTGCTAAATCCTCTCTTTCCAAAACCTTTCTTTTCATCTTGATTATTGCCAAATTTGCACCCTATTTTTCTTTGACAAAAGTCGAAAGTTAGATACATCTATTTTCTTTCCTTTACATGTTTTTCTTCTTCACACACCCTTAAAGCCGAATTGTCCTAAGCTTTCTCTATTCTTCTTTTGCTCTCTTCAAAATCGAAAGTAGGAGATATAACTCTATTCCTTGGTTGTGGCCAAACCTAGGAGGTTGATTTGGGAAGTTGATCATTAGAGGTAAGCAACGTTTAGTGGTGGGTGTTCTTTTATTATTAATTGGTTTCCCATCTCTTTCTTTTAATGTGCCGAAACCCAATGTGTGACCTTGGTTTTAGGGATGGCCAAATGTGTGTAAGGCCATAATGATGTGTTCTTTTTATATGTAGCCAACGCTAAGGAGCAGTAAGGACTTTTTCGGGATTCAATTCTTTCGAGGTAAACCAAGGAAGTATTCGGCCATAGGCCACTTTTCATGAGTTTAAGGTTGTAGCTGATTCTAACATGAGATTTAGTAGGGCAGTCAACAGTGGTATACAAGGATTTTGGGATTTCAAATCGCAAGGTAAGCACTTATGTTCAATCGGCCAAGGCCATATTTGGTATTTTAAGATCTATTCCTTAATCGTTCAAAAGCCGGAACTAACCAAGTTAAGTGATTTAGCATTGGACGATTGGAGGGCAGGAAGATCACGGAATTTCGGGATTTGAGAAGTACTCAAATCGGCAAGCAAGGTAAACTTTCGGTTATGTTTCCTTCGAGATTTGGTTAGTTAGCCGAATAGGGCTATGCTAATATATCTAAATCATGGTCGAATATAGGAACTAAGATCTAAAGCGTTAGATCGAGATTTTTGGGATTTTCAGTAACCTTACTAAGTGAATCAAGTGTGTACCCGACACTAAGCTTTAATTAATTTACGGTTATGTTTTAATTAATATGATACAAGAATATGTTAAGATGTGGCTATGAGTACCATGCAATGGTACAAAGTGCTAAGGTACGTTTACCCACTCCTACTATGAGTATGATAAGAATGTGAAAAAAGCATGATATCGCATGATATGTTTGACATGGGGCATATGGGTGATATGAAAAGGGGAAGTGAATTGGTGGTTTTATACCCCAATATCTGAATGTGATGACTTATGTCACGAATATTTATATGGTGGCTATGCCACGAAATTATAAGGGCGATGAGCACATCGACTACAGCGACTGCCTTCGATGGTGTGTAGCGGATGGAGGGTTGACTTAGTAGTCCCCACGGTGTGATGGTTGGTACGGGTGATGTGTGACGGATGGTTATTTAGGCTTGGGTTTGGATTTGCATCATTAATCATATATACTTGTTATTATTATGTATGATTTGACATGCCTGAATTAATTGAGTTCTGTGTTGGTTGTTTTTTAGGTGACACTCAGTAATGGACCGGGTCGGCAGGAGCTCAGTGGTGGCAATGCAAAGCTCAGAGACTGTTTTATTTTTATTAGTTCTATTTAAGTTTTGAATTATTTCGGGTTTTTATTTGATGTAATAAGGCCAAAGAATTAAATTGTTTATGCATGCTTTCAAATTACTTAGTATGATACGATTATTATTGAATTAAAGTTAAAAGTCAATTTTTCTTAAGTATAAATATCAAATGTTTTGACACCTAATCAACACGAGTTTTAAAGCTTTGAGCCCAACCCAAATCAACTAATTTCAAAAACACGAAAAATTTTAGCAAAGATCAAATAAGATTCGAATTGTTTTTCCTAGAAGCATGCTAGATCCGGTCAGGGCTTGTGGGCCGGGTTTAGGGTGTTTCAGCTTGGTATCAGAGCCTAGTTCAAAACTCGGCCTTGAGGGCTTTTAGGGCCCAAAACATTTTCTCTCTTTTGAAAATGAACTTTTCTAAGAAATAAGCAGGTTTTTCTAGCATGAGACCTGAGTTTCCGGCCCGAAGTCCACCAGGTAAGTACCCCTAATTTTTCTGTGAATTGTATGTGGGAATTGATAGGGATGTAGACTAGTGGACTAGGAATTAAACCCTAGGACTAGTTTACCCCGACATGAGAATTACATAAAACTTTAATACACAACTAAACAAACCTGTGTCTAAGTCGCCGAATTAAGGTGTGGCAACCATTGTGCGCATGTCTAGGATTGGTTTCAGTGGGAGCTTGGTATTTAAGTAGTCCTAGTGACTCACCTCCTACCCACTTGAATCCTACTTGGTGCGTAGTGATGGTTCACCCTAACCAAGAGGACTCAGCCACAGGCTAAATCCAATAACTAAAACCCGAAAGGGACTAGCCATATTTTTATAAAAACCCTAGTTTTAAATCACCAAATTACCCCTTCAAGGTGTAGGAAAACTATTTTGAAAAAAAATTTCCAAAATATTCTCGATTTACTAAAATGACGTAAATACCCCTGGTTGGAAAAATTACTAAAATGCCCTTGGTTAATAGAATCTCCATACTACCCACAGTTTTTATCAAGATTCTCTTATCTTATAAATATCCAAAAACCCTATTTTTACAAAATATTAAGATACTGATTTGGAAAATTTATGAAATTACCCCGATTTTCAAAATGACCAAATTACCCCTAACCTGAACAAATGACCAAAATACCCTCAGTAGGGAAAATTACCGAAGTGCCCCCAAATTAGAAACCTTTAAAAATACTCTTGTCTTGAAAAGTCACCAGGAACCATATTTTGCAAAAAATTACCGAAATGACCATAGCTTGTAAAATTACAAAAATACCCCTAGTGAATAAAATTACCATTTCACCCTTAAAATCTTTCCGGCAAGTGTTTTAAATTTTGTAAAATATCAACAACCTCTATTTTACAACGTTTTCAAATACCTTAATTTGGAAAATTACCAAAATACCTCTATAGGACAAAATTACGAAAATACCCCTGGGTAGTGGGAAACAACAAACAAATGACAACTATAACATTTCTCTGTAATGAACGCAAGTTCATGTGTGTGATTAAATGAATGATGTGAGATGTATGTGTATGAATCGAAAGAACTACTTCTTAAAACTATTAAACATAAAACTGTTTGTGATAAATCAGTGGAACAAAACTAATTCATAAAATTTTTTAATCAGATAAACGCAAAGCGAAAGTATGAATTCAAGGGGACGGGGTTGTAACGTGCGTGGCCGCAGAAGAGGCCGAATGACCGTGTCTGAACCCATTACATCGGGTTAAGGATCTGAAAATGAAATGCCACCACCACCCCCAACCGCTGATGTGGAATATCAGGACCAGACGGGGGATGACGCAGTGTCACAATCGATGCTGCGGGTCTTGGAAAGGGTGGCAGGAGTAGGTGGAGGCATGGGAGCTCGGAAGTCGGTACCTGAGCGACTCTGAGCCAACGGAGCTGTAGTGTTTCGCGGTGTATCAGGTGTAGCACCCAATACTGCTGAGTATTGGTTGGAGGCGATTGAGAGGATTATGGATGAGCTCGACTTAACTGATGAGGAAAAGCTGAAAGGGCTGGTGTCGCTTCTCTGCGATGAGTCATATATCAATGGTGGCTCACGGTGCAGGATGGTGCTACAGCTGAGGAACTCACGTGGGAGTATGCTAAGGTAGCATACTAGAAGATGTATGTTGGCACTCATTATATTGATGCCCGAGAAAGGCTTTTACGGGATGGTTCAAGGAACAAGTCCGTCTTTGAAATCTGAGGTCAATTCTTAAAATTTGAGTCGCTATGCTCGAGCATAGTGTCAACTGAGCATGAGCGGTGTGTCCGGTTTGAAGACGAACTGAGGGATGGCCTAAGGTTATTAATAGGCAGAAAAGAGGTTATCAAGGATTCTGTAAGGCAGAACACTGATCGAAATAGGCAGAAAAGAGGTTTTGGATCATCAAGGCCATCTAGGAATGAGCAAAAGAGGCCTAGAGTTGATGGGCCGCGAGGTTAGCAATCTGCTACTGGAGGGCAATATCGTACTTGTGATCAGTGTGGGAAAAAGCACTTGGGTGAGTGTTGGAAAAAGACGAGAGGATGTTTTAAGTGTGGATCCAAGGACCACATGATTAAGGATTGCCCGATGAGAACTGAAGGGGGACGACCAGAAGGTCAAGGATCTAATTAGGCTCGAAGAGGAGGACAGCAGCCACCGCGAGGTCGTGGTTCAGTTGGCAGAGGTAACGGTGCTGGTAGAGGATGAGGAGCACCGGGCCAAGGTGTTGGTAACACGGAGGCCCGACAACTGGGTTTAGTTTATACGGTTCACCGGAGAGAGGATGGAGACACGCTGGACATCATAACCGGTACGTTCCTTATATCTGGCAAACTTTATGTTGCTTTGATTGATGTGGGCTCGATCCATTCCTATGTTGTATGTAGAGTAGTTGAAACTCTAGAAATAGCCTCTGAACTTTCTAGTAGGGAGATGACTGTAGTAAGCCCATTAGGCCAAACTGTAGTAGTGAATATGATGTTTCAAAGAATACCTTTAGAGCTTCAAGGAGCGGTATTTCCTGTCGATTTAATGGAATTACCTTTTGCAGAATTTGATCTCATACTTGGAATAGATTGGCTAGTAGAGTATCGGCTGTATTGGATTGTGTAGCCAAACGAATGGAGTTAAGGACCCCAAAGGATGGAGTGATAGTTATGATAGGAGAAAGAAGGAATTACTTATCTAACGTAGTTTCTACTTTGAAAGCTGATAAGATGGTTCGAAAGGGGTGTAAGGCATTTTTGGCTTTCGTTAGTACATTGGATACGAAAGAAGGGGGAGTTAGAGTTAGAACCATAAGGGAGTTTGTAGATGTCTTTTCGAAAAAATTACCCGGAATACCCCCGGACAGGGAGGTGGAGTTTGGAATCAATTTATTGCTGGGTACAGCTCCTGTGTCCATTTCCCCATACAGAATGGCACCAAAGGAGTTGGTTGAGCTCAAGGCTCAAATCCAAGAGTTGCTAGACCGTGGGTTCATCCGACCCAGTATATCTCCATGGGGAGCACCGGTCTTGTTTGTGAAGAAAAAGGATGGAACTATGCGTATGTGCATAGATTATCGTCAGTTGAATAAGCTGACCATCAAGAATAAGTACCCTTTGCCAAGGATAGACGACTTGTTCGATCAGCTTAAAGGGGTCGCAGTATTCTCAAAGATCGACATAAGGTCTGGATATCATCAGCTTAAGATAAAGGAGGCTGATATCCATAAGACGGCTTTCCGAACAAGGTTCGGGCATTATGAGTTCTTAGTAATACCGTTCGATTTGACAAATGCCCCAGCCGCGTTTATGGACATGATGAACCGGGTTTTCCAACCCTATCTGGATCAGTTCGTTGTCGTGTTCATAGACGATATCTTGGTATATTCAAAGTCTGATGAGGAACATGATGAGCATCTCCGAATTTTGTTGCAAGTATTGAGGGAGAATAAGCTTTACGCCAAATTCAGCAAGTGTGAATTTTGGCTTAAGGAGGTTACATTTTTAGGACACGTGGTATCTGCTGAAGGAATAAAGGTGGATCCTCGAAAGATTGAGGCAGTGTTAGATTGGAAACTACCTAAGTCAGTGGCAGAAGTTTGGAGTTTCTTAGGATTGGCAGGCTATTATAGAAGGTTCGTGGAAGGGTTCTCATCAATAGCCGCGTCTCTGACAAATTTGTTGAGAAAGGAAGTACCTTTCATATGGACTGATAAGCAACAGGAAAGCTTTGAAAAGCTTAAGAAGCTCTTGACTGAAGCTCCAATTTTGATTCAGTCGGAGGCGGGGAAGGATTTTGTAGTGTACTGTGATGCTTCCCATACAGGATTGGGGGGTGTCCTTATGCAAGATGGGAAAGTAGTCGCTTATGCGTCTCGACAGCTAAGGCCACACGAGGTTAACTACCCGACGCACAACTTGGAATTGGCGGCAGTGGTTTTTTCCCTTAAGGTGTGGAGGCGTTATCTTTATGGAGAAAAGTCAGTGATCTACATAGACCACAAAAGCCTTAAGTATCTGCTGACTTAGAAGGAGTTGAATCTGAGACAGCGAAGATGGGTGGAACTATTGAAGGATTATGATTGCTCCATAGAGTACCACCCGGGCAAGGCGAATGTGGTGGCAGATGCCCTAAGTCAGAAGGTGGTGACGGATTTGAGGGCAATGTTCGCACATCTAAGCCTCTATGACGATGAAAGTTTGCTAGCAGAGTTGCAAGTCAAGCCGACGTGGTTGAATGAAGTGAAAGAAGGACAGTTGGTGGATGAGGATCTAAGTGTTAAGTTGCGACAAGCGCAGAATGGAGAATTAGAAGATTATGAAATTAATGACGAAGGAGTATTGTGCTTCAAGGGTAAGGTCGTATCTTAGAAGGATGTGGAGCTTAGGCAAGAATTCTTGGGAATCGCATAGTAGCCCTATGCTATACATCCGGAGGTAGTAAAATGTCTGAGATTTAAGGGAACAATTTTAGTGGCCTAACCTTAAGCGGAGGTGACCGAATTTGTAGGAAGTGCTTGACATGTCGACAAGTTAAAATTTGAACACCAAGTTCCGTCGAGATTGCTTGACCAATCTGATTCCCCAATGGAAGTGGGAAAGAATTACCATGGACTTCATTAGTGGGCTTCCCCACGCCTACTAAGAAGGACTCGAGTATGGGTAATAGTGGATCGGTGACAAAGTCCACGATTTTATTCGATCTGAGTGGACTACTCCTTACAAAAGTTAGCAAGGATATATGTAGCGAAGATTGTAAGGTTACATGGAGTGCCGGTGTCAATTATCTCGGATAGAGATCCGAGGTTCACATCTTGTTTTTGGAAAGCACTACATCAGGCTTTAGGCACCAAACTGGATTTCAGCACAGCTTTTCACCCACAGTCTGACGGGCAGTCTGAACGAGTGATTCAAGTGCTAGAGGATATGTTAAGAGGCTGTGTGATAGACTTCAGAGGAAGTTGGGAAGAATATTTGCCTCTAGCAGAATTTGCTTACAACAACAGCTATCAGGCCAGTATACGGATGGCACCATACGAGGCATTGTATGGTCGGAAGTGTCGCGCTCCTACATGTTGGACAGAGTTGGGAGAACGACAGATTTTTGGTCTGAAAATTATGGCAGAATCTGAGGAGAATGTTAAGATAATTCAGGCACGGTTGAAGGAAGCATCTGATAGGCAAAAGTCATATGCAGATCTCAAACGAAAGGAAATAGAATTTGATGTGGGAGATCAAGTGTTCCTCAAAGTTTCACCTTGGAAGAAGGTGATGAGATTTGGTCAGAAAGGGAAGCTAAGTCCAAGGTTCATATGACCCTATCGGGTATTGAAGCGAATCAGACTAGTGGCATACCAGTTAGAGTTGCCTCCGAAATTAAAGCAGATGCACGACGTATTCCATGTTTCCATGCTACGTCGATACTGATCGGATCCATCGCACGTAGTTTCGGTTGAAGAGGTGGAGCTAAGGCCAGACCTGTCCTACGAAGAGGAGCCAATTCAGATCTTGAAGTGAGATGTGAAAGTGTTACGGAGGAAGTCAGTACCTTTAGTCAAAGTGTTATGGCGAAATCATGGATCGGAGGAAGCCTCTTGGGAGCCAGAAGAAGCAATGCGACGACAATACCCCCACCTATTCTAGCCAGGTAATTTCGAGGACGAAATTATTTTAAGGGGGTAGAACTGTAATATCCCAGACTATGGCTTATGCATAATTGCTTAATTGAATGTGAAAGCATGCCTTTGTGTGTATAAATGTGTTCTATGAACCCTAGTGTATAAGTGAACGCCTTAGAAATTATTTAATATTAAGTCTAAAAAAGGGAGTTAAGCCTGATAGGCCTTAAGAAAATAAATGAGGGAAATAAGATACACAAATGGGCTTGGTTAAGTGGCTTGGAGGCGCCACTTAAGGCCTCTGGGAATGATGCCACAAGCAGTTATAGATGGGCCAAGGTTCGAGTCGCAAGGGAAGCAAATAAAGCTTTAATTTTTGAGGCAAAAGAAGTAGAGATGGACGGCATAGGGAGACTGAGGAAGGAGTTTAAGATGAGGTCAAATTCTTTGAAATTTTGGCTAAGGTAGGAGAATAAGTGTTGCCCGGCCAAGGGACTTCTTGGTGACCAATTTCAGTCTTAGCCGAATTGCTAAAGGAGGGTTTAGAGGTCCTTTTCGATTTATCTTGCTTTCTCTAGTAGTGGAGCTGAAATTGCCTTTGAAAGAGTGTCCATCTTTTTCTTCCTTCCTTAATCCCTTTTGCCAAAATTTAGCTTTAGTGGGTGTGCTAAATCCTCTCTTTCCAAAACCTTTCTTTTCATCTTGATTATTGCCAAATTTACACCTTATTTTTCTTTGACAAAAGCTGAAAGATAGATACATCTATTTTCTTTCCTTCACATCTTTTTCTTCTTCACACACCCGTAAAGCCGAATTCTCCTAAGCTTTCTCTATTCTTCTTTTGCTCTTTTCAAAATCGAAAGTAGGAGATATAACACTATTCCTTGGTTGTGGCCGAACCTAGGAGGTTGATTCGGGAAGTTGATCATTAGAGGTAAGCAACGTTTAGTGGTGAGTGTTCTTTCATTATTAATCGGTTTCCCATCTCTTTCTTTTAGTGTGCCGAAACCCAATGTGTGACCTTGGTTTTAAGGATGGCCGAATGTGTGTAAGGCCATAATGATGTGTTCATTTTATATGTAGCCAATGCTAAGGAGCAGTAAGGACTCTTTCAGGATTCGATTCTTTCGAGGTAAACTAAGGAAGTATTCGGCCATAGGCCACTTTTCATGAGTTTAAGGTTGTAGCCGATTCTAACATGAGATTTAGTAGGGCAGTCGACACTGGTATACAAGGATTTCGGGATTTCAAATCGCAAGGTAAGCACTTATGTATAATCGGCCAAGGCCATATTTGGTATTTTAAGATTTATTCCTTAATCGATCAAAAGCCAGAACTAACCAAGTTAAGTGATTTAGCATTGGCCGATTGGAGGGCAGGAAGATCATGGAATTTTAGGATTTGAGAAGTACTCAAATCGGCAAGCAAGGTAAACTTTCAGTTATGTTTCCTTTGGGATTTGGTTAGTTAGCCGAATAGGGCTTTGCTAATATATCTAAATCATGGCCGAATATAGGAACTAAGATCTAAAGCGTTAGATCGGGATTTTCGAGATTTTCAGTAACCTTACTAAGTGAATCAGGTGTGTACCCCACACTAAGCTTTAATTAATTTAAGGTTATGTTTTAATTAATATGATACAAGAATATGTTAAGATGTGGCTATGAGTACCATGCAATGGTACAAAGTGCTAAGGTACGTTTACCCACTCCTACTATGAGTATGATAAGAATGTGAAATAAAGCATGATATCGCATGATATGTTTGACTTGGGGCATATGGGTGATATGAAAAGGGGAAGTGAATTGGTGGTTTTATACCCCAATATCTGAATGTGGTGACTTATGTCACAATATCTGAATGTGGTGACTTATGTCACGAATATTTATCTGGTGGCTATGCCGCGAAATTATAAGGGTGATGAGCACATCGACTACAGCGACTGCCTTTGATGGTGTGTAGCGGATGGAGGGTTGACTTAGTAGTCCCCACGGTGTGATGGTTGGTACGGGTGATGTGTAGCAGATGGTTATTTAGGCTTGGGTTCGGGTTTGCATAATTAATTATATATACTTGTTATTATTATGTATGATTTGACATGCCTGAATTAATTGAGTTCTGTGTTGGTTGTACACATTGAGTCTGTTTGACTCACCCCTTGTGGGACTATTTTTCAGGTGACACTCAGTAATGGACCGGGTCGGCAGGAGCTCAGTGGTAGCCATGCAAAGCTCAGAGACTATTTTATTTTTATTAGTTCTATTTAAGTTTTGAATTATTTTGGGTTTTTATTTGATGTAATAAGGCCAAAGAATTAAATTGTTTATGCATGCTTTCAAATTACTTAGTATGATACGATTATTATCGAATTAAAGTTAAAAGTCAATTTTTCTTAAGTATAAATATCAAATGTTTTGACACCTAATCAACACGGGTTTTAAAGCTTTGGGCCCAACCCAAATCAACTGATTTCAAAAACACGAAAAATTTTAGCAAAGATCAGATAAGATTCGAATTATTTTTCCTAGAAGCATGCCGATTCGATTCGGGGCTTGTGAAATTTGGGTTTGGGGTGTTTCAATTCTAGAAATTTAGCTAAATGAGTATTTGGGGTGGATTTTTTTCATTATCTTATTTCTATATGATGCGATATGATATGATATGAGGACATGGTGGGCTAAGGCCCAAGACCACCGATATTGATAGGGCTTAGGCCCAATGTGAATATTTGTATGTGATTTGTTTGCCAAGGGTTGTACACTTTGAGTTTGAAACCGACACCCTTAATTTTAATGTTTCAGGTAATCCTTCATAGATGGCTCGACGTGGGAGAGGACTCAGAGATGGCCACACTACAAGCTCTTCAAATGTTTTAATTTATTCAAATGATTTTATTTTAAACACTTTGTGTTTTTTATTGCTGATAAGGCCATGTAATCTCCTAATTAACTTTGACCTTTAGGTTTATTATTAATATTATCGTTTCAACTTCCGTTTAAGGAATTTTATAAAATTATTAAAATGTTAATGTGGTTTTCGAAATAAACTTAACCAGATATAATGCTTGGGCTTTTGGGCCTTAAATGGTTAATTAGTAAATTATTTTGAAGTGCGCCTTTAATGTGACATTCTAGATTTAGGCCTAAATTACAGGCCGAGTTTAGGGTGTTACATTTAATGGTATCAGAGCCCGATTGCAAAGCGCGGGCTTTGAAAAGGGCCTTAGATTTTAGGTTTTAAAAACGAGTAGACTGAAAAGTTTTTGCAGGGTTCTTGAAGTGTGGTTCACCGAGCCCTCGACGTTGAACCAAGTAAGTTTTTTTTCCTACATTTGTTTAAATTACAGAACTATATAGATAATGCGCTACTTAAAAAAAATAGGCTTTTAGAGAATAAAGCCCATAGGGAACCTAAGCCTATAGTGGATTCTCGACCGTGGAGTAACTTTAAGAAAATTGTCGTTACTTACATAAGACATGTGCCCCAAATAAGTGGAACTAAGTATTAATTTCATAATATTCTTAATTCAGAAATACGCAACGATAAGCACTAGACGAGGTGAAAGAGGCCGCGACAGAGGTCATGGTGGTGTTTGGGCAGGATCATTCGAGTCAGGCCATATATCCAACATAGGAGTAGGGGAGGCTCCGGCCTCACCAGTAGCTGAATGAGAAGCAAATGAACGGGCTGCCGCTATGGAAGATGCCGTATCGTAGGCCATGTTAAGAATCTTGAAAAGTGTCGTTGGGGCCAATAATGGTATGGGGAGTCGTGGGTCGATCGTAGAGCGACTCAAACTTAATGGGGCTGACATTATTAAATGAGCAGCGGGGGTGGCCCCGAATGTGTCAGAGGGAAGCTACTGAAAGAATAATGGGTGACCTGGATTGCACGTCTGAACAAAAGTTGAAAGGAGTAATTTCCTTACATAGGGAAGAAGCCTATCAGTGGTGGTTGACTATAAAGGAGGGCAACCAACCGGAGCAGATCACTTGGGAGTTCTTTAAATCGACATTTCAGGGAAAGTACATTAGAGCGACCTTTATGGATGCACGAAAGAAGGAGTTTTTAAGTCTGACTTAGGGAGATAGGCTAGTAGCAGAGTACGAGGCTAAGTTTTTGCGCATCAGTCGATATACCAAGGGGATAGTCACGACGGGGTATGAAAAGTGCGTACGATTCGAGGATGAATTAAGGGATAGCCTTAGGGTACTGATAGCTCCATAGAGGGAACTAGATTTTGCAATTTTGTTGGATAAAGCAAAAATAGCAAAGGAGGTAAAGAGCACAGAGCGTAGCAACCGAGAGAAGGAGAAGGGTAAGAACAAGTAGAATATGGAACCTATGAGAGCCAGACAAAGGCTCATGAGGAGGGCCAAAGTGGATGGGCCGATTAGAGCTGTGGTCCACATTCTTTGGTGTTAATAATGGAATACCCATTGTCTTTGAAAAGGGAGAAGGCATCCGGGCGAATGTTGGAGGAGGATGGGAGCATGTTTGGGCTGTGGATCCATGGAGCATAGGGTTAGGCAGTGCCCAAGAAGGCTAGATCAGGAGCAAGCTGAGGGTAGATGTAATTTTCAGCCTCAGAGGGGTGGTTAACAACCACGAAGGGGCCGCATACAAGCCAGGGGCGATAATGGTAATGAACGCAGTCATGGAGCACCAAGTAGAGCTGCAGGTTATGCTGAGGCGAGGCAGCCAGCTTTTGTCTATGTAGCACATCGCCAGGGGGACGAAGACGCTCCAGATACGAATAATGGTGTGTACCCTACCATAGTATACTATGTGTTTATTTTGGATTTGGAATTAGAGTGCATAGTGAAAGCATAGTGGTGAGACTTGGGTAGTATGATTACTAGTTAGTTGGAAATTTTAAGGACGAAATTTCTTTAAGGAGGGTAGAATTGTAACGCCCTGAATTTGGGCCTAGAATAAATGGGTTTCGTGGGTCGAGAGAATGGATTTTGGCATTCGTGGTGTTGAAAAAGTCCTAGGGTCGATCTAAGGCTTTAGAAAAAAAATTTATTTTTACCCTTAAGTGAGGTTTGTGTTAGTAAAAAGGATTTTAAAATATTTTTGGGTTAAAAGATAGCATATGGAAGTAGGTGATCTGGTGGCTTGGAATGTTTTGAATAAGCTAGTGGTCAAAGGTTCAAGTCTTGGACTTGGCAAAAATTTTTGTTGCGCATAAGTTAGTATGAAGGCTAGAGTTTAGGCCTTATAATTAGTTGGGGCTGATTTCCAACACAATGAAATGCCTGGCCCAGTGGCAAAGGCGTTAGGAGCAGGAGGGGCAGCAGGGTTGTAACATCCTGAGTAAGTGGGCCTGTGCATTTTGTGTGTTGTAGGGTTAAAGTGTTAGCTTGAGATTTATAGGTGCAATTAGGCCTGTGTTTGAAATTTGAGACACAGGTTAATTTTCTAATGGGGAGCTATAGGAAAGAAAGAAGGGGTATCGTGTTTAAAATTTACAAGGTAGGCTTGTGGCCCAAAATCTGATGGTGCTGTAAGGGAGCAAGTAGGTGGCATCACTAAGGGGAGGATTGGGCCTAAGTGTTGGCCGCTTGGAGCCCATGCTTTTGGGCTAAAATTTGGCACTCTAAGGGGGGAAGGGAGGACGGCTCAATGGCTAGAAAATAGGAGGTTTAATTCTTTTATTTAGGTGGATAATATGTTGATTTATGAGGGGAGGAGTTGGTGCTAAGGAGGCCTCTTTTGAAGGGAAGATGTAGATTAAGATAACAAGGGAGGATAAGAGTTATCAGGTGGAGGAGGAGTTGGCCAAAAATCAAGCTCTGGGGATGGGGTGAAATTCGATTTGATATGTCGAAATTAGTAGGCACAAGTGATCATCTTTTTCATCTTTTTCTTTCTTTCTCACCTTCTCTCTTCAAGCCGAAATTCTCTTCTCTTGTGGGTTCTCTCATTTGCCTCAATTTCTCTCCAAAACTGAAACCCTCTCGCTCTTTTCTCCTCTTCAATATCTTATTAAGAGCTGAACCCTCTTTGCCCATATTTTCTTCTTCCATAGCCGAACCTTTTAGCCATTTTTCAATAGTGTTTTCTTCATATCTCTAAGAACCAAAACCCTTAATCATACAATTGAAGATCTTGTTCCCATTTTTGACTCTCTATTTTGGATTCCCTACTGTTCCAGCTCCTACCGAATCATCTTTAAGGGGTTGTTGGGCTGAATCTTGATAGGTGGTGTTTAAATCGGTCAAATGAAGGTAAGAGGGGTAATTTCTTTTATCTCATAATATCTCTTTCGGGATTTCCTGTTTAAGCCAAATGGCCGCTCAGTTTAATAGTTGGATGCTTGATCGAATATAGGTGGGGTGGTGTCACTTGCGGTTGAAGATCTCTAGGAGTTGGTTAGTTGGTGGGTCAAGTCTAAGGCTCCGGGATTTGTCGATCTAGGTAAGGGGCGTATGTGAACACCAATTTCTTTTAGTTTGTTCTCATTACTTTATTATGATTTAGTGACTAAGGTGTGTTCATGGACTCGAATGCCGATAGCGATAGGAGGATGGATCGATAAACCCAAATTCCTTGAGTTCAAAAAAAACAAGCAAGATGTCGAGGTGCGTAGATTGGCCACCGGGTTGTGGGCTGGCATCGGAGAAAGATTGTAGGTAGATAGTGGTAGACTCGAGTGACGATAGTGTTAAAGCCGAGAGTACGATAGTACGAGTATCAGGTGTGTAACTCTTACGCACTTCATATGTTGTTATGTTAAATGTTGTGTTTGTTAAAAGCCAGAATAACAGTAGGAAACATTACGTTACCCTTACGGATATAAGCAAGGACTCTGGGTAAGTCCATTATGGTGAATATCGTGCCTTATCTATGTGAAACCTGTGTTTACCATGTTATATTTTCTTATGTATTAAACATTATCACATTGTATGGAGAAACATATACATGAAATATGGGTATGATGAGAGGAGGGGGAAGGCATGATTTATCAGACTGTCACCAGTGGTTAGGTACCACACGTGGGCTGGCCCCACATATTATTATTCTGTGACTAAGTCTCAGTGGTTTGGAACCACCAGTGGTTAGGTACCACATATGATTATTTCTTGGACTCGTCCCAGTAGTTAGGTACCACAGTGGGTTGGCCCCACATATCGATTTAAGGGATCGTCACCAGTGGTTAGGTACCAAAGTGGGTTGGCCCCACATATGAATATTTGTAACTTCAGTTACCAGTGGTTAGGTACCACCAGTGGCTAGGTGCCACAAGGGGTAGATTTGGGAGACTTGGATGGATATTTAGGTAATGGGTTTCTTGACATGCATAATATCATATGAATCTGTGTACGAGTTTGACGTCTTATGGGATGGGAATTACACACTGAGTCCCGGTGACTCACCCCTTCCATTACATTTTGCAGATAATACGTAGATCGTGGATTTGGAGTCGGGGTGGACTAGCGGTGGCCATGCGAAATATCTATTTTTGTTTCAATGTTCGTTTCGGTTTTAATTTTTATTTACTTTAAGTTGGGATTTCAATTTGTAATAAGGCCACTTAAACTTTACTTTGGGATTTATTATTCTTTCCATTTTCTCTTAAACTGTATTAAACGAAAAAGGCATGTCAAGTAATCCATGGAATGGACGTTTTTATAAACTTAAGTAAATACTCTGAGTTTTTCTAAATTTATATGCCGGATAAATAATCAACAAGGCTAACAACGAAGTGATTTTATCATGCTGAATAATGTTTCAAAATGTTTTAACAATTCACTCAATTCAACCACGTTTTTCTTAACTACACAAAAGTTTCTCTTAAAACCAAGTCAACAACAATAGTTTGTGGGACGTTTTCTTCCCAGTGACATGCCAGATTCGGTCGTAGCATTTAGGACGGGCTTGGGGTGTTACATTTTTGGTATCAGAGTCAGGTTCAAAAGCTCGACTGTGGGTATAAGGCCCAAAATATTTTCAATAAAAGGTCTGTAAAATGATTTATGGGGAGATGCATACCTCGGAAAGCATGGCACCTGAGTCTCCGGCACCGATCCACCCAGGTAAGTATCCTAACCACTGATGTGATATATATATGTGTGATGGGATTAATGGGTTTATAGGGATGTAGATAGATATGTTAGGGCTTATAGACCGTAGGCCTAGTTACAAAAACTCGTAAATTCCATAAAACTTAACTCCCCTAAATAAACACGTCTGTGAGCAAGTCAGAAGGACTAGGGTGTGGTAACAGGCATACGCATGCCTAGGATTGGATTCAGAAAGAGCTTGGTATTTAAGTAGTCCGAGCGACTCACCTCCTCTTATCTGGAATCCTACCTGGTGCATAGTGATTGTTCACCTTAACCGTGAGGGCTTGTTAATGGGCCAAAATTTTAACTAAAACCTAAAAGGGACCAGTACCCCATCTTTGTAAAATTACTTATATGACCTTGATTTTATAAAATGACCAAAATAACCCTATTTAGAAAATATCCAAAGCACCCTTGTTTGAAGAATTACCAAATTACCCTTGATTTACGAAAGTTACCTGAATTGGCAAAATTACCAAAATACCCCCGGATTGTAAAATAACTGAAATACCCCTATTTTGAAAAAAATTACAAGATACCTTATTTTGGAAAATTACAAAAATACCCTTATAGGTGAAAATTTTGAAAATACCCCTAGGTAGTGAAATGAAGAAGATACCCTTAGGTGACAAATGTGAGCTCGTGTATATACTTGTGTTGAATACATGTATGTGGTACTCTGCTAAATATTGATCGAATGTGAATTTTAGAATTAGAAATACAGATTTAAGAACTGAACTATGTAGACATAGTTCAAATTCGAAAGAACCACTGTTAAAACTTCCTTCCATAAGATTGTTCGTTGTTAATCAGTGGAAGAAAAAGTTATTAACCTATAAAATTTCTAAATCAGATTAAATCGCGAATGGTAGAATGAGCACTCGAGGTCGTGGGCATAATGTGCATGGCCGTGGTAGGGGTAGGATAACTGTGTCAGAACCAATAAGGTCTGGTTATGAGTCGGAGAATGAAGTACAGTCCGGGTCACCGTGTGGTATTGAGTTCCAGGAGTAAATGGATTGTAATGACGCGGTGTCGCAGGCTATGCTACGGGTCTTGGAGAGAGTCGTTGGAGCTGGCATAGGTGCAGGGGCTCAGAAATTTGTGTCCGAATGACTCCGAGCTAATGGAGCAAAGGTATTTAGGGGAGTTTCAGGTGTAGCTCTCAACACAGCAGAGTATTGGTTAGAGGCAACAGAGCGCATAATGGATGATTTGGATTTGACGGCTGAGGAGAAGTTGAAAGGGATAGTGTCTCTTCTCTAGGATGAGTCTTATCAATGGTGGCTTACGGTCAGGGAAGGTGCGATGGCTGATGACATCACTTGGGATTTCTTTAAGGCGGCTTACTAGAGGAAGTACGTTGGGTCTAGTTATATAGATGCACAATGTAAAGAGTTCTTGAATTTGGTGCAGGAGAGTAAGTCGGTATCCAGGTGCGAAGTGGAATTCTTGTGGTTGAGCAGGTATGCTCGGGGTATCGTGGCTACGGAGCATGAGCGCTGTGTTAGGTTTGAGGACGGACTAAGGGATGAGCTGCGGGTGTTGATTGCTCCGCAGCAAGAGAGGAAATTTGCCATTCTTGTAGAAAAGGCCAAGATTACTGAGGAGGTGAAACAAACAGTGAAACAGAATTAGAATAGGAATAGGGATAAAAGGAGTTTTGGGCCATCAAGGTCTGCTGGGAGTTCTCAGAAAAGAGCTAGATTTGGTGGGCCGAATCAAGCTGCAAGGCCTGCTGCTGCTACTCAGTGGTCACCCCAGTGTGCTCGATGTGGGAAGTCGCATTCGGGGGAATGTTGGACAGGTAATAGGAGGTGTTTCAAGTGTGGGTCAATGGATCACCAGATAAGGGATTGTTCGCGAAGGCCGGCTAGGACGCAGAACGAGAATCAAGGGCGTACACAATTTAGGGGAGATGGTCAACGGCCGCAGGGGGGTCAAGGTGTAGCCAGGGGTGGTAATGGAAACGGATGAGGCCGTAGAACCCTGGGTCGGGGTGCTGGAAATATCGATGCAAGATAGCCTGGGTTGGTCTATGCGGTGAAGCGTCGAGAGGAGGGTGATGCGCTGGACGTCATAACTGGTACGTTTTTAATTTTTGGGTTGCCTTATATTACTTTGATTGATGCTGGTTTGATGCACTCTTATGTTGCTAGTAGTATAGTGGGAACCTTGAACTTAGCCTATAAGACTTCTGCTAGGGAGATGACGGTAATTAGCCCCCTAGGACACTCTGTGGTAGTAGATGAACTATATAGTGATGTACCCCTAGAACTTCAAGAGGTAGTGTTTCAAGCTAATTTGATGGAATTGCCCTTCGGGGAGTTCGATCTGATCTTAGGGATGGATTGGTTGGTAAGGTATCAAGCGGGCTTGGACTGTGTAGCTAAGCACATGGTGCTGAGTACGGATGAGGGTGAAGAGATGGTGATGATAGGTGAGAGAAGAAACTACCTATCTAGTGCGGTATCTGCTTTAAAGGCTGAGGAGATGGTGAGAAAAGGATGTATGGTATTTGTGGCTTATGTTTGTGCCTTGGAGGTTAAAGAATCAGCTTTGGTGAATGTTCGAACGGTGAAAGAATTTACCGATGTCTTTCTGGAAGAGCTTTCAGGTTTGCCTCCGGATCGCGAAGTGGAGTTTTGTATAGACCTTCTACCAGGAACAGCACCAGTGTCTATTGCCCCGTATAGAATGGCACCGAAGGAGTTGGTGGAGCTGAAAGCGCAGATTCAGGAGTTGTTGGATCGGGGTTTTATCCGGCCAAGTGTATCGCCTTGGGGAGCACCTATGCTTTTTGTTAAGAAAAAAGATGGATCAATGCGAATGTGCATTGATTACCGTCAGTTGAATAAGTTGACAATTAAGAACAGGTATCCATTACCAAGGATAGACGATTTGTTTGACCAACTTAAGGGAGCCTCAGTCTTTTCCAAGATAGATTTGAGGTTGGGGTATCACCAGATTAAGGTCAAGGAAGCGGATATCAATAAAATGGCTTTTTGTACTCGTTATGATCATTGTGAATTTTTGGTGATGCCGTTTAGGTTGACCAACACCCCAGCAGTGTTTATAGATATGATGAATCGAGTGTTTCATCCGTTTTTGGACCGATTCATCGTAGTGTTTATAGATGATATTCTGGTGTACTAAAAATCGGAGGAAGAGCACGATGCACATCTGCGAGTGGTTTTGCAGATTCTAAGGGAGAGGCAATTGTTTGCTAAGTTTAGTAAGTGCGAGTTCTGGTTGAAGGAAGTTACCTTTTTGGGTCATGTGGTGTCAGCTGAGGGGATTAGGGTAGACCCACGAAAGATTGAAACGGTGTTAGGCTGGAAACCACCGGAGTCTGTGGCAGAGATTCGATGTTTTTTAGGTTTAGCAGGATATTATAGGAGGTTTGTGGAAGGATTTTCTTTGATTGCAGCACCACTAACCAAGTTTCTAAGGAAAGGGGTTCCGTTTCTGTGGTCAGACAAGCAACAAGAAAGTTTTGAGAAGTTAAAAAGGATTTTGACGGAAGCTCCAATGCTGATTCAACCTGAAGTAGGGAAAGAGTTTACGGTTTATTGTGATGCATTGCATACAGGGTTAGGGTGTGTGCTAATGCAAGAGGGGAAGGTAGTAGCTTATGCTTCTCGACAATTGAGACCTCACGAGGTGAATTACCCGACACATGATCTAGAGTTGGCTGCAGTGGTTTTTGCCCTAAAAATTTGGAGACATTACTTGTATGGATAAAGGTATATTGTGTACACAGATCATAAGAGTTTGAGATACCTCCTTACTCAGAAGGAATTGAATTTAAGACAGAGGAGGTGGATCGATCTGTTGAAGGATTATGATTGCTCGATTGAGTGCCATCCAAGTAAGGCTAACGTGGTACCTGACTCCTTGAGTAGCAAGGTTGTGGTAGATTTAAGAGCCTTGTTTGCCCACCTTAGTCTGTATGATGACAGAAGTCTGTTAGCAGAATTGCAAGTAAAGCCAACGTGGGTAAACCAGGTTAAGGAAAAATAATAAGTGGATGAAGTCCTAAATACTCGGTGTTTGCAAGTGCAGAATAATGTATTAGAGGGTATAGCTTGAGCAGCGATGGAGTGCTCTGTTTTCAAGGGAAGGTTTGCATGCCTAAAGATGTGAAGTTAAGGCAGAAAATTCTTCAGGAGGCTCATAGCAGTCCAGACGCTATGCATCCTGGAGGTAGTAAGATGTACCGGGATTTGCGAGAGCAGTTTTGGTGGCCGGGCCTAAAATAAGAAGTAACTAAATTTGTGAGTAAGTGCTTGACGTGTCAACAGGTCAAAGCCAAACATCAGTTACCCTCGAGATTGTTACAACCGATAAAGATTTTACAGTGGAAATGGGAAAGGATCACGATGGATTTCGTTAGTGGGCTACCCCTCACGCCTACTAAGAAGGATTCGGTCTGGGTGATCATTGACCGTTTACAAAGTCATTTCATTTTATACCAGCTCGGGTTGATTACTCTCTCCAAAGGTTGGCTAAGTTATATGTGGAGGAAATTGTGAGGTTACATGGGGTGCCAGTGTCGATTATCTCTGAAAAGGACCCTAGGTTCACGTCGAGGTTTTGGAAAGCGTTATACCAAGCATTTGGTACAAAGTTGGATTTCAGTATGGCATTTCATTCCCAGTCGGATGGATAGTCAGAGAGGGTAATCCAAGTCTTGGAAGATACGCTAAGAGGTTGTGCCTTGGATTTCAGAGGTAGTTGGGAAGAATTTCTGCAGTTGGCAGAGTTCGCATACAACAATAGTTACCAGGTAAGTATTCAGATGGCACCATATGAAGCGTTATATGGTCAGAAGTGTCGTACCCTGACGTATTGGACGGAGTTGGAAGAGCGACAGTTATTGGGTCCAGAGTTGGTGGCTGAAACAGAAGTGAAGGTTAGGCAGATTCGAGCTCGTCTGAAGGAAGCTTCGAACAGGCAAAAGTCCTATACCGATCTCAAACAGAAGGATATAGAATTTACAGAGGGCGACAGTGTTTTTTTGAGGTGTCGCCGTGAAAGAAAGTGCTGAGATTTGGTCAGAAAGGCAGGCTGAGCCCTAGGTCTATCAGGCCTTATCAGGTGTTGAAGCGAGTAGGACCAGTAGCTTATCAGCTCGAGTTGCCACCAGAGTTGAGTCAGATCCATAATGTGTTCCATGTTTCCATGCTTAGACGCTATCGCTCAGATCCGTCTCATGTTGTGCCGGTGGAAGAAATTGAGGTGAGCCCAGACTTATCTTTTGAGGAGAAAGCAATACAGATCCTAGATCGGGATGTCAAAGTACTGCGCAGGAAATCAATCCCTTTGGTGAAGGTATTACGGCAGAACTATGGATCCGAAGAAGTGACATGGGAGCCGGAGGATGTTATACGACAGCAATACCCTCAACTCTTTTGATCAGGTAAATTTTGAGGCCAAAATTTAATTTAAGGGGTTTAGAACTGTAACATCCTGAGTAAGTGGGTCTGTGCATTTTGTGTGTTGTAGGGTTAAAGTGTTAGCTTGAGATTTAGAGGTGCGAATTGGGCTCAGGTTTGGGTGAGACACAGGTTAATTTTCTAATGGGGAGCTATAGGAAAGAAAGAAGGGGTATCTATGTTTAAAATTTGCAAGGTGGGCTTGTGGCCCAAAATCTGGTGGTGCTGTAAGGGAGCAAGTAGGCGGCGTCACTAAGGGGAGGATTGGGCCTAAGTGTTGGCCACTTAGAGCCCATGCTTTTGGGCTTAAATTCGACACACTAAGGGGGGAAAGGAGGACGGCACAATGCCTAGAAAATAGGAGATTTAATTCTTTTATTTAGGTGGATAATATGTTGATTTATGAGGGGAGGAGTTGGTGCTAATGAGGCCTCTTTTGAAAGGAGGATGTAGATTTAAATAACAAGGGAGGATAAGAGTTATCAGGTGGAAGAGGAGTTGACCAAAAATCAACCTTTGGGGAGGGGGTGAAATTCGGTTTGATATGCCAAAATTAGTAGGCACAAGTGATCATCCTTTTCATCTTTTTCTTTCTTTCTCACCTTCTCTCTTCAACCAGAAATTCTCTTCTCTTGTGGGCTCTCTCATTTGCCTTAACTTCTCTCCAAAATCGAAACCTTCTAGCTCTTTTCTCCTCTTCAATGTCTTCCTAAAAGTCGAACCCTCTTTGCCCATATTTTCTTCTTCTATAGCCGAACTTTTTAGCCATATTTCAATAGTGTTTTCTTCATCTGTATAAGAATCGAAACCCCTAATCACACAATTGAAGATCTTGTTTCCATTTTTGGCTTTCTATTTTGGATTTCTTACTATTCCAGCTCTTGCTGAATCATCTTTAAGGGGTTGTTGGCCCGAATCTTGCTAGGTGGTGTTTGAATCGGTCAAGTGAAGGTAAGAGAGGTAATTTCTTTTTTCTCGTAATATCTCTCCCAGAATTTCCTGCTTAAGCCGAATGGCCGCTCAGTTTAATAGTTGGATGCTTGATCGAATATAGGTGGGGTGGTGTCACTTGCGGTTGAAGATCTCTAAGAGTTGGTTAGTCGGTGGGTCAAGTCCAAGGCTCAAGATTTGTTGATCTAGGTAAAGGTGTGGTAGTGAACACCAATTTCTTTTAGTTTGTTCTCATTGCTTTATTATGATTTAGTGACCAAGGTGTGTTCATGGACTCGAATGCCGATAGCGATAGGAGGGTTGGATCGTAAACCCAACCCTTAAGTTCAAGAAAGCGATGTCGATATTAGCCACCGGGTTGTGGGCCGACATCGAAGAAAGATTGTAGGCAGATAATGGTAGTCTCGAGTGACGATAGTGTTAAAGCCGAGAGTGCGATAGTACGAGTGTTAGGTGTGTAACTCTTACGCACTTCATATGCTATTATGTTAAATGTTGAGTTTGTTAAAAGCCAGAATAACAGTGGGAAACATTACGTTACCCTTACGAATATAAGCAAGGGCTCCGGGTAAGTCCATTATGGTGAATATCGTGCCTTATTTATGTGAAACCTGTGTGTGCCATGTTATATTTTCTTATGTATTAAGCATGATCACATTGTATGGAGAAACATATACATGAAATATGGGTATGATGAGAGGAGGGGGAAGGCATGATTTATCAGACTGTCACCAGTGGATAGGTACCACATATGGGTTGGCCTCACATATTATTATTCTGTGACTAAGTCTCAGTGGTTTGGAACCAGTGGTTAGGTACCACATATGATTATTTCTGTGGCTCATCCCAGTGGTTAGGTACCACAGTGGGTTGGCCCCACATATCGATTTAAGGGATCGTCACCAGTTGTTAGGTACCACAAGTGGGTTGGCCCTACATATGAATATTTGTAACTTCGGCTACCAGTGGTTAGGTACCACTAGTGGCTAGGTGCCACAAGGGGTAGATTTGGGAGACTCGGATGGATATTTAGGTAATGGGTTTCATGACATGCATAATATCATATGAATCTATGTATGAGTTTTATGTATTTTGGGATGGGGAATTACACACTAAGACTCGGTGACTCACCCCTTCCATTACATTTTGTAGATAATGCGTAGATCGTGGATTTGGAGCCAGGGTGGACTCGCTGTGGCCATGCGAAATATCTATTTTGTTTCAATTTTCGTTTCAGTTTTAATTTTTATTTACTTTAAGTTGGGATTTCAGTTTGTAATAAGGCACTTAAACTTTGGGATTTATTATTCTTTCCATTTTCTCTTAAACTTTATTAAACGAAAAAGGCATGTCAGGTAATCTATGGAATGGACATTTTTATAAACTTAAGTAAATACTCTGAGTTTTTCTAAATTTATATGTCAGATAAATAGTCAACAAGGTTAACAACGAAGTGATTCTCTCATGCTGAATAATGTTTTAAAATGTTTTAACAATTCACTCAATTCAACCACGTTTTTCTTAACTACACAAAAGTTTCTCTTAAAATCAAGTCAACAAAAATGGTTTGTGAGACGTTTTCTTCCCAGTGACACGCCAGATTCGGTCGTAGCATTTAGGCCGGGTTTGGGGTGTTATAAGGGTTCTAGTCATGGCGTGCGCTAAATTTTGAGTTTTTTTAAGTAAACCTGGAGCGTGGCAGAAAGGGTTATAATTATTTAGGGAGGAAATATGACTCAAATAAAACAAGCGGCGTAGTGGCAAAAGACGTGTGTCATAGTGAAGAGGTCAGATGTTCAAAGATGGGTGTTGGCTAATATTTTTAGATTTCTTTGGATGATTCGGTCGCTTGAAAATATGTTTTAAAAGAAGTTGAGAATGGAACATATCACAAGAAGGGTTATGGTGCAGTGGCGAGAAGCATGTGGTGGTACTTAGAGGTCTTGGTTTTGAGTTGCCTTGTACACAATAATATGCTATTTTGCTGCTAGCGTGGGGAAGGCATTTGAAGTGGATCAAAATGCCAAAAGATGGCTGCTATTCGGGGATGCAATTTGAATGTAATTCAAATTGAATATTTGGCTAAATAAAGGAATTTTTTGGATGAGGATGAAGATAAATGTTGGAGAAAATAAAGGAATTTAATTGGTGATAAGTTTGAGTCGATTGGGGAGAGTAGGTTTATTTTATTTATTTATTTATTTATTTTTCTTTAGTATATATATAAGTGTCGAATTAAATTCCTAGGACTTTCCTTCTGGCCGAATTTCTTCACTTGTGAGAGGCTCGGACATCTTTTTTTTCAAAGTGTGCTGATCGTGTCAAACAGTCGAGTTTTAATATTTATAAAAGAGTGATCGAACTTACAGACTGACTGCGACAACGATAGAGACAAGTGCACCTATCGAACAGTAGTATAGCTCAGGCAAGAATATCTTATCGAACCTAAGGGAACCTAAAAGTACTACTACTCACTTTCTTTCTATTATTTAGCCTAAAATATGGAGTGATTGGATTATTAAACTAACGAAATACTTAGACTAAATGCAATGACAAAAGAACGAATTGGAGAAAGACTTTAGGAAAACTCAGTTGATAAAGACGATTCCCTCAAGAAGAATCCACCTATGACTTCACTTATTATTTATTCCCAAAACCATATGATTTCTTTACTTAGCTTGATCCGTGAGACTTCCTAACATATATTAAACCCTCTCTCGAGGCGAATAGCGTTTAACCTTAGGTTAATTAGTGAAACTCTCGTTCTCTTATAATAACCCCCTAAGGAAGCAGTAAATCAATTAATGGATTCCCATATTAGGTTTCACCCTAATCCGGTAAAATCTCGTAACCCTATCTCTAGGCGCCCGATCAACTCCTCTCAATTATGCTAGATCCACTCTTAGGTATGGTCTATTCCTCCTTCACCTAAGCACATTAGATTGAATTAAGCAACATAATTAAGAACAAACCAAGTACTTATCATATAATTTAGAAATCAAATAACAAAATCCATCATAGATTTCATCCCCTTCAGGTATCTGAAGGGTTTAGTTCATAACTAAATACGAAGACATCTCAAGAGTAAAGAATAAACAAAACATAAGAAATCCCTAAAACCCCTGAAGGAATTGAAGGAGAGATCCTCCGTCTTGAATGAAGTTTCGACTTTTTGAGATGGATCAACTGGCTATCTTCAAGTGATTCCCTAAAAAATGAAAGCTTCGGTAAAAGCCTATGCTAAAAGCTGTCCTCTTTCAGCTTCTACCGAACTCCCTTTTTAGTTGCTACCTTGGGTGTTTATATAGGCTTTGAGAAGCTTTACTTGGCTCCTAAGTATCCTAATTCAAGTAGAATTCCTCCTAGGATGTTTAAGTAGACTTAGGAATGTGTTTCTTTGCCCTCAAGCATCCAAATCCAAGTGAAATTGCTCTTTCCATGGTGAGGGCACGCCCATGGCACTGCCTTGAGTGTAAGTCATCTTGGTAGTGTCTCGATTCTATCAATTGAGACGCGGTAGTGTAAATTGTGGCATGGTCGTGTGAAGTAAATGGCAAGGCATGGCCTTGTGGCTTGAAGTTCAGGCCGTGTCGATTTCTTGGGTTGGCCCAATTTGGTCCATTTTAAGCCCGTTTTATGTTCTTTTTATCCTTAGGTGCTTTCCTGAGCATAAGACATGAAAAGAAAGGATTAAGAGCACCTTTTTACATAAATCAGGGATAAATCATCCAAAAGCATACTAAATGTGGAATTAAAATATGTTACTTTTACGATTTATCAAATACACCAACACTTAAGCTTTTGCTTATCCTCAAGCAAAATTCTCAACTTTACAATTAAAACAAACTTTCCATAATTCATAATTCCTATCGATAATGTCTCATCATAATTCATAGATAATTTATACATGGATAAGTCAACTCAAAGAACCCTAAAGATTCAATTATGATAAGTCAAACCTTTATAGCATGAAACATAAGTATCTACCCTTATCTAAGCGATTATCTTCAATTCAAAGCCGATGACATCCTCATAAAGGATTCACTCAAATCACTCAAAGGTGTTTAAGGTTCAAGAATAAGCACTCTAAGTCAAACCTGAAAAGTTAATCCCATAGACTTGCCTGAAAATCAAATCTCTACCACTGTATTTGAGATGATACACAAATCAAAAGGTCTTTAATCAAGGTTGTAACGGGGCTAGGGTTAAAAGTGTGTATACAAATTTGAATTAGAGGTTATAATCGAGATTGAATTGACTAATTACCTAATCTAAAAATAATGAACTAAATATGAATATTTACATCGAATGAAAAACTAACAATATCTACTATTGATAATTACTCTATAATAAGAGTATTTTCATCACTCAAAATTTTGAAAATACTTTAATCGAGCTTTTTCTTCAACAATTGGAGTTTTAAATGCTCTAAGCTCTTTTATTATACTACTAATATTGAATATACTTGGATTTTTTAGAACAAACTAAAATAAACATAATAGAAGGAACTTTGGTGATTAAAATAACCTAATTGACAATTGATCAAATCAATTCTCGATAGAGGGTAGTCAAAGGAATGTTGATAACAAATACAAAGGGATTTTGGGTTAATATTAGTGGGTGAGTCAATAAAAAAAATTGTTAGGATTCAACGGGGTTCACTACGGGTTAATTTGTAGGAAGGCTTTTTAATGGAGTGAACGGGTTAAAACCTAGGTGCCTTTATCATCTCAGTATATCAAATCATTAATGTGTGGTCTCGACATGTATAAACAAGGCAAGTTCTAGAATAACAGTTCAAAGTTGACACACTCATAATCAATACAGTGAGCATGAAAAAGAATATATGCTCTATAAGGCTCAAAATCTCACAAAAAATTATAGGTGTTTTGACATCAATCCTTATAAATTTTGAGCTTCAAGGTGATATTCAAATTAGGTTCAACAACCTATTACTTTTAATTTTTTAGAAAGTAGACTTATCATGCTCGATTCTCTAGTATCCTTCAGATTTAATCATCAATGCACAATTAACTCTGACTTACTCTAAAACATAATAATCATACATCATAAGAAATTTCATCCTAATTAGTAATATGAGAAAAATACTTTTGAACAAGACTAAATTCAGGATTTTGAGAATAATGCAAAAAGTCAGGTACTTTTATCCCCCCACACTTAAGATGTACATTGCCCTCAATGTACAAAGATAGATAAACAATTATGTAATAATAAAATCAAAAGAGAAGGGGAGAAGTAACACTTCCTGAATTTTTGGATGAAGTCTATGAAAAAGAAACCGAATAATATTAGAGGTGAACGTGGGGAAGCGTCTCGAACCGTTTGAAATTGAATCCTCGAAGTAGCCAGCTTGGTTTTATTGTATCCTAAGCTTAAATCTAAATATCATAAAAAATAAGAAGAAGAAAATAAAATAAAATAAAATAAAATAAAATAAAAAAATAATGATGAAACAAAATAGAAACAAAAATAAATAATGGAAAATGAAAGACAACTAGAAAAATGGGGAATGAGGTTTAAATAGAGATGTAGCCCGTGTTTTGGGATTTTGAATTTTGAACGCATTCAGGGTGTTTGGGCATGGCCGTGGGTGTCGTGGAACGGCCGTGTCTTTCTTCACACGGTCATTCAATACGAGCGTGCTCCTCTGATGTTCGATAAGTCAGAATGTTGGCATGGTTGGGAGGCACGGCCGTGTTTATCCCGTGCTTGACGAGTCAGTAACCTCGTCGGGCGTCGGACTGGCGTGGACTAGTATCGCAGCCTGTGTTGGAGAAAGAAGTTTATTCCCTGTTCGTGCACGGCTAACGGCATGCCCATGGTTTATCCCCTAGCTTCCACACGACCACAGGCACGCCCGTGTGTAGGGCCGTGTAGCCTAGAAATCTGCTCTTTGGTTAGTTTATGGTTAGGTGCTAAAAGAAAAAGAAAATAAAAAAATAAAAAAAATGTAAAAATGGGGTTAGTGCTAGGGTTGCCTCCCGAGAAGCACTCGTTTATAGTCTTAGCTAGACTTTACCTCTCATTCGTATGGTCATGGTGGTTTGAGGAGGTGGAAATCCTTTCTCATTTGATTAACTCGGTTATGGATATAAATTTTAAGTTGAGTAATGTTTACCTCAAAAGTGTTGAATTTAGGATTGCTTACCTTGACTGTGCCGTATAGGAAGACATCTCAAAAGGGATTTCTTTGTTTGCCTTGAGTTCTGAATTGGTGATTCGAGGGTATTCCTTATTCAACAATACCTAATCCTCTATTTTGATGTGATTTATTGTTCCTATTAGCTCATCTAGGGTTTCCTTCGGTTTCACTTTGTGTGGTTCTGGTTCCTCATGTAATTCTTCTTTATTAGTACAAGGTCTATGATCCGCTCGGGTTTGTAGCTTTGTGGTGTTTCTGCAATGAAGGTTGAACAAGTTGGTTATCAAGCTGAATTTACTTTCTCACCTTTATCACTTGATGTTACATTGAGTCAAGAGCTTGAAGAGTGACTATCTCATCGCCTACACAAAGTATGAGTTCTCATGCATAGATATCAATTTTAGCTCTGGCAGTTGCTAAAAAGGGTCTTCCTAAAATTAAGGGGATCGTGTTGTCCTCATCCATGTCTAAAACGACAAAGTCTGTTGGCAATACGAATTTATCAATTTTGATTAGAACATTTTCTATTATACCCCTAGGAATTCTTATAGTTTTATCAGTTAATTGAATGCTCATCCTAGTTTGTCTAGGTTTCCATAGACCTAGTTGTTTAAACATTTTGTAAGGCATAACATTGATGCTTGCCCCTAAATCCGCTAACGCATTATCAATAGATAAACTTCCAATTAAACATGGAATTGTAAAACTCCCTGGATCTTTTAATTTTCGTGGTAGTTTATTTTGTAGAATTATTGAGCACATTGCGTTTAGCTCCACATGGTGCTCTTAGTCTAATTTATGTACATTGGTCAAGAGTCGTCTTAAAATTTCCTCAGTGCGGTAGTGAAAAAGAGCTTCAAGGAGAGGGAAGTTAATTTGTAATTTCTTTAAGAGTTTAAGAAACTTACCAAACTAATCCTCTAAATCATCTCTTTTCATTACTTAGGGACAAGGTATGCGAGGTTGGTACTCCTTGATTACCGATTTTTTCTTTTCTTGTGTTACCTCTATCTTACCTTCATCTACCTTGTTTTCTTGTATTGATTTTGGTTCATCTAACCCCTTACTGTCTTGAGCTGAGATGGCTTGAATTTGCTCCTTTGGGTTAACCTCGGTGTTACTTGGTAGACGTCCTAGCGGTCGTATTAGCTTTCTGAGATGTCCCACTAACCTAGTAAGTTCTCCAACTTGATTCTAGATCCCTTTGATCAATTTTTGTTGTTCATCAAGCGCTGCTTCAGTCTTTTAGAGACGAGAATCTATGGCTGCCATGAAATTCATCAACATCTCTTCAAGTTTCGGCTCCTCATCTTGTTGGTGAGGTGGTTGTTGAAAATCTAGAGGAAGTTCCAATATTTGGCTATTTTGATAATTCCATGAGAAATTGGGATGGTACTTCCAACCTTCATTATAAGTGTGACTATAAAAATTATTTTGATAGCTAGAACAGTTACCTGTATAGTGAGCTTGCTCGTTTTCCATGCCATATCCGTAGGGTGGGTACCCAGGATTCGCCACGCCTCTTAAATTCAAATCATATTGTATTTACGGATGTACCAGAGGTACTATACCAATCATCAATCTTTTATTCATCATCTCTAGCGATTAGATAACTTTGGTGACCACGTCGAGGTTTAAGACAACGATTGTTTTAGTAGGAATTGTCCTCATGACTTGCCTTGATAATAATTGATGCCATCTTTTCCATAGACAAATTTTTGCCAAAAGCAAAATAGAGGAAAAAATTAGCAAAGTAATAATAATAATAATAATAAAAATTGTAAAAATAAAAAAATTGCTAAAGTAATAAAATTAAGCTTTCTTAATATTTTAGTGTTCCCCACAGCAATGGCGGAAACATGATCGTGTCAAGCAATGAGTTTTAATATTTATAAAGAGTGATCGAACACGTAGACTAAGCTGTAACAACAATAGAGGCAAGTGTACCTATCGAATAGTAGTATAGCTCGGAAAGAATATCTTATCGAACCCAAAGGAACCTAAAAGTACTACTACTCACTTTCTTTCTATTATTTAGCCTGAAATATGGAGTAATTGGTTTATGAAACTAATGAAAAAAACTAAACTAGATGCAAAGACAAAAGATTGAATTGGAGAAAGACTTTAGGAAAACTCAGTTGATAAAGATGATACCCCCAGGAAGAATCCACCTATGACTTCACTTATTATTTATTCCCCAAACCATATGATTTTTTTACTTAGCTTGGCCCGTGAGACTCCCTAACCTATATTAAACCCTCTCTCGAGGTGAATAATGTCTAACCTTAAGTTAATTAGTGGAACTCTCGTTCTCTTATAATAACCCCCTAAGGAAGCAGTAAATCGATCAATGGATTCCTATATTAGGTTTCACCCTAATCCGGCAAAATCTCGTAACCCTATCACTAGGCGCCCGATCAACTCCGCTCAATTATGCTAGATCTACTCTTAGGTAGGGTTTATTCCTCCTCCACCTAAGCACATCAGATTGAATTAAGCAACATAATTAAGAACAAACCAAGTACTTATCATATAATTTAGAAATCAAATAACAAAATTCATCATAGGTGTCATCCCCTTCAGGTATCTGAAGAGTTTAGTTCATAACTAAATATGAAAACATCTCAAGAGTAAAGAATAAATAAAACATAAGAAATCCCTAAAACCCCCTGAAAGAATTGAAGGAGAGATCCTCCGTCTTGAACGGAGTTTTGACTTCTTGAGATGGATCAACTGGCTATCTTCAAGTGATTCCCTAAAACATGAAAGCTTCAGCAAAAGCCTATGCTAAAAGCTGTCCTCTTTCGGCTTCTGCCGAACTCCCTTTTTAGTTGCTACCTTGGGTGTTTATATAGGCTTTGAGGTGATTTACTTGGCTCCTAAGTATCCTAATTCAAGTAGAATTCCTCCTAGGATGTTTAAGTAGACTTAGGAATGTGTTTCTTTGCCTCCAAGCATCCAAATCAAGTGAAATTGCTCTTTCCCATGGCGAGGGCACGCCCATAGCTGCACTTTGCTGCAAGTCATCTTTAGGCCGTGGCTCGATTCTATTGATTGGGGCACGGCCGTGTAAATCATGGCATGGCCGTGTGAAGTAAATGGAAAGGCACAGCCGTGTGGCTTAAAGTCCAGGCCACGTCGATTTCTTGGGTTGGCCCAATTTGGTCTGTTTTAAGCCCGTTTTATGTTCTTTTTATCCTTAGGTGCTTTCCTGAGCATAATACATGAAAAAAAAGGATTAAGAGCACCTTTTTACATAAATTAGGGATAAATCATCCAAAAACATACTAAATGTGGGATTAAAATATGTTACTTTTATGGTTTATCTTGTGCCAAAGCCGAATCCTTCATATCCTTCCTTCTCAAATTCCCTTTTGGTTCACCACTCGGTTCTAGCCAAATCACTTTTATTTCTTATTCCCTCTAGTGTTGCTGAATTGCCTCTGTCACCTTACTAGTCTCAAAAGCCAGACTTAAGCCACAGGATCAAAGGAGGATTTCGGTAAGAGCTTAGTTGAAGTTTTAGTGTGTTTTATTAAAAGTCGAAGGGCTATCTAAGCCCTTGTTGTCGTTACCATGTACTAACAAGGGTGAGGCTCAACAATCGCAAGTGCGGTAGGTAAGGATTGTTATCAAGGTAGTAAGTATTATCGATTCAGTTTGAGTTTTAATAAGTGACCGAATCTATTGTGGCTCATAGGGGTGACTTATGATCAATATGGGTCACTTAGTTTTGACGATATAGGTGTTTGGGTGCAGATCTAGAGGATAATCGCCAATAGTAGCAAAGGAAGGGCTACTAGAATGTGAGGCACACGGTAAGGGTACGGTGAGGTTTCAGTTTTTGATAAGTATGTTTTTTTTTTTGGAAACAATGATTAGGCTTTTTATTTCAAAGAAAGAAAACTGAAACAGAATTCAAAATCCAAAGTAAAAAAGACTGAAGCCCAACTGCTATAGGCCTAAATTAGTTCAAAAAAAGACAACAGAACTTAAACAAAAAAATCTAGATATTTTGTTAGACCGGTATCCTAATTTGAAATTTAAAATTAAAAATTAAAAAAATAGCATTAATACCACCGACACACCACCCAATCAAAATATATTGATATCTGCAACCTTCTCTTTCATCATAATTCCTTCTTGAAACACGGATTGCATTCCTGAAGAAGCCTCCCCCCTTTCAGATTCTTCATTTTGTTGCTTCTCCTTTCTGAAAACTCCTCTCCAAGACCCACTTTCAGTCCGATTCTTGTAGCGCCTCCCTCAACTGCTAGTGCTCTTTCTGCTCCGATTTTGAGCTACCCTGGTAAGTCCCTTCTTTCCTCCTTAGCTCGTTTGTTGCAATATTATGTGCAAGGGTGTTCGCTGTTCTTGAAACATTCCTAAAATCAAACTTCTTTGATCCATATGCCATTATTTTAATATCACGAATGTAGGCGCCTATCATAGATCTGTCTCGATATCGATTCTTACACTTTTTTATTACTATTAAGGAGTTCCCCTCGATGATAATCTTGAGCCAATTGTGTTCCACGCCGATCTGCACAGCTTCCCTACATGCAAGAGCTTCGACAACAAAAACTGAATGGACCCCTGTATGGAATTTTGACCACGAGAACAAGATGGACCCTTCATTATCCCTTACCATGATTCCTGAGGCCGAAACATTATTGTAACCGTTGAAAGCCCTATCAAAGTTAATCTTCACAGATTCTTGAGGCGGGTGATTCCATATCTGTAGTTGCTCTATTTTGCCAGATTTCTTTCCTTTCCAGTCCCTCGACTTCTGCCAAATAGTGTTTTATAAAATTCCCGATTTCTGTTCAAGTGCTAACTTTCTTGTTGTGTATTCTCGAGTTTCGATCCCCCAAATGGCCCAAAGAGCGCAGCAAAAAATCTGACAATTGTGCATGTTAAATTGCTCAAAAGCCCAGCTAAGCCACTCTTCAAAATTTTTGTCCTCATTTAGAAGTACATTAAAAAAAAAATATTGACCATATTTCCACTGTAACAAGGCACTCACGAAAGAGGTGATCGATCGTTTCAACTCTTTCTCCACATCTCGGGAAACTAGGATCAGTGAATAGCTTTTTGTGTTACAGATTAACTCTTGTGGGCAAGAAGTTCCATGTGATCTTCCAAAATGTGATTTTTATTTTTGTTGGTAGATTTAGGAGCCATAGTTTCTTGTAAAGTTCTCTGTACCTGGTTTGTAAAACGTAAGCTCTAGGGTTATCATCAGTATTTTGTAATAGTTTATAAGCAGTACGTACCTAAAACACCCCCGAGGCTTCACCTTCCCATGCCAAAAAATCCTTGTGCGCGCTTTTTGCCAACGGGATTCGAAGGATTCGAGCAGTGTCTTCCTCAGCGAAGGTATATTTGACTAACTCCTCTTTCCAATTTCGCGTATTCATCATCCTTGACATATTAACACAATGATCACCCATTAACTCAACTGTGATGATAATCTGAGATTAAAAGCATCTGGAATCCATGCATCATGATTAATGGAAATAGTATTGCCTGTACCCACGCGCCAAACTAAACCCTTCCTCAAAACATCTTTTGCAGCCCATATACTTTTCCAAGTGTAAGAACTCGAATTTCCCAATTTGGCATTTAAAATTGATCATTTGGAAAATATTTGGCTTTTGAACTTTTCTACCAAAGAATCGCATTATTCATAATTCTCTAGCCCTATTTTGCCAATAACGAGATGTTAAACTTTGACATATTTCTAAATCCCAGACCCCCCTCCTCCTTAGATCTGCACATAAATTTCCATTGACACCAGTGTAACCTTCTTTTATCTTTCCCGTGCTGCCACCAATACTTAGCAAACATGTTTTCCAACTTCCCACATAGAGACTTAGGTAGGAGGAAACATGTCATTGCATAAGTTGGAATAGCTTGAAGAACTGACTTGATGAAAACTTCCTTGCCTCCTTGTGATAAATACCGTGAGCTCCATTGGCAAATCCTTTGATTAATCTTATCCTTCAAGTTCTAAAAAGACTCTTTCTTCCTCTTACCCACCACATTAGGGAGTCCTAAGTATTTCTCAAAATTAGTAGAACATCTCATTCCCAAAACATCCGATGTTACTTGTTTCGCCCCTTCCAAAGTGTTAGAGCTAAAGAAAATAGTCGACTTATTGAAATTCATACATTGGCCCGAACACTGCTCATATTGTTTCAATGTCTCTTTTAAAAACTCATTCTTTAGTAGCTTCCCCAAATATAAGGCAATCATCCGCAAACAATAAATGAGAAATTTCTGGTGCCCTCCTACTTGCCTTGACTCCCCAAAGATTCCCTACTCCCACTGCCTGTCTAATTAAAACTGAAAGACCTTCAGTACAAATTAGAAAAAGATAAGGGATAAGCGGGTCACCTTGTCGTAGTCCTCTTGTGGGATAAAATTATGCCTACGATTCCCATTTATATTCACTGTATAAGAGACTGTTGAGATGCGTTTCTAATTAAATTTACCCAACTCTCAGCAAACCCCATTTTCAACATCACATCTTTCAAGTAGATCCATTCCACTTTATCATAGGCTTTACTTATGTCAAGCTTTACTGCCATAAACCCTTTTTTTCCTGAACGCTTCTGACGCAATGTATGAAGAATCTCGTATGCAATCAGCACATTATCTGAAATTAATCTCCCTGGAACAAAAGCACTCTAAGCACTATCAATACACTGTCCAATAAATTCCTACAGTCTGTTTGCTATTGTTTTTGCCACTAATTTATATAAAATTGTGAAAAGACTGATGGGTCTAAAATTAACAAGATTTGTAGGGTTTGGGGTTTTTGGAATTAGCACAATATCTGTTCTATTTACAGAATCCAGATCCTTCCCTTCATTCAACACTCTAAGACAAAACTCCTCAACATCTTTGCCCACAATATGCCAATATTTTTGGAAAGATAAAGCTGGAAAACTGTCACAACCTGGTGGTTTGGTAGAGCCCATCCCTTTAAGTGCTTTTTGAATTTCATCCACCGAATATGTTGATTGTAGAATTGCATTAATTTTAGAAGAAATACTCACATCGATGCCATCTAAAATATATGAAGAATCCCCCACTCCTTTTGAAATGAACAGTTACTAAAAATACCTTGAGGCTATATCGCTAATCTCAAATTCAGTAGTAACTTCTTGCCTTTCCTCTGTTTCCAACCTATTGATTGTGTTAATTCGTCTTCGAGCTGAGGCATATTTGTGAAAAAATGCAGAATTTTGATCTCCCAGTTTTAGCCAATTTGCTCTTGCTCTCTGTTCCCAGTACATTTCATCTTTGTCAATCTCCATGTTTAAGCTAATTATGGTCTCAATAATCTTTGTCATTGTATCATCATTCCTCTCACCATCCAAAAGGATTCCCAACTCCTTTGTAAGCTCCTTCTTCGATCTTTCTCTACCACATTTGATTAGGCTTTCCCAGCTAGTCAAACAGAACTGCAATCACCCCAATTTTTCAGCAATCGTGCCAGTTGATGACTCCCAAGACTTTCTAATATCTTCCTCAAAAGACTCCTCAAGTGTCCACCATGCTTCAAACTTAATTCGTGGTCTTCTCCTAAATGTTTCCTCGTAGCCTATGTTAATAAGAAGGGGACAATGATCTGAAATTGAATGAAGTAAATGATGAACTGTTCCTTGTAGGAAAAGATACATCCATTTCTCATTAGCCATCCTCCTATCGAGCCTTTCTCTGATATTCGTCTCCGGTAAATTTCCTCTTTCCCAGGTAAACCAAGTGCCCTGAAACCCCAAATACATAAGTTGACAATCCTTTAAAACTTCTCTAAAAGCTACCATTCTCCTTTCCTCTCTCAATTAACCTCCACTTTTCTTGAAAGAGTAAAGAATCTCGTTAAAATCCCCACTAACCATCCACGGAGACTGTTATTCTTGTCCCATTGCCCTTAATAACCTCCACGAAGCATGTTGATCATTAGCATAAGCTAACCCATAGAAGCTTGTATATCTCCACTCTCCTTGAACATTACTTTGTTCAACCATTACATCAATGTGATTCCTTGAGAAAGCTTTTAGACTGACTCTAAAATCTTCCTACCATGCAAGACAGAGCCCACCATTCTATCCTTCTGCTCCTACATCAATCCCATTCACAAAGCCGCTTCTTCTTCGTATCCTCTCCATTTGCTTACTATCAACTTTGGTCTCCATTAAGAAAACCATATCGAGGTTGTGTTGCTTCAATAAAAATCGAAGCCTTCAAACTGCCCATACGTTCCCCAAACCACAGACATTCCAGCTTATGATTTTCATTGTGTCCAGTCGGCTTGCCAACTGGCAGCCGCCAATCGATATTGGGTGGGGGAAACATCATCCTCTTGATTTTCTTTTACCAAACTCGAATCCTCCATACTTACACAGCTCTGATCAATATGCTTCTGTCTCTTTCCATTATCTTCTAATGATTCTTCCTTCTCATGATTCCCTATCAAGATCTATCGATTTCCTCTTTTGCACTAACCGGTCTGCATCAATTATCCCCATGTCTCTCATCTTATTAACTCATCTCCAACTGGTCTTCCTATTTATAGGCAAATTCCCATCCAGAATGTCTGGTTGCAAATTATCCTCCACACTGCGTAAAATCCTTCTTGGGATTTCTGTACTTTCGTCACTTCTACTATCTGTGTCTCAACTACTGGCCTCCAATCACCGCTATGCTTTGATGTCAAATCCCCCTTCTGATTTTTTTCCACTTGACCCGTATACGAACTCTGATGCTGTACGTTGTTTGAAATAGCTCTAAACTTCACACATTCTTTCCTAAAAAAATTGATTTTGTTTTTAACGTGAGTGAAAACGAAGAATCTTCCTGTAATTTCTCTCTTTCATCTTTTTAAGAAACACACAACTTGAAAGCGCATGTCCCATTCTCGCCGCAACCAAAGCGAAGGTCGAAGCTTTTCATATTTAAAAGAAATCCAGCATTTACCCACATCACCTGTGGAGATAAATACTCCCCTCCTAAGAGGTTTCTGCACATCTAACGGAATTCTAATACGACAAAATCACCTTTGATCTCAGATCTAATAATTTTGCCAAACGTGGTCCCTATAGCATGCATTAAATCTTTTTATCAAATTACGCATCTGAGGCCCTACTTTAATCCAGAATAATGACGACTCCAACTTGATTTTACTTCTCTCTATTGGTTATTTTAATCTACCAAAGATAATCAACTGTTTTTGAAAAAGCCATGGCTGACCCTCTAATATTAATTTTAATTCATTGTCAGATTCAAAGATGAGCAAGAAAAGATTTTGACCTACCAATTGAATTTCAAATTTTCTTTTTGTTTTCAAGATACTTTTCATCTGCGCTCTGAAGCTATCAGGATTGTATGACTTTTGAGTCCATACTGTACATATTAGTGCTGATTTATCACATGGATCCACTACTAAACTTTTCACCGACAACTGGATGAGTTCTTCTGCCAATAAAGAGACCGCCTCCTCTTTGAACCCTTCATTGCCACCACTCTCATCTATCCTAAGCCGCAGCAAAGACTAGTTTCGCTAGGATACTAAGCAAAACACTCTTGACTTCTAGGGTTTTTTTTTTATCGTGGATACCTTGATAAGTATGTGTTAAAGCCTTGGTTAATCGCTAGTAATGTCAATTGTAGGTTCGTGACTAAGGGGTTTGCAGTGCGCGTGGTTACCAGTTGTACACAAACACTACACACACGAAATCGACAATACCAAAAAGCCGAAAAGCCGAAAGTGGCTAAATGGGTGCTGTGGACCCTGAGGCTAAGTTTGATGAAATGGTTTGGTTTATTATACGAATTGAGCTAGTCATGCATGATACACAATTTTGGATTTGTTTTGGGCCTAATAGGCCATTTGATAATATTCGGGCCAAATGGGCCGTAAGGTTGGAATTTGGGTTTGATGGGCTTTATGGGGACGTAGACCTGTATGTTAGGGTTAATGGACTTTAATTTCATAAGACTTAATCTAATTAAACATGTCCGTGAACAAGTTGCTGGGTTAGGGTGTGGCAACAGGCATACGCATGTCTAGGATTGGATCTAGAGAGAGCTTGGTACTTAAGCGGTCCTAGTGGCCCACCTCCTCTTCTCTGGAATCCTACATGGTGCGTAGTGTCTGTTCACTTTAGCCGCGAGGACTTGTTGATGGGCCAAAGTTCATAACTAAAACCCGAGAGGGATCAAATACCCATATATTTGTAAAATGACTAAAATACCATTACATTTGAAAAATTACTAAAATGCCCTTAGAACTGTAAATTACCAAAATACCCCTATTTTGCAAAATTACCAAGGTACCCTTATTTTACAAAATTACCAAAATACCCCTATTTTGTAAAATTACTAAGATACCCCTATTTTGAAAATTTACCAAAATACCCCTATAAGGTAGAATTACGAAAGTACCCTAAGTAGTGAACTGACAAAAATACCCCTACATGACGAATAAAAGCTTATGGAAGTGACTTGTGTGTTGATGCATTCATATGATATTCTGCTTAAGATGCATATGGGTGGGAATTATGGTACGAATGAAGATTTGAGGATCACATGGCCGTATGGTATGGATCCAGGATCGCATGGTCGTATGGTATGGATCCATCGAAGGCTTTAAGCCCAATATATGATTCGCAGCTTTGCTACAACGTTCGGTAGTACCGCAACCGGGCTACCCTTGGTGTGTAGCGGAGGGGTGGGTCAGGCTAGAATTCCCCACAGAAGTCATAAGGTTGGAAGGGAAATGGTGTGTGTAGCGGATGGACTTTTGGGGTGGGTTTTTGCATTATCTTATTTGTATATGATGCGATATGATATGATATAAGGTCATGGTGGGCTAAGGCCCAAGACCACTGATATTGATAGGGCTTAGGCCCAATGTGAATATTTGTACGTGATTTGTTTGCCAAGGGTTGTACACACTGAGTTTCGAAACTCACACCATAAATTTTAATGTTTTAGGTAATCCTGAATAGACGGCTCGACGTGGGAGAGGACTCGGAGATGGCCACACTACAAGCTGTTCAAATGTTTTAATTTATTCAAATGATTTTGTTTTAAACATTTTGTTTTTTTTTTTTTTAGATTGTAATAAGGCCATGTAATATCATAATTAACTTTAAACTTTGGGTTTATTATTATTATCGTTTCAACTTCCCACTTAAGGAATTTCATAAAATTATTAAAAGTGTTAATGTGGTTTTCGAAATAAACTTAACCAGATGGAATGCTTGGGCTTTTGGGCCTTAAATAGTTAATTCGTAAAATATTTTGAAGTGCGCCTTTAATGTGACATTCCAGATTCGGGCCTAACTACTTGTAACATCCCGAAATTGGGCCTAGTAGGATTGGGTCCAATGGGCCTTGGGCGTAAGAATGTTTAAAATTTTGAGAATATGAGAATGGCGTTGTTGGAAATTGGACTTATTAGTTAAGTAATTTTGGAAAATTCTGAGGTTTCTATGAAGTCTCGAGTTTAATTGGGCCTTAGGAAAAATTTGGTATTTTAGCACTTAAAGGAGAGATGGTAAGTAGCTTCAAGGCTTGTAGAAATAAATGAGTAAATTGTTAGCACAAATGAGCATATGGCAAGGAGGTTATGGCATCAAGTGAAGGAATTGAAGGGAAGAGGTTCAAATCCCATTGTGTGCAAATTTTGACTATTATTTTTGCATGTTCTCCTTAAGTATCGGCCAAGAGGTATATATGTCAAGCTTTATTTTTGGTAAGGTGGCTAAGGAAATAACGAAAGGTTGAGGTTGGGGAAAGGAATCAAAAAAAGGCAAGTATGGGGGACATGTTGGCACAAAAAGGGGAGAATGTTATGGAAAGTGTGGTTGGCCAAATGTTTGACCAATATTGTAATGCATGTGGATGGTTTTGGGGGTAGATAGGTAGCTGAAATTTTTACTTTGGCATTTGGTAAGGTCTTGGTATTGTTTTGGCCAAAAATCCTATTTGCAACTTTTGTGTCATCTTCTTCCAATTTGCTATTCTCTTTATGAAACCTCCTAGCACAATTGTGCATCTTTCTTCTCTTTTGTTTAGTCAAATATTCATCTTTTGTTCATCTTCTTTTGATAGTCAAATTTCTATCATCTTCTATCTTCCCCTTTTTTTGTGTGTTGGACATCTCTCCTTGGTTGAATCGGAGTTCTAGTGGGTGGCCTAATACCAAATCCTTGTCGATTCATTCGTACTCATAAGCCAATTGGTGGGAATCGAGATTATCACCGATTAAGGTAAGGAGTTTATTCATAGTCGATTTGATATCGCTATTCGGTTATGGTATTAATCGAATTGAAAGTTTGGCTAATCATTATGTTGTTAGGCACGAAATCATGCGATACTCTCTACTTGTGGATTTTTCGAAAATAGTGGTAAAGTCGAACACCTATCTCTCGTAATAAGAGACTCAGATTATTGGTAAGTGTTATAGATTGTTAAATCAATCACAATACTTGGATGAATTTGTAAATTGGGTTTTGGACTAATTGTTGACCGATTGTATCTTTAGGTGCCGCTGAAGAATATCGTGTTACGGATTCCAAATAAGGTGTGTAATCCCGTACCTTCTGAAAAAATGTTTGAAAAGGTGTGTAATCTCAAATCTCTATGAAATTTTATATGATATCTTTTGTTATTCGGTCGAAATACTGAAGAAAACCAGAAACTAACATCCGTGATCACTCGGGAATGCGTATATTCATAGTAGTAACCATATTTTGTAATAAAATAGTTCTGGTTAAAAATAGTGACATGTTTTTGAAAAATCACGAAAAATAGGAGAAAGGGAATTAGAAAGTGATTAAGAAATCAAATTAAAGCTTACTGTGTCTATTTTGATATGGAAGAAACGGAGAAGGAAAAGGAATTTTATATTCTGAGATATCTTAATTTTAGTGAGACTGGTTCTGATTAACTTTGTGGTTCCCTGATCTATTTTGGAAAAATCATATAAAATTATACAAGATGGTTTATGGGTTATAATTTATATTATGGATTCATTAGTGAGCCTATTTTTAGTAGAAATAAGTTGGAGCAATATATGAAAACCCTATAATGAGATATTTGAAATTAAGTTAAGAGAGGTCAGAATCGTTGGACAGTGTAACAAGGGAAATTTTAAGGAATAAACTGTACTAAATGGCTAAGTCAAAAATTCTGGAAAAATTGTAGTAAGAAGATATATGAGTCTTGTTTCAAGGAAAATTTATGGATCTTAATTTCGAGTTTCCTAACACGAGTTATAGTCAATTTAGCCAGTATGACGCAGATGTACAGTTTCAAGTTTTATGTCCCAAATTAGTAATTAAGTCTAGGGTTGCGAAATTACGAAAATACCCTTGGAGGGTAAATTATCGAAATACCCCTGGGTTGCGAGATTACCGAATTAACCTTAGTGGGTAAAATTACCGAATTACAAAATTGCCCTTATGTACTGAATTATAAAAATACCCTTATGGGTCAAATTACAAAAGCGCCCCTAATGGGCCGATTTGATAGATTGCCTTAATGGGTCGATTTTGATATATGGCTAAATGGGCCAATTTGATATATGGCTAAATGGGCCAAATTTGATATATGGCATAATGGGCCGATTTTGCAAATTGTTAATGGGCCAAATTGTTTGTAATAAATCTCTAATGCTATTAATTATCATTGTTATATTGTAAATATCATAATTTGCTATGAATGTTGCATTCACATAATTCTGCATAGGTTTGGGATATTGATGATTGGAGGAAGCTATTTGGTGGCTCGCCACATATTTTAGTGACTCTGTCAATCTGTCGGTGGCTATACCACGTATATTCTCGTTATTACGGTGGCTTCGCCACAAATTCTGATATTATTAATGGCTAAATGCTTGCAATTATAAATGGCCACTGGCCTACGAATTATTATTATAAATGGCAAATTGCCTGCGTTTTGGTGTGTTGGCGAGGTGGGTTGACTTGATCCCCACAGGTGTGTTGGTTGGTACGGGTGGTGTGTAGCGGATGAGTTATTAGGTTGGTTTGGGATTGCATTACATTCATTTGATTCATTTGATATATTTTATTTTGTAAATGGGCTTTGGCCCAAGATTATGCTTAATGGGCTTTGGCCCAAGTTATTGTTAGATGAGCTCAGGCCCAAAATTTTGCTAAATGGGTTCAAGCCCGGTGAACAATAGTAAGGATTTCACTTGAGTTCTTGTAACTCACCCCCTTTTCTTTCTTAATCCTTTGGGTAATGCTCGATGATGTGGACTTGGGCCATGGATGACTCGGTGGAGGCCATACTTCAGAAATGGTTTTTATTGAACTTTAGTTTCATGATTTCATTCACTTTATTATTCTTACTATTTTGGGTTTATTTTGTGTTGTAATAAGGCCTCGGAATATTTTATTTTGCCTATGTTTTTGTTGTACTTAGTATTATGCTTAAATTTTTTTTAAGCGAGGATTTTTCTTAAAAAAATCTTAAATAAAGATTTTCCAAAATAGATTAACAAATGATTTTCATAACAAACTTTTACAAATGATCTAACTCGAAATTCTCTTTCAAATTATCGTGACATTTTCAAAAGTCACGATTAAAGTTAAGCTACCTCGATTTTCGACTCATCAATCAACCTCTCAAAAATGCTTGTATTTTATCTACGTTTCATAATGTTTTCATAATGTACGCAACTCTATTTCCAAACGTCATATTTTTTAAATCGTTTATTTTAAATATGTTTTCGCAACAAAAATTTTTTTAAAGATAATTACGTTTTCAAGTAGATAACAATTGCTTAAGTGTTTTGAGTTTTAACAAAGAGGTTGTAATTATCAAACAAGTTTTTAACAATCGCAAAGATGGTTTTGAAAAAAAAAACATTTGCATTTGACACGTCAGATTCGGGCCTAACTTCTAGGTTGGGTTTAGGGTGTTACATTTTATGATATCAGAGCACAGTTTTAAAATCCTTGTGGTTTAGATTCAAAAATGTTTTCAAGACAGTTTAAATTTTAAATTATATATATATATGTTCTAAAGGAAGTATGGCACCACGAGTATCTGACACCAAGTCAAGTAAGTATCTGTTATCATTTTATGAATATTGTGGTATGAATGTAGTAATACTCTAGAACTTTAGGTTTTAGGAGCTGAAACTATAGAAATTAAGACTATAGGATGCGTTTTGCGAAAACAATCCTACTTTCTATACTCCATAAAACATTGCTTAATAAACACTGAAATAGCTTAATGATTCATAAAACTCTTAATCAGATTAAATCGACTTAGTCAATATGAGTGCTAGAAGACGTGGACACGGTGGACGTAGACATGGTAGAGGCTGAGGTGCTAGGACTAGATCTTTAGCATCAGGGCGTCTTTCCGAAAGGGAGGTGTTGGCATCGCCAGTAGCTGAGACGGAATCTCATGATCAAGCTGGGGTTGATGAGCTGATTTAGTTAGTTAAAGAAGTATTGGATGAGGTTAAAGGAATTGGTAAGGCACTTCGAGTTGGGTTCGTGGACTGTAAGAAGAAAGGAGATCACGGTTTTTTAGGGTCGCAGTCTCGTTCTATGAAGCGTGTCAAGGCACATACAAACTTTCCAGTTTGCGATTATTGCGGAAGGTGTTAATCGGGTGAATGCTGGAGGAGGTCAGGAGCATGTTTGAGATGCGGGTCTAAAGAGCATAGGGGTCAGAATTGGTCCATCACCATTAAGATAGGTATGTTTTGGTTGAATGTAGAAAATTTTATGAATGAGTGATACATACCTATTTGCTTCTGAGGATTTGATATTTGATGATATGAAGAGTTTCCAAGGTTAAAGTTAGAAAGCGAATTAGTGTTATTAAGATCAGAGTGTATAACACCCCAAACCCGGCCCAAACACCACGACCGGATCTGGCATGTCACTAAGAAGAATTAGTAAAACATGTCGCATTTTTGGAAAAAATTTGTCGAGTTTAAACATGTATTCCAGAAAACTTAATGATTTGATAATTTATAAAGGATATAAATTTTATATGATGCCTTTATAAATTAAAAACCGAAATTTAGTACATGCCTTAGTTTATATTTTTCGCTGAAATTAGGTGTCCAACAATAGTAAAAAACCAAAAGAAAGCCCAAAGTATAAGGCTAGTGGCCCATGGCCTTATTACAATAAAATACAAAACCCAAAATAATTTAACATATAAAAGGAAAATTTAAATAAATGGCGTCTTTCTTTGTAACAATTGAACTCTTGCATGGCCACCTTGCGCTCCCCTCTAGCTCAGTGCGATGCACTAAGTGCTACCGAAAAAATGTTAAATAATAGGGTGAGTCACAAGACTAAGTGTGCAACCCTCGTGCACCATCAGACTAGGCCTTAGCCCCACGGAACAGATAACAAAATATAATATATTAGGAATTATGCAAAGCCCAACCCATTCCTAGGTTTCCATCTACTACACACCACCCTTACCTCCCAATCACACCATTGGGGATTTCTACAATCAACCCACACCGCTACACACCATCGATGGCACTCATGCTGCAGTTAGCTGCTCATCGCAGATCATGGCAATAGCCACTACAACAGATAATGGCAAAAAGCCACTACAAAAGATCATGGTAAAAGCCACTACAACGGATCATGGCAAAAAGCCACTACAACAGATCATGGCAAAAGCCACTACAACATATCATGGCAAAAGCCACTACAACAGAACACTTCCCCTTTCATCAATTACCCAACCCCGTGCAATCATAGAAACCGGCATCCATGTTTATCATATCAAATCAACAGAACCATTCACTTAAGAATGACATAGATCACTAACCTGGTGATTCTCCTTTACCCTCCTCGGGTTTTCAATAGCCATGCTGGTATTTCGGCATTTAACAGAATATAATAGATTTATAAGCATACACTAACAGGCAATCCAAATGGTGTGAGAATTTTACACACCTGATTAATGCGTAGGACAACTCTCTATGTCGATACCCTCGCTAATCGAATCTACTGCCTTCTGTCTACAACTTTGCTCAAAAGCCGAAAGAACGCGAAAATAAGGCCTCTCCTATATTCGACCAAGGGTTAGTGTTTTACGAATTATATGTTTAACAACGGATCTCCTTACCATGAAATCTTGAAAGTGTCGATCGAGTGCTCTTGAACTACGGCTTAGAAATCTAGCGATTGATTCCCTTCAAATCCCGAAATGGCGCAAATGAGAGAAAACACCGATTAGTTAACCATATAGCCATTCGGCTAAGATCTCTAAAAGCCAAAAAAAGATTGAAATCTCATGAATCGACACTTACCTTTAGTTTTCTTTAAGATTCGGCACAAGAAGACACCACAGAAGGAATTTAGAAATCACAGGAGATGAGATCTAGGGATTTTGACTTTTAAGAAAATCTTGAAAAAGATGAACGAGAGAAATGCTTATGCGTTTTCAACTTTTGGAAGAACTAGGAATTGAAAAGATGGGCAAGGAAGTAGATAGAGAGATTCGGCTAAAGTGTTTGCAAGAGAAGAGAAGGTCGGGGTTTGGTTTCGCTCGAAGAAAGAAAAAAGAAGAAGAAAAGATGATTCTAGTTTGCCGAAAAGAGAGAAAGCTTGAGGCTATTTTTAGAGAACACAATGAAAAATTCGGCACACCCCCTTGCCTATACTGAACCGATTTTCCCCCCTCTCCTGTGTTTGATTTTCGGCCAACTCTGCAACCAAAAGATCACTCTTATCATTCTATCCCTTATCCTTAACAGAACACTCATCCAATTGAGACTTACGCCACTCCACTACTTCCCCTTTATCAGCATTATATCCACATAATTTAAAACATAAAATCCCCTATTTTGTAGCCACATTGCCGTCCCCCCTAGCTCTCCTTGGGCTACCGAAATTGGCCCAATTCCTTGGGCTCCAAGTGGCCACACTGGGGCCCCCTTCCTTTGCCTATTGGCACCACTTATAGGTCCCTCCTACTGTGCCTCTTGTTCCTAGGTCACAAGCCCATTATGCCTATTACACTCTCAATACTTTATTTAAACCCAATAGTCTCTAAACAAAATATTTAGCCATGACCTTGGCCCATTCCTGAGCCCAATTTGCACCTCTAAACCTCAAATTAACATTTTAAGCATACATCACATAAAATGCACAGGCCCAATAATTTGGGATGTTATAGTTCTACCCCTTTAAAATAAATTTCAGCCTCGAAATTTACCTGATCAGAAGAGATGGGGATACTGCTATCGCATAACATCCTCTGGTTCCCATATCGCTTCCTCTGCACCATGGTTTCGCCACAAAACCTTGACCAAGGGGACGGACTTCCTTCTCAACACTTTTATGTCTCGATCCAAGATTTGCACTGGTTCCTCCTCAGAAGACAAATCTAGTCTTACTTCAATCTCTTCCACCGGCACAACGTGTGATGGATCAGAACGATAACGTCTTAGCATCGAGACATGGAACACATCATGTATCTGCTCCAACTCTGAAGGCAACTCCAATCGATAAGCCACTTGGCCCACGCGTTCTACTACCCGATAAGGCCCAATAAACTGAGGACTTAGCTTACCCTTCCGACCAAAATTCATTACCTTCTTCCACAGTGATACTTTTAAGAAGACTTGATCTCCTACTGCAAATTCCATCCCCTTCCGTTTAAGATCCGTATACGACTTCTACCAATCAGACGCTTCCTTCAACCAAGCCCGAATTAACCTAACTTTCTCTTCTATTTCTGACATTAGCTCTGGGCCCAACACCTGACGCTCACCCAACTCTGTCCAGCAAGTTAGGGTACGACATCTCCTTCCATATAATGCTTCATAAGGCGCCATCCGAATACTAGATTGATAACTATTATTGTACGCGAATTCTGCCAAAGAAAAATACTCATCCCAGCTTCCCATAAAATCGATGATGCAACCCATTAGCATATCCTCCAAGATCTGAATTACCCTCTCAGACTGACCATCAGTCTGTGGATGAAAAGTGATGCTGAAGTCTAGCCTTGTTCCCATTCCCTGATGTAGAGCCTTCCAGAACCGTGACATGAACCTAGGGTCTCTATCCGATATAATTGACATAGGTACACCATGCAGTCTCACCACCTCAGCCACATACAGCTTAGCCAACCTTTACAGACAAAAGTCGACACGAACCGGCATGAAGTGAGCAGGCTTCGTCAGCCGATCCACAATCACCCAAATTGAATTCTTCTTAGTGGGCATAAGGGGTAACCCACTAACAAAATCCATCGTGATTCTCTCCCATTTCCACTACGAAATCCTTACCGGTTGCAACAACCCCAAAGGCAACTGGTGTTTCACTTTCACCTACTGGCACGTTAAACACTTAGTGATGAATTCTGTTATCTCTCGCTTAAGACCTGGCCACCAGAATTATTCTCGCAAATCCTGGTACATCTTAACCTCTCCAGGATGGATAGTGTAAGTGCTACTATGCGCCTCCTGAAGAATCATCTGCCGTAACTCCACATCCTTTGGCATGCAAACTCTCTTACGAAAACTCAGGACTCCATCACCATTAAAACTATATTCCTCTCCTTCACCAGTTCGCACTTGTCAGAGTCGAGCACTCAAAACATCGTCTAGAAGTTGCTTCTCCTTGATCTGACTTATCCACATAGGTCTTACTTGGAGCTCAGCTACCAAACTTCCATCCTCATACAGACTAAGATGAGTGAATATCACCCTCAAATCTGCTATCGCCTTCCTACTTAGCGTATCTACCACCATGTTAGCCTTACCCGGATGAAACTCGATCAAGTAGTCATAGTCCTTCAAGAGCTCAATCGACCTATGTTGCCTCTGAGTCAACTCCTTCTGGGTAAGGAGATACTTCAGGCTCTTATAGTTTGTGTAAATAACCGACTTCCCCCATACAAGTAGTGCCTCCAAATCTTCAGAGCAAACACTACCGTCGCCAATTCTAAATCCTGTATAGGGTAGTTCAATTTATGCGATCTCAACTGTCGAGACACATATGCAACAACTTTTCCATCTTGTATCAACACGCATCCTAAACCCGTGTGTGACGCATCACAGTAGACGGTAAATTCTTTTCTCGCCTCTGGCTAAATTAACACTGGCGCTTCCATCAAGATTCTCTTCAGCTTCTCAAAGCTCTCCTGCTATTTGTCAGTTAATACAAACGATACTCCCTTCCTCAACAACTTAGTTAAAGGTGCCGCTAGCAATGAGAACCCTTCAACAAACCTTCTGTAGTACCCGACCAATCCCAAGAAACTTGAACACGCCACAGACTTCGATGGTTTCCAATCCAATACGGCTTCTATCTTTTGAGGGTCCACCCTAATTCCCTTTGCGGAAACTACATATCCTAAGAAAGTCACTTCCTTCATCCAGAACTCACACTCATTAAACTTTGCGTACAACTGCTTCTCCTTCAGAATTTACAACACCACACGAATATGTACATCATGCTCCTCCTCGAACTTGGAGTAAACCAGGATATCGTTGATGAACACCACAATGAACCAATCAAGATACGGTTGAAATACCCGGTTCATCATATCCATAAATGCTGTTGGCGCATTCGTCAACCTGAATGGCATCACCAAAAATTTGTAATGACCGTACTGAGTCTGAAACGCCGTCTTATGAATGTCTCCTTCCTTTACCCTTAGCGATGATATCCAGACCTTAAGTCAATCTTAGAAAAAATGAAGCTCCTTTGAGTGATCGAGCAGTCGTCGAATCTTGGCGATGGGTACTTGTTCTTAATCGTCAACTTATTCAATTGTGGTAGTCACACACATACGTATGGATCCGTCCTTGTTCTTCTAAACAGACCGAGGCTCCCCACGGAGACACACTCGGTCGGATAAATCCACGATCCAACAGTTTTTGGATCTGGGCTTTGAGTTCCACCAGCTCCTTGGCGCCATTACATGCGAACAATAGACACTAGAGTTGTACCCAGAAGTAGCTCTATTCCAAACTCCACTTTGCGATCCGGGGGTAATCCTGGCAATTCCTCAGGAAAGAGATCTGTGAAATCCTTGACTATTTGAAACTCATCGACAGTCACCTCCTTAACATCCAAAGCACTGATAAAGGCTAGAAACGCATTACATCCCTTCCGAATCATCTTAACAGCTTTTAATGCAGACACTACGTTGGACAAATAATTCCTTCTTCCTCCTAACACAACCACCTCCCCGCCTTTCGGGGTACTCAACACCATGCACTTAGTCTCACAATCCAACTTAGCACGGTGTTTAGTCAACCAATCCATTCCCAAAATAAGGTCAAACTGTCCAAACGGTAATTCCATTAAGTTTGTAGAACACTACTCCTTGAGTCTCTAAAGGTATGTCCCTAAACACTTTGTCCACTACCCTAGATTGTCCCAGAGGGCTAACCACAGTCATCTTCTTAGTAGTAATTTCAGAGTCTAAACTTAAGGTCTCATATACCGAACATGCAACATAGGAGTGGGTTGACCCAATATCAATTAAAGTAAGGTATGGGCTACTAGTAATAAGAAACGTACCGATTATGACGTCCGGTGCGTCATCATCCTCCCGTCGACGTGCTGCATAGACTAGACTCGGTTGCCTTGTGTCTACATTTCCAGCACCCCTACCATGTGCTTCACGACCCCTACATTTCCACTAGAATCAAGCATGATAAGTCTACTTTCTAAAAATTAAAAATTAAGAGGCCGTTGAACTAAATTTGAGTATTACCTTGAAATTTGGAATTTACAGGATTGATGTAAAAAAAGCCATAGTTTTTGTGAGATTTTGAGCCTTATAGAGCATATATTCTTTTTTGTGCTCACTTTTTTTATTATGAGTGTGTTAACTTTGAACTGTTATTCTAGAACTTGCCTCGTTTGTACATGTCGAGACCACACTTTTGATTTGATATACAGAGATGATAAAGGCACCTAAGATTTAACCCACTTACTCTATAAAAATCCTACCTTCACAATTAACCCCTAGTGAACCCCGTTGAATCCTAACAACTTTTTATTGACTCACCCACTAATATTAACCCGAAACCCCTTTGTATTTGTTATCAACATTCTTTTGACTACCCTTAAATCAAGGTTTGATTTGATTAAGTTACTGAATTATATTAGTTCGATAATTACATTTATCATTTATGATGTAATATTTGATTTGCTCTTAAAAAAATTTGAAAAATCAAAATCGGTATTAGCATAAGAAGTGAGCTTGTGCATTTAATTTTCAATTATCAAAGAAAAAGCTCGTATTATTATTAGTTTCAAAGTTTCAATTGATGTATTCAGTTATTTCTAGATTAGGTAATTAGTCAATTAGATCTCGATTCTAACCCTTCTAATTCAGCCTTTATCCACACCTTCTAACCTTAGCCCCGTTACAACCCTGATAAAGACCTTTTGATATGTGTATCATCTCATATACAGTGGTGGAGATTTGATTTTCAGGCAAGCCTATGGGATTAACTTTTTAGGTTCGTGTTATGAGTGCTTATTCTTGAGCCTTAAACACTTTGAGTGATTTGAGTGAACCTTTAGTGAGGATGTCAATCCTTGTTGGTTTTGAATTAAAGGTAATTATTCAGATAAGGGGAGACACCTATGTTTTCTTACTATAAAGGTATGACTTATCGTGATTGAATATTTAGTACTCTTTGAGTTGAATTATCCATGTATAAATTATCTATGAATTATGATGAGACATTGTCAATAGGAATTATGAATTATGGAAAGTTTGTTTTAATTGTAAGCTGAGAATTTTGCTTGAGGACAAGTAAAAGCTTAAGTGTGGGGGCATTTGATAAACAGTAAAAGTAACATATTTTAACCCTATATTTGTATGCTTTTGGATGATTTAGCCCTTGATTTATGTAAAAAGGTGCTTTTAATCCATTATTTTCATGTTTATACTCAGGAAAGCACCCGAGGACGAAAAGAACGTAAAACAGGCTTAAAATGGGCCAATTTGGGCCAAAGAGGAAATCGGCAAGGCCTGGACTTCAAGCCACATGGCCGTGCCTCATCAAATTACGTCACACGAGCATGCCACGATTTACACAGTCGTGCCCCAACTGACAGAATCGAGACACGCCTGAAGACGATTCACATGGGCGTGTGCCATGGGCATGCCCCTGCCACGAGAATGAGCAATTTCAATTGGATTTGGATGCTTGAAGGCAAATAAACACATTCCTAACTCTACTTAAACATCCTAGGAGAAATTCTACTTGAATTAGGATACTTAAGAGCCAAGTAAAGCATCTCAAAGCCTATATAAACACCCAAGGTAGCAACTAAAAAAAGGGAGTTCGATGAAGCTAAATCGAGGAGAGTTTTAATGAGTTTTACGCGGAGCTTTTATTTAGGGAATTACTAGAAGATAGCCGGTGATCCATCTCAAGAAGTCGAGTTCTACTTAAGCGGAGGATCTCCTCGTCAATTCCTTGAGGGTTTCGAGGATTTCTTTTGTTTTGTTTTATCTTTTCTTTTGAGATGTTTTCTTATTTTGTTATGAACTAAACCCTTTAGATACCTGAAGGGGATGAAACCTATGATGTATTTTGTTATTTGATTTCTAAATTATATGATAAGTACTTAGTTTATTTTTAATTATGTTGCTTAATTTAATCTGATGTGCTTAGGTGGAGGAGGAATAGACCCTGCCTAAGAGTAAATTTAGCATAAGTATGCAAAGTTGATCGAGCGCCTAGGGATAGGGTTATGAGATTTTGTTAGATTAGGGTGAAACCTAATATGGGAGTCCATTGATCGATTTACTGCTTCCTTAGGGGGTTATTATAAGAGAACGAGAGTTCCACTAATTAACCTAAGGTTAGACGTTATTCGCCTCGAGAGAAGGTTTAATATAGGTTAGGGAGTCTCACGGATCAAGCTAAGTAAAGAAGTCATATGAATTAAAAGTTAGATAACAAGAGAAATCATAGGTGGATTCTTCCTGAGGGTATCATCGTAATCAACTGAGTTTTTCCACAGTCTTTTCCCAAAGTTTCACTCTTTTGTCTTTGCATCTAGTTTAGTTTTTCATTAGTTTTAGATTAATAAACCAATCAATCCATATTTTAGGCTAAATAATACAAACAAAGTGAGTAGTAGTACTTTTAGGTTCCTTTGGGTTCGATAAATAATCTTGCCTAAACTATACTATTGTTTGATAGGTGCACTTGCCTTAATCGTTGTCATAGTTAGTCTACAGGTTTGATCATTCTTTATAAATATTAAAACTCAACTGTTTGACACGATCAAGTTTTTGTGCTAGATAAAAAAACATACTCCTAAGTCTACTTAAACACCTTAATAGTAATTCTACTTGAAGGAGGTACTTAGGAGCCAAGTAAAGCATCTAAGGAGCCTATATAAACAACCCAAGGCAGCCGTTCTAGAGGGGAGTATTTTAGGTAGAGTTTTCTGCCAGAGCTTTTATTCAGGAATTACTCATGAGATAGCAGTTGATCCATCTCAAGAAGATAGAGTTCTAGTTAAGACAGAGGATCTCCTCTTCAACTTCTTCAGGGGGTTTTAGGGATTTCTTATGTTTTTTTTTATCTTTTCTCTTGAGATGTTTTCTTATTTAGTTATGAACTAAACCCCTCAGATATCTGAAGGGGATGAAACCTATGATGGATTTTGTCATTTAATTTCTAAATTATATGATAAGTACTTAGTTTATTCTTAATTATGTTGCTTAATTTAATCTGATGTGCTTAGGTGGAGGAGGAGTAGACCCTGCCTAAGAGTAAATCTAGCATAAGTAAGCAGAGTTGATCGAGCGCCTAGGGATAGGGTTATGAGATTTTGTTGGATTAGGGTGAAACCTAATATGGGAGTCCATTGATCGATTTACTACTTCCTTAGGGGGTTATTATAAGAGAATGAGAGTTCCACTAATTAACCTAAGGTTAGACGTTATTCGCCTCGAGAGAGGGTTTAATATAGGTTAGGGAGTCTCACGGATCAAGCTAAGTAAAGAAGTCATATGAATTAAAAGTTAGATAACAAGAGAAATCATAGGTGGATTCAACTGAGTTTTTCCACAGTCTTTTCCCAAAGTTTCATTCTTTTGTCTTTGCATCTAGTTTAGTTTTTCATTAGTTTTAGATTAATAAACCAATCAATCCATATTTTAGTCTAAATAATAAAAACAAAGTGAGCATTAGTACTTTTAGGTTCCTTTGGGTTCGATAAATAATCTTGCCTAAACTATACTATTGTTCGATAGGTGCACTTGCCTCAATCATTGTCATAGTTAGTCTCTGAGTTTGATCATTCTTTACAAATATTAAAACTCAACTGCTTGACACGATCAAGTTTTTGTGCTAGATAAAGAAACATACTCCTAAGTCTACCTAAACACCTTAATAGTAATTCTACTTGAAGGAGGTACTTAGGAGCCAAGTAAAGCATCTAAGGAGCCTATATAAACAACCCAAGGCGGTCGTTCTAGAGGAGAGAGTTTTAGGTAGAGTTTTCTGTCAGAGCTTTTATTTAGGGAATTACTCACAGATAGCCAGTTGATCCATCTCAAGAAGCTAGAGTTCTAGTCAAGACAGAGGATCTCCTCTTCAACTCGTTCAGGGGGTTTTAGGATTTCTTATGTTTTGTTTTATCTTTTCTCTTGAGATGTTTTCTTATTTAGTTATGAACTAAACCCCTCGAGATACCTAAAGGGATGAAACCTATGATGGATTTTGTTATTTAATTTCTAAATTATATGATAAGTACTTAGTTTGTTCTTAATTATGTTGCTTAATTTAATCGATGTGCTTAGGTGGAGGAGGAATAGACCTCGCCAAGAGTAGATCTAGCATAATTAAGCGGAGTGATCAAGCGCTTAGAGATAGGGTTACGAGATTTTGCTGGATTAGGGTGAAACCTAATATTGGAGTCCATTGATTGATTTATTGCTTCCTTAGGGGGTTATTATAAGAGAACGAGAGTTCCACTAATTAACCTAAGGTTAGATGTCTGATGGGGTGTATACCGATGATCTTTGTGCTAGATAAAGAAATTAGGTAGCCTACAAAGATATAGCCAAGAAATCTAAAGAAACATTAATAATATTATAATATTATAATTAAAGATAAAGAAAATAAATTGAAAGAGACTAAGAAGAAAATCGAAATTGAAAGAAAAGACTAACGGACTAAGGGGTCCTTATTGTTGAATGGTTTGCGAGGCGGATGTAACCTCCAAGGCTGTGATGCATGATTCCTAAGCAACCTTTAGAACCTAAAACCAAGAAACTTGATCCTAATATACTAAAACCAAGGCTATTGTCCTAATCCTTTGTTTTTATGTTTTATATTCAGTAGAACACCAGAGGATGGAAAGAATGAGTAACCGGCCTAAATCAGAGAAAATGGGCCATATCACAGAATCGACACGGCCTGAGCCCAAGACCATAAGGCTGTGCCCTGTAAGAAGAGTCGAACACGGCTTGGACCCTGAAATACACGGCCGTGCCTTCTCAACAGGTTCGACCACAGCCTAAAATTAAATCACACTAGCGTGTCCCTGTCGCATAAAAGACGAGTTTCATTCGGATTAGGGTACTTAGAGGCAAAGAAAGACATTCTAAAAGCCTATATAAAGGCCCTAGAGGCCAACCTTTAGGGGACGGTTTAGCTAGGCCAAAGAGCCAAGCCAGAGGGGCCAAATTGTGGGATTCACTCGAGGAAAGCCAGTTGTGTAACATCCTTAAATCGGGTTCTCTGCATTTTGTATGTTGCATGTGATAATATGTTTGTGGTGCTAATTTAGGGTGTTTTGGGGTCTAGGAATGAGCTCGGGATAGGCCTGAGTCATGGTAAATTTTTTTGTTTTGGGTTACTTGAAAGGGGGGAGCCAAGAGAGTTAGGTGTTAAGAGTATTGTGTAGCAAGTTTTGGCACAAGAAGTGCCTTGGTGAAGTGGCAAGAAGGTGCCTCTTAGAGCTTAGGGAGGTGACGCTACAAGCAGGGGGAAGGAGCCTAGGTTCGAGCTACAGGAATCCCTCTTTGGGTATTTCTTTTTGACGTCAGAGCTAAGAGCAGTTATGCTCATGTGAAACTCTGGTGGGTAGTTGTTGAACAAGTCAATAGATTCAAAATGGGTGGAAGGGAGGAAATGGTGGAGGTTGACTCATTCAAATTGTTTGAATAGGTGAAAGAGAGGGATTCAAGGAGGAAGAAGTGGGACAGTTGAGAGATTGAAGGGAGTGGAAGTGTGGCCGATTTTGGTAGTGGCTAGGAGAGCTTGGAGCAATCGGTTGAGGGTGCTTGAGTGGGGTGGCCGAATGTGCTTAGTGTGTGGCTGTGTGCTTTCGGTTATGGAGAGTGGCTAGGTGAGGTGCATGTGCCGAATTTGCTTAGTAGATTTAGGAGCATTTTTGTGGTTTTTTCTCTTTGGCAAATCACTCATTCCACTTTGGCATTGTTCCTCTTTTCTCTCATATACAAACTGAAATCTCCCCTAGGCAACTTCTCTTCTTTTTTTCTCACTTTTTGTTCAATTGCTGAAACCCCTATTGATTGTTTACTCTTCTTCTCTTAGCAAACCGTAGGCAAGGTTACTCAACTTTCTTGTGTTCTTTTCTCTTTCGTTTTGAACCCAAGCCGTGAGCACCTCTCATATCTTCTTCTTCTTTTCTTTATCTCAAAATAGAAAATCCCCTAACCCCTTATCATCTTCAACTTTTGTAAAGAGCTGAATATCTTCTGTATATATTCTCCTTTCCCTTTAGGCATTTTTCCCTTAACCTTCTCTGGTGCCGAAATTTATCTCTTCTTTGGTTCTCAAGGACGAACTACAACCCATAATCCAGTAAGATTCTGTTGCTTTCTTTTTTCTTTTCTTTGCTCTTATGGCTGAATCTTCTTAGTACTCTTACATCCCTATTTCTTTCCTCAATTTCGATTGTTGGGGTAGGGAAATGTCGAATCTCTGGCACTCAAACTTTCTTGATTAGACTGTTGTTGCAGTGGATCGTTAGTGTGGGATTACCATTTTCCAATTGGATTTGTTAGGGCAGTGGTAAGCATCTCTGCTATTCAATATTTCCTATTGTGTTTAAGTGCCGAAGGTAGTAACTAATCCTGCTGATCTTGGTCGAATGGAGGGTGCTAAGGAGCTTAGCGTTAGGCGATTAAGTATTCATGTGGTGCTTTGCTCTAAGTCATTAGTCTTCAGGAATTGATCAATCTAGGTAAGGGATTTAATTTCGGGTCTTGATTCCTTACAATTGTTTTGCTGCTTTGATTCAGTTAGTGACTAAGGTGTGTTATAGACTCGAAGGCTAATCAATCGCTGGTGGGGTTAGATCTGGAACCTCAACCCCTAAGTTTAAGAAGAGGGCAGTGTCGGCGGTTCGTGATTGGTCAGCGGGTGTGAACCGACATCTCAAGGAGAGTAGACAAATCACGGTTTTGTCGATTAACGGCGATCGAGCGAGAAAGTGTAATTTTGCGTTATCGGTGTGTAACTCTTACACACTCCATTAGTTAAATTACTAATTATGTTTATTGTTAAAAGCTGAAATCACTATTGAAATCAGTGTGTTACCCTTACGGGTATGAGCATGGACTCCGGGTAAGTCCCCTTATGGATTGACTATCGATATGTGATGTTACACTATTTGATTACGCTATGCTATGTGATACTGCATGACATGTTGTTATGCCACGGTAAATGTGTTTATGATGATGGGTATGCTGAGTGGAGGGGGAAGGATGATTTAGACTGTCACCAGTGGTTTTGACCACACAGTGGGTTGGCCCCACTTTTCTTATTATTTGTGACTAGTCTCAGTGGTTTTGACCACCAGTGGTTTTGATGGCACGAATATGATTTGTGACTACGGTTACCAGTGGTTTTGACCACACATAGATTATTGTGACTCGTCCTAGTGGCTTGGTACCACAGTGGGTTAGCCCCACATATTTATTACGGGATTGTCATCAGTGGTTTTGACCACACGGTGGGTTGGCCCCACCATACGATTTGTGACTACGGTCACCAGTGGTTTTGACCACACCTATATGATTTGTGACTACGGTCACCAGTGGTTTTGATCACCAGTGGTTTTGACCACACGGGGTAGACACAGGAGTTTGGTTGGTTAGGCTGGGTTTGCATGATTTGCATATTGACTTATGAGATGTGCAAGTGCCTTGTTATTATCGGGATGGGAATTTATACACTGAGTCTCAGTGACTCACCCCTTTCCCTTACATTTACAGATGAGGCATAGATCGCGGATGTGGAGCCGGGGTGGACTCGAGGTGGCCATGCACTATGTCTTGAGGTTTTATTTCAATTACTATTCTGGGTTAATTTACGTTTAAATTTGGTTTTGGATTTGTAATAAGGCCGCTAATTTTTATTATTCCGGGTTTTTAATTATTTACTTTAAGTTTTATCGTGCTATGCTTAAGTTAATTAATTTAGCATGTTCTAATAACCTGTAAAATCAACATTTTCAAAATTGTACAACTTATCAGATTTTTTGAACTTTACCATCAGGTAATATTAAACAAATGAAATCAACAAACTAGCTCAGATTTTCTCCAAACTAAGTTTTTCTTTATGTTTAACTACAAAATGGTTTTTAACTTAATTATTTTTATACTCACTCGGGTTTTATAAAACCAAACGATCTTTTCAAGGGAGTTTTCTTTCAAACTTAAAATGATGAAGTGCTCATACAATGTTTTTTCAAAATTTAAACCAACAACTTGCGTCTTCAAAATATTTTCACTCTGTAACATACTGAATTCGGTCTTGGAGTGTTGACCGGGTTTAGGGTGTTACAATTTTGGTATCAGAGCCAAGTTTAAAAGCTCGGATGTGGACTTGAGGCCCAAAATTATTTTAAATAGGTTATGAAAAGGTTTTTGTGGGAATAGTACGTTTGGAAAAGCATGGCACCGAGTCCCTGGCACCGATCCGCCCAGGTAAGTACTCCTATTTGTTGCTAATATGTTTGTAATGTTGATGTTATGCATAGTAGTAATAGGGAAGTACTTTAGAGCCTTCAACCATAGGATTGTGTGAACTTACGAAACAATTCCGTATTAAATTATTCATAAGATTGTGCTTAATAAGCGATTGGAATAAGTCTAACGATAAAAGCATTAAATCGAGATCAATTCGTATCCGCAGTCATGAGTGCCCGAGAACATGGGTGTAATATACGTGGATGAGGTAGGGGTAGGATGACAATGTCTGAATTGGTAGGGTCTGGTCATGGGTCAGAGAACGAGGTACCACCGTCGCCAGCTGTGGGCGCGAAATTTTAGGATCAGATGGCTGGTGATGACGCAGTGTCACAGGCGATGCTACAAGTTTTGGAAAGAGTCGTGGGTGCAAGCATCGGAACGGGGCAGAGGTATTCAGAGGTGTATCTGGTGTGGCTCCTAGTACGACAGAATATTGACTGGAGGCGATGGAACATGTCTTGGATGACTATGATTTTACGGCTGAGGAGAAGCTGAAGGGTATAGTATCTTTTCTCTGGGATGAGTCATATCAATGGTGCCTCACAGTTAGGGATGGAGCAATGGTCGACGACGTCACTTGGGATCTCTTTAGGGCAGCCTATCAGAGGAAATACGTTGGGGCTAGTTACATCGATGCGCAGCTTAAGGCGTTCCTAAGTTTGGTTTAGGGAAATAAGTCAGTATCAGAGTATGAGGTGAAATTTCTTCGGTTAAGTCGGTATGCACGGGGTATTGCGGGCACGGAACATGAGCATTGTGTCAGATTTGAGGATGGGCTGAGTGATGAGCTACGGATGTTGATTGCTCCACCGTAGGAAAGAGAATTTGTAGTCCTAGTAGAGAAGGCCAAGGTTGCTGAGGAAGAGAAACTGTCAGTTAGACGAAACCAGGATAAGGGTTGGAATAAGAGGAATTCTGGGTCTTCCGGGTCTGCTGGGAATCAACAAAAAAGGGCTAGATATGGTGGGCCGAGTCAAGCTGCGAGGCCTGCTGCTGTTACTACTCAGTGGCCGCCACGGTGTGCACGGTGTGGGAAGTCTCACACTGAGGAATGTTGGATTGGAAACAGAGGGTGTTTTGAGTGTGGGTCATTGGGACACCGAGTGAGGGATTGTCCGCAGAGGTCGGCCTAGGCTTCACCTAGAATCGTGGTCATATATAGTTCAGAGGGATGGTCAAGCACCATAGAGGGTGCGGCTCGGCTGGGAGGAATGTGATTTTGGGCGAGGGCGAAGCATCGGGTAGAGGTGTTGGGAGTACAGATGCAAGACTGCCTAGGCTAGTCTACGCAGCGAGGCGTCAAGAGGAGGGGACGCACGGACGCCATAAGCTGTACGTTTAATTTTGGACCGCCTTATCTTGCTTTGATAGATGTCAATTCGGACGACTCGTATGTGGCGATGAGTATAGTGGAAACTATGAACTTAGACTTTGAGATTACTTCTAGGAGATGACAAGAATAAGCCCTCTAGGTCACTCTGAGAAGTAAATAAATCAGATAGAGATGTACCCTAGAACTTCAAGGGGTAGTGTTTTTATCGATCTAATGGAACCGCCATTCGGAGAGTTCGATCTGATACTTGGGATGGATTGGCTAGTAAAGTTCGTGCTAGTTTGGATTATGCAATAAGCGCATGAGTTTGAGGACAGTAGAAGGTGAGGAGGTGGTAATGATAGGCAATAGAATATATTATCTATCTCATGTTGTGTCTGCTTTGAAGGCTGAGAGGATGGTGAGGAAGGGTTGTGAGGCATTTTTGGTGCATGTCTGTGCCTTGGAGGGCAAGGAATCAGTTGTGGGGAAAGTTCGAACGGTGAAGGAATTTGTCGATGTATTCCCAGAGGAATTTTTGGGTCTGCCTCCGGACTGTGAAGTTGAGTTTGGTATAGATTCATTACTCGAAATCGCGCTAGTGTCTATTGCCCCCTATAGGATGGCGCCGAAGGAATTGGTGGAACTGAAGGCACAGATTCAGGAATTGTTGGACCGTGGTTTTATTCGGTCGAGTGTATCATCTTGAGGAGCGCTTGTGCTCTTTGTTAAGAAGAAAGACGGTACAATGCAGATGTGTATAGACTACCGCCAGCCGAATAAGTTGACGATCAAGAACAAGTATCCGTTGGCCAGGATAGATGACTTGTTTGATCAGCTTAAGGGTGCATCGGTTTTCTCTAAGATAGACCTTAGGTCGGGGTATCATCAACTCAAAGTAAAGGAGGCTGATATCCACAAAACGATATTTCGTACTCGTTATGGGCACTACGAGTTCTTGGTAATGCCATTTGGGTTGACTAATGCACCGATAACGTTCATGGATATGATGAATCGGGTGTTTCAGCTGTACTTGGACCGATTTGTCGTGGTGTTTATAGACGACATAATGGTGTACTCGAGATCGGAGGAAGAACATGATAAACATCTACGTGTGGTTTTACAGATTCTGAGGGAGAAGCAGTTATTCGCGAAGTTTAGCAAATGCGAATTCTGGTTGAAGGAGGTAACTTTCTTGGGTCATGTGGTGTCAGTTGAAGGAATTAGAGTGGATCCTCGGAAGATTGAGGTGGTGTTGGATTGGAAGCCATCTAAGACGGGATTGGAAGCCACCTAAGACTGTGGCGAGTAGATTCGAGTTTTCGGGTTTGGTGGTACTACTGTAAGATTCATGGAAGGATTCTCTTTGATTGCGGCACTGTTAACTAAGTTGTTACTGAAAAGGGTTCCATTTGTGTGGTCCGATGAGAAGCAGGAAAGTTTCGACAAGTTAAAGAAGATTCTGACAGAAGCTCTGGTTTTGATTTAGCCTGAAGTTGGGAAAGAATTCAGGGTTTATTGTGATGCATCGCATACTGGTTTGGGGTGTGTGCTGATACAAGAGGGGAAAGTGGTTGCATATGCGTCTCGACAGTTGAGACCTCATGAAGGTAATTGCTCGACGCATGATTTGGAATTGGCTGCAGTGGCCTTCGCCCTAGAGATTTGGAGGAATTATTTGTATGGGGAGAAGTCTATCAACTACACGGATCACAAGAGTCTGAAGTATCTATTGTCACAGAAGAAGCTGAATTTGAGGCAGCAAAGGTAGATCAAATTGTTAAAAGAATACGACTGCTCGATTGAATACCATTAGGGTAAGGCTAATGTAGTGGCTGATGCGTTGAGCCGTAAGGTGGTAATGAACCTGAGAGCAATGTTTGCTCGTCTCAGTCTTTATGACGATGGGAGTCTATTGGCAGAATTGCAAGTAAAGCCGACGTGGATGGATCAGGTTAAGGAGAGACAGTTGGTGGATGAGGTTTTGAGTGCTCAGAGGTTGCAAGTGCAGAATGGTGGGTTGAAGGGTTACAGCTTGGGCAGTGATGGAGTGCTATGTTTTCAAGGGAAAGTGTGTATGCTGAGGGACATTGAGTTGAGACAGCAAATTCTTCAGGAAGCTCATAGCAGTCCATACGCTATGCATCCTGGAGGTAGCAAGATGTATCGAGATTTGAGGGAGCAGTTCTGGTGGCCGGGTCTTAAGCGAGAAGTAACTGAATTTGTGAGTAAGTGTCTGACATGCCAACAGGTCAAAGCGAAGCATCAGTTATCGTCAGGTCTATTGCAGCCGGTAAAGATTCTGTAGTGGAAGTGGGAAAGGATTACGATGGATTTTGTCACTGGGCTACCCCTTACTCCTAGCAAGAAGGATTCAGTCTAGGTGATCTTGGATCGTTTGACAAAGTCAGCCCATTTCAACCAGTTTAGATTGATTATTCACTCTAAAGGTTGGCTAGGTTATATATAGCGGAGATAGTGCGTTTGCATGGGGTGCCGATGTCAATTATTTCAGATAGGGATCCCAGATTCACGTTAAGGTTCTGGAAAGCTTTGCATCAGGTATTGGGTACGAGGTTGGATCTCAGTACAGCTTTTCATCCTTAGTCAGATGGACAGTCAGATAGGGTAATTCAAATCTTAGATGATATGTTAAGGGGTTGTGTTCTGGATTTCTTTGGTAGTTGGGAGGAATATCTACCATTGGCAGAGTTTACATACAACAACAGTTACCAGGCAAGTATCCAGATGGCACCGTATGAAGCACTGTATGGACGGAAATGTCGTACCCTTACATGTTGGACAGAACTGGGTGAACAGTAGTTGTTGGGTTCGGAGCTAGTGGCTGAAACAGAGGATAGGCTGATTCGGGCTCGTCTGAAGAAGGCTTCGGACAGGCAGAAGTCTTATGCCAATCTCAAACGTAGGGATATGGAGTATGCAGTAGGTGACAAGGTCTTCCTGAAGGTATCACCGTGGAAGAAAGTTCTGAGATTTGGTCGAAAGGGCAAGCTAAGCCCTAGGTTTATTGGGCCGTATACGGTGTTGAAGTGAGTGGGATCGGTATCTTACCAGCTTGAGTTGCCATCGGAGTTGAGTCAAATTCATGATGTATTTCATATTTCAATGCTTCGGTACTATCGATCAGATCTGTCGCATGTTGTGCCAGTGGAGGAGATTGAGGTGAGTCCAGATTTGTCTTTCGAAGAGGAATTAGTGCGAATTTTGGATCAGGATGTCAAAGTTTTGTGCAAGAAGTCAGTTCCTTTGGTGAAAGAATTATGGAGGAACCATGGTACGGAGGAGGCCACGTGGGAACCAGAGGATGTGATGCGGTAACAATACCCTCAACTCTTCTGACAAGGTAATTTCTAGGCCAAAATTATTCTTAATGGGGGTAGAACTGTAACATCCTTAAATCGGGGTCTCTGCATTTTGTGTGTTGCATGTGATAATATGTCTGTGGTGCTAGTTTAGGGTGTTTTGGGGTCCAGGCATGAGCTTGGGATAGGCCTGAGTCATGGTAAAATTTTTTGTTTTGGGGTACTTGGAAGGGGGGCCAAGAGAGTTAGATGTTAAGAGTATTGTGTAGCAAGTTTTGGCACAAGAAGTGCCTTGGTGAAGTGGCAAGAAAGCGCCACTTAGAGCTCAGGGAGGTGATGCTACAAGCAGGGGGAAAGAGCCTAGGTTCGAGCTACAGGAATCCCTCTTTGGGTATTTCTTTTTAACGTCAAAGCTAAGAGGAGTTGTGCTCAGGTGGAACTCTAGTGGGTAGTTGTTGATCAAGTCAATAGATTCAAAATGGGTGGAAGGGAGGAAATGGTGGAGGTTGACTCATTCAAATTGTTTGAATGGGTGGAAGAGAGGGATTTAAGGAGGAAGAAGAGGGACGGCTGAGAGATTGAAGGGAGTGGGAGTGTAGCCGATTTTGGTAGTGGCTAGGAGAGCTTGGAGCAATCGGTTGAGGGTTCTTGAGTGTGGTGGCCGAATGTGCTTAGTGTGTGGGTGTGTGCTTTCGGTTGTGGAGAGTGGCTAGGTGAGGTGCATGTTGTAACACCCTAAACCCATGTCCGTCGCCGAATTAGGGTTATAAGGCATTACCGAAAATAGCACAAGTCATGACAAAAATTTTTCTGTTCATATAGTAAAAATCAAAAGAATTGTAAATAATAATGCTTAATCTTAGTATACTTAACCCATCTCAAGCATATCTCATAACCATTAACCAATTCTCATCTAAACATTTTTCATCAAATACAAAGATTTCAACTCATGTGATCAAAAAGATTCAGATTTGAACACGCACATGCTCATTTTAGTCTCGCTAAAGCAAGTTGTCAAATACCAAACTAAACATATATATTTTTAATAGGATTTCACTTAATCATGCTCAAAATATACCACTTGCTCACACATCTATACAAAACTTAAATCACAACATCTAGATGTACATAATCACATCTAATTACACCAAATATGTCTTCTAAAGCCTAAAAATCTAAATTTAAACTTAATATAGATGCATATATATGTACCATAGTTTAATATGTCAATTAAAATACATAACATATTTTCTCATCATCTAGCCGAATATACACATGCTTGCAAACACATTATTAAAGCATGATATCACTTAATGACATTATTCATACATATCCTTATATATATATATATTTATACTTATAATGAATTCACATAGCGACCATACTTTTAAACCAAGCAAAACAATCACATATAACATGATTAAAACATAAGCATTAGAACATTTGACATTAAGATCAAGCCATTTTCGCATGGCCTATAATTACAGCATCAAAACATCTTCTATTATTTAACTAGCCTATACATGCCTTTGACTCAAAAAGTATGCAAAACATATGTATACCAAAGAGAGTGATAGTGTGGTCGACTTTCTTGATGATCCCCTGAGCCCGTAATTGAATCAACAATCTATAAAACAGAAATACAAACACAAATAGGGTAAGCTCACTAGCTTAGTAAGTCTTAAGCAACTTTAGCATAACATTTGAACACTTAAACATTTATTAACCATAGCATTTACTCTACATTATCATAATCCTACCATTCATCGAACTATAATATAAACATATTTTACATGAATCTCATGCTCCTTATCACATAGGTGCAATATTCGTATCAACTCTATTATCATATTCACAGCTTTTTACTATTAGCATTTCTATGAGTAACCGAACATTGATAAAATAGCACTTTTAAGCTCAGATTCTATCTTTACCATTCATACATATCGCCATTCTTAATATGCTATTTCAATTCAAGTAACATTAATCACAACTTACCTTACTTCTAATAAATTCAATGAGATTTAAGCTTACTCGAGTTTTTAGCTTAATAGGTTCACTATAATACACTCGAATAATTTATAACTTCTTCGCTTTAAAGTATCACCAAGATTAAGCACGCTTAGGCACGAAGTTCGAATCAAATCATCGGCAATAAGCACGCTAGGCACTAAGCCCGAATATGTCACCCAAGACTAAGCTCGCTAGGCACTAAGCCCGAATATGTCACCAAGACTAAGCACGCTAGGCACTAAGCTCTGAATATGTCACCTAAGACTAAGCTCGCTAGGCATCAAAGCCTGATAAGTAACACAGGCACAAGGCCTGCTAGGCTAATAGCCCGAGATATCAACATTTTCAAAATTTCAATGCATATTTCAGTAATACCATAACCAATTAAATCATTTAAATTTCATAATTCTGTCACATTTCAAATTCAACTAAGCTTATTCACATTTTCTAAATAAAATCATTACATCATTGTATAATCGCATATCATATCGATTATACACCTTTACATTGTATTAACAAAACATATCCAATTCAATGTAATATCTTTACATTCGGCTATCACATAAAAATATGCCCAAATTTATCAAACATTGTCATTAAACACATTCATAATTCATTCTTTAATATAATATAGCTTAAGGACTTACCTTGACTATCGATGGACAACGTTAACCGATTGGTCGACGACTTTCGCCTTTCCCCGATCCAAATTTGTTTTTCTTTGTTCTTGATCTAAACACATAAAAATTTAGCTCATTCAAGTACATTTCATCTCAATTTAGTCCCTAAGTACATAAATAGGCAATTTACCATTTTACCCCTAAAGTTTCACATTTTTACAATTTAGTCCTATTTGCATAAAACACAAAATATACATAATTTGCACATAATACTTTAGGTCTGAATCTTCTATACCAGCATACCAAGGCATACATTTCATTTATTTTTCAAACTAGTCCCTCAAAATTTCTTTTTTTTGCAATTTAGCCCAAAATACTAAAATTCACTAAAATTTCTAATACAAAACATATCAATCCTTAACATATCTTTAATTTAAAATCATCAAACATCAAAACCTCAAGAATTCATCAATGGCCAAATCATATATACACACTAATCTTAGAAATTCTAGCATGGGGGTAATATACTAAGCAACGATCTCAAAAACGTAAAATTAACTAAAACCGAGCTAGATTTCATACCTAAATAAGCTTGAATAAGGCAATGCTTCAAAGCTTTTCTCCTTTTTGTTTCTCTTTTAGTTTTGACAAGATAAGCATGCAAATGGCTTTATTTTATGAATTGTTTAACTAATATTAACATAATTTAATAATTACCATTTAACCTTATGATATAAAATATTAAACATTATAAATTAAGGCTAGTTATGTACTTGGCGGCCACTTACTATAGAAATGGGCTATTTGTCCTTTTAGGACTTCAATTTAAAAGCCACTATCACATTAGGACTTTTCACTATAATTTGCAACTTTTACACTTTACGCGATTAAGTCCTTTTTATCAAATTAAGCGCTTAAAAGATAAAATTTTTCTACGAAACTTTCACACACATTAATTCACATATAATAAACACAAAATACAATATTTAAAAATGTTTTAGACTCAGATTCGTGGTCCCAAAACCACCATTCCGATTAGGGTCAAATTTGGTCTGTTACAACTCTCCCCCACTTAAGGATTTTCGTCCCTGAAAATCTTACTGTTAAACAAGGTTGGGTAGTGTTGCTTCATTGAATCCTCAGGCTCCCACGTAGCCTCTTCAACTCTGTGTCTATTCCATAATACTTTTACTAATGGAATCCTCTTGTTTCTCAACTCTTTCATTTCCTGAGCTAAGATACGGATCGGTTCTTCATTATATGTTAAATCGAATTGATTTCAATCTCGGCGTGATCACATGTGACGGATCGATTCTGACTTACTTAAGCATCGAAACATGAAATACGTCATGTATCTTTTCTAACTCGAGGGCAACTTTAATCTATAAGCAACAGCCCAATACGTTCAGTGATTTCATAAGGTCCGATGAATCTCGGACTAAGTTTGCCTTTCCGACCAAATCGGAGTACTTTCTTCCACGGAGAAACTTTCAAGAATACTCGATCCCCGACTTGAAATTCAACATCTTTACGTTTTAAATCAAGATAAGACTTTTGTCGATCCGAGGCGACTTTCAAAGTATCTCCGATCACGACCACTTTTTGTTCGGGCTTTTGATCAAATCAACCCGTGTATTTTGTTTTCTTGAGCTCGATCTAATACAACGGTGTTTGACATTTACGACCATACAAAGCTTCAGAGGGCACCATTTTGATACTAGATTGAAAGCTATTATTATAAGCAAATTCAATCGAGGTAGGTATCGTTCCCACGCACCTTCAAACTCGAGAACGCAACATCTCAACATGTCCTCAAGTATCTCGAATAGTTCTCTCGGATTGACCGTCCGTCTAGATAAAAGGTCGTACTAAAATAAAGTTTAGTACCTAAAGCATCTTGCAACCGCCAAAGCTGCGATGTGAATCTCGGTCTCTGTCTAAAATAATGGAACTCGGTACACCATGCAATCTCACAATCTGTGATACATACAATTCAGCAAGTTTATCAAGTGAATAGTCTATACGAACTGGCACAAAGTGATCTGATTTAGTCAGTCTATTAACTATAACCCATACAGCATCTTTCTTACTCGGTGTCATAGGGAGACCGGATACAAAATCCATTGTAATTCTATCCCATTTCCATTCATGTATCATGATTGGCTGAAGTAGTCCAGATGGCACTTGATGCTTAGCTTTTACTTGCTGACAAACTAAGCATTTAGAAACAAATTCAAATATATCCCGTTTCATGCCCGCCACCAATAGAATCATGCTGCAAATCATTATACATCTTTGTGCTACTGGATGTATCGGCATTTGACTATTATGAGCTTCATCCAATACCATCCGAATCAAGTCAAGATTTCTCGGTATACAATCTACCTTATAGTTCAAGCAGTCATTTTATCAATTCAAACTCGACCAGATTATTTTCACACTATGCTCGTCTAGAAATCATATCTTTATCAACTTTCTGTGCATCATTAATTTATTGAATAAACAACGGTCTAGCCTTCATCTCAACTATGATCGAACCATCACCAGACATAACCATATGTGTGTTCAACGCACGAAGAGAAAACAATGATTTTCGACTTAGTGCATCCACAACAATGTTAGCTTTTCCCGGATGATAGTCAATTACCAATTCATAATCTTTTAGTAGTTCCAACCATCTACGCTGTCTTAAATTCAGGTCTTTTTGAGTCATCAAATACTTCAGACTTTTGTGATCCGAGTAAACATGACATTTATCGCCGAATAAGTAATGACTCCAAATCTTGATCACGAACACAATGGTCGCAAGCTCTAAATCATCGTCGGGTAATTTCTTTCATGTGGCTTCAATTGTCTCAAGTGTAAGCTACTACTTTGCCTTCCTGCATCGATTACGTACCCAAACCACTTAAGGAAGCATCAGAATACACAACAAATTCTTTACCCGATTCAGGCTGAGCTAACATCGGAGCTTCCGTCAAAAGGGCTTTCAACTGATCAAAACTTTTCTGATAATTTTTCGACCACTCAAACTTGACATCTTTTTGTAGTAGCTTTGTCAAAGGTGTAGCTATTAGAGAAAAACCTTTCACAAAACGTCTGTAGTAGCCCGCAAGTCCTAGAAAACTTCAGATCTCGAAAACATTTTTCGGTGGCTTCCAATCAAGTATAGCCGAGATTTTGTTCGGATTAACTCGAATACCTAATGCTGAAACAACATGTCCCAAAAAGCTGACTTCTTTCATCCAGAACTCACACTTACTAAACTTCGCATACAACTGCTGATTTCGCAAAGTTTGTAGCACTAATCTCAAATGCTCAGCATGTTCAATTTCATCTTTGGAGTAAATCAGTATATCATCAATAAACACTACTACAAATCCATCCAAAAACTGTCTAAAAACTCGATTTATCAAATCCATAAAAACAGCAGGTGCATTAGTAAGCCCAAAAGGCATAACCAAAAACTCAAAATGTCCGTACCTCGTTCGAAATGTAGTTTTTGGCACATCCGATATCTCGACTCAGAATCGATAATAACCGAATCTCAAATCTATCTTCGAAAATACTGGAGCCCCTTTCAACTGATCAAACAAATCATCAATCCGAGGTAACGGGTACTTATTCTTTATAGTTACCTTATTCAGTTGCCGATAATCAATACACATCCGCATTGTTCCATCTTTTTCTTCACAAAAAGGTGGTGCACCCAAGAAGAGAAACTCGATCGTGCAAAGCCCTATCATTAATTCTTGCAAGCGTGCTTTCAACTCTTTTAACTCAAGAGGTGCCATCCGATATGGAGCTATCGAGATCAGAGTCATTCTCGGTGCTAATTCAATGCCAAACTCAATCTCTCTTTCTGGGGGTAAACCTGGTAATTCTTTAGGAAACACATCTGGGTATTCACACACAACCGGTACTGATTCAATATGCTTTTCAGACACTTTATTATCCAGTACATAAGCTAAATAAGCTTCGTACCCTTTTCTCACATACTTTTGCGCCAACATCAAGGATATTATTGTAGGAAACCCACTAAAATCACTGGATTCAATTCTGATGATCACGCCGTTCTGACATCTCAAATCAATAAGCTTTCTTTTGCAATTCACCACTGCATCATGTGAAGTTAACCAGTCCATTCGCAGTATTATATCAAACTCATCGAAAGGCAACAACATTAAATTAGCTGGGAAACAATAATCCCGAATCATCAACGGGCAACCTCTACACACTTTATTAACAAGTACACATCTACCCAGAGGGTTGGACACACGAATCACAAACTCAGTAGACTCAACTGGCAGAGTCTTACTGAATACTAGAGTTTCGCCACATACGAATGAGTCGAACCAGGATCTATCAATGCAATCACATTAGTATCATAAAGGGTGAAAGTACCGGTAATGACATCAGGGGAAGAAGCATCCTCTCTGGCTCGTGTAGCATTAGCTCTAGCTGGTGCTCGGGCCTCTGGTCGAACTACAGTGTCTTTCGTCCCTCTCTGACTACCACCTACATTACTGGAATGTTTGGGTGGTCACCCCGTCTTTGTGTCGCTTTCGGTCTAATGTTCGAACTATATTCATTGCTCGGCTAATATCAGACACTCTCGAATAAAATGGTCCGACGATCCACATTTAAAGCAGGACCGATCACGAACCCTACAACTTCCAGAATGCCATTTCCATGATGTTTACACTTGACTCGGTCCTCGGAACGTTACCAACACTAGCTATCAAGTAGCTCGATAACTCCCTAGAGGTCGATCATGTCTAGGTAAGTCTCAAGTAGCTTTATGTCGGTTGGAGTCATCTCTGAATTTCTTAGGCACCGAATGGTAAGTCTTACTTGTTGATCTCTTACGAGTATCTTTAGCTTCTATTTCAGCTTTTCTTTTCTCTTTCCCGAGCTCTTGACTTTACAAGCCCACTCGACTAGTATCACAAACTCTTTGATTTCAAGTATCTGACCAGCAAGACTTTATATCTTTATTCGCACCGTCTTCAAATCTTTTGCACATAATGGCTTCAAGAGAAACACACTCTCTAGCATATCGCTAAGTCCGACAAATTTCCGCTCATATTACATTACGGTCATTCGCCTGTTTCAGATTCAAGAAATTCTTTTCATTTTTGATCGATGAATCTTTGGTCGATATATTTTTACTGAACTCAATTTGGAAGAAGTCCCAAGTTACTTTTTCTTTCGAACTACGGATACCAGTGTGCTCCACGGTGATAGGCGGTCCCAAGTAGAGATATAGCACACTTTAGACATTCATCTCGAGTACAAGATAACTCATCGAGTACTCGAATAGCATTATCAACCCACATCTCGGCTCGTTCTGCATCATCACTATCATTGGCCTTGAATTCCTCGCCCCATATTTCCTGATTTTATCAACGGGAGGCCCGCTAGATCTCATCGGGTCTATCATCGAAGTCAAGGTAGCGGGTTGGATTATTTGGGGTGGAGGTTGTCGACAATGGGATTATTCTCGAACAAACTGGGTAAACCATTCATTCATCATTTGGTAGAAGGCTTGTTTAGCCTCTCCTCGTGGTTACCCGTGAATCGGTTGAGAGTTCAATGGCGCCGATCCATGTGCGAGACCAAAGTAACGCCTCCACATCATCATTCTGGCTCTATCGGGATCGTAATCCATTTACTACATAAAATACAATTGAAATTATCAAGTCACCACACTATCATATATACAATTCAAAGGCATGTATAGCTAGACTTCACGTACTACGGTAGTCCTAGAATCGACTAAACCGTAGCTCTGATACTAATCAAATGTAACACCCTAAACCCATGTCCGTCGCCGAATTAGGGTTATAAGGCATTACCGAAAATAGCACAAGTCATGACAATAATTTTTCTGCTCATATAGTAAAAATCAAAAGCATTGTAAATAATAATGCTTAATCTTAGTATACTTAACCCATCTCAAGCATATCTCAGAACCATTAACCAATTCTCATCTAAACATTTTTCATCAAATACAAAGATTTCAACTCATGTGATCAAATAAGATTCAGTATTTGAACCTGCACATGCTCATTTTTAGTCTGCTAAAGCAAGTTGTCAAATACCAAACTAAACATATATATTTTTGAATAGGATTTCACTTAATCATGCTCAAAATATACCATTTGCTCACACATCTATACAAAACTTAAATCACAACATCTAGATGTACATAATCACATCCAATTACACCAAATATGTCTTCTAAAGCCTGAACATCTAAATTTAAACTTAATATAGATGCATATATATGTACCATAAGTTTAATATGTCAATTCAAAATACATAACATATTTTCTCATCATCTAGTCAATATATACATGCTTGCAAACACATTATTAAAGCATGATATCACTTAATGACATTATTGGACATATCCTTATATATATATTTATACTTATAATGAATTTACATAGCAACCATACTTTTAAACCAAGCAAAACAATCACATATAACATGATTAAAACATAAGCATTAGAACATTTGACATTAAGATCAAGCCATTTTCGCATGGCCTATAATTACAGCATCAAAACATCTTCTATTATTTAACTAGCCTATACATGCCTTTGACTCAAAAAAGTATGCAAAACATATGTATACCAAAGAGAGTGATAGTGTGGTCGACTTTCTTGATGATCCCCGAGGCGTAATTGAATCAACAATCTATGAAATGTAAATACAAACACAAATAGGGTAAGCTCACTAGCTTAGTAAGTCTTAAGCAACTTTAGCATAACATTTGAACACTTAAACATTTATTAACCATAGCATTTACTCTACATTATCATAATCCTACCATTCATCGAACTATAGTATAAACATATTTTACATGAATCTCATGCTCCTTATCACATAGGTGCAATATTCGTATCAACTCTATTATCATATTCACGACTTTTACTATTAGCATTTCTACTAGTAATCGAACATCGACAAAATAGCACTTTTAAGCTCTGATTCTATCTTTACCATTCATACATATCACCATTCTTAATATGCTATTTCAATTCAAGTAACATTAATCACAACTTACCTTACTTCGATAAATTCAATGAGATTTAAGCTTACGAGTTTTTAGCTTAATAGGTTCACTATAATACACTCGAACAATTTATAACTTCTTCATTTTAAAGTATCACCGACATTAAGCCTGCTAGGCACGAAGCCCGAATCAAATCACCAGCAATAAGCCTGCTAGGCACTAAGCCCGAATATGTCACCCAGACTAAGCCTCAAGTTAGGCACTAAGCCGAATATGTCATCGGCACTAAGCTCGCTAGGCACTAAGCTCGAATATGTCGCCAAGACTAAGCACGCTAGGCATCAAAGCTCGATAAGTAACACCAAGACAAGGCACCGCTTAGGCTAATAGCGAGATATCAACATTTTCAACATTTCAATGCATATTTCAATAATACCATAACCAATTAAATCACTTAAATTTCATAATTCTATCACATTTCAAATTCAACTAAGCTTATTCACATTTTCTAAATAAAATCATTACATCATTGTATAATCCGCATATCATATCGATTATACACCTTTACATTGTATTAACAAAACATATCCAATTCAATGTAATATCTTTACATTTGGCTATCACATAAAAATATGCCCAAATTTATCAAACATTTTCATTAAACACATTCATAATTCATTCTTTAATATAATCTAGCTTAAGGACTTACCTCGACTATCGACGGACAACGTTAACCGGCTAGTCGACGACTTTCGCCTTTCCCCGATCCAAATTCATTTTTCTTTGTTCTTGATCTAAACACATAAAAATTTAGCTCATTCAAGTACATTTCATCTCAATTTAGTCCCTAAGTACATAAATAGGCAATTTACCATTTTACCCCTAAAGTTTCACATTTTTACAATTTAGTCCTATCTGCATAAAACACAAAATATACATAATTTGCACATAATACTTTAGGGTCGAATCTTTTATACCATTATACCAAGGCATACATTTCATTTATTTTTCAAACTAGTCCCTCAAAATTTCATTTTTTTTTGCAATTTAGCCCAAAATACTAAAATTCACTAAAATTTCTAATACAAAACATATCAATCCTTAACATATCTTTAATTTAAAATCATCAAACATAAAAAACCTCAAGAATTCATCAATGGCCAAATCATATATACACACTAATCTTAGAAATTCTAGCATGGGTCGGGTAATATACTAAGCAACGATCTCAAAAACGTAAAAATTAACTAAAACTGAGCTAGATTTCATACCTAAATAAGCTTGAATAAGGCCGAATGCTTCAAAGCTTTTCTCCTTTTTGTTTCTATTTTAGTTTCGGCAAGATAAGCATGCAAATGGCTTTATTTTATGAATTGTTTAACCAATATTAACATAATTTAATAATTACCATTTTAACCTTATGATATAAAATATTAAACATTATAAATTAAGGCTAGTTATGTACTTGGCCGGCCACTTACTATAGAAATGGGCTATTTGTCCTTTTAGGACTTCAATTTAAAAAGCCACTATCACATTAGGACTTTTCACTATAATTTGCAACTTTTGCACTTTACGCGATTAAGTCCTTTTTCTCAAATTAAGCGCTTAAACGATAAAATTTTTCTACGAAACTTTCACACACATTAATTCACATATAATAAACATAAAATATAATATTTCAAAATTTTTCAGACTCGAATTCGTGGTCCCAAAACCACCGTTCTGATTAGGGTCAAATTCGGTCTGTTACACATGTGCCGAATTTGCTTAGTTGATTTATGAGCATTTTTGTGGTTTTTTCTCTCTGTAAAATCACTCATACCACTTTTGGCATTGTTCCTTTTTTCTCTCATATACAAACCGAAATCTCCCCTAGACAACTTCTCTTCTCTTTTTCTCACTTTTTGTTTAATTGCTGAAACACCTATTGATTGTTTGCTCTTCTTCTTTTCTTCTTCTCTCAGTAAACCGTAGGCAATGTTACTCAACTTTCTTGTGTTGTTTTCTCTTTTATTTTGAACCCAAGCCGTGAGCACCTCTCATCTCTTCTTCTTCTTTTCTTTATCTCAAAATTGAAAATCCCCTAACCTCTTATCATCTTCAACTTTTGCAAAGAGCCGAATATCTTCTGTCTATATTCTCCTTTCTCTTTAGGCATTTTTCCCTTAACCTTCTCTGGTGCCAAAATTCATCTCTTCTTTGGTTCTCAAGGACGAACTACAACCCATAGTCCGGTAAGATTCTGTTGCTTTCTTTTTCTTTTCTTTACTCTTATGGCCGGATCTTCTTAGTACTATTACATCCCTATTTCTTTCCTCAATTTCGATTGTGGGGTGGGAAATGCCTAATCTCCGCACTTAAACTTTCTGATTGGATTTGTTGTTGCGATTGGATCGTTAGTGTGGGATTACCATTTTCCAATCGAATTTGTTAGGCGTGGCAAGTGTCTCGCTATTCAATATTTCCTATTCTGTTTAAGTGCCGAAGGTAGTAACTAATCCTGTAGATCTTGGCCGAATGGAGGGTGCTAAGGAGGCTTGGCGTTAGGTGACTAAGTATTCAAGTGGTGCTTTGATCTAAGTCATTGGTCTTCGAGAATTGATCAATCTAGGTAAGGGATTTAATTTGGTCATGATTCCTTACAATTGTTTCACCGCTTTGATTTGGTTAGTGACTAAGGTGTGTTATGGACTCAAGGCTAATCAATCATTGGGTGGGTTGATCTGGAACCCCACCCCTAAGTTCAAGAAAAGGGCGTTGTCGGTGGTTCGTGATTGGCCGGGGTGTGGACCAAAGATCTAAGTAAGAGAGTAGACAAATCGTGGTTGTGTCGATTAACATGCATCGATGTAGAAAGTGTAGTTTTACGCTGGCGTTATCGTGTGTAACTCTTACACACTCCATTAGTTAAATTGCTAATTATGTTTATTGTTAAAAGTGAAATTGCTATTGAAACCGTGTGTTACCCTTGCAGTATGAGCATGGACTCGTGTAAGTCCCATGTGGATTGATTATCGATATATGATGTTACACTATTTGATTATGCTATGCTATGCGATCTTGCATGACATGTTGTTATGCCACGGTAAATGTGTTCATGATGATGGGTATCTTGAGTGGAGGGAAGGATGATTTAGACTGTCACGGTGGTTTTGACCACACGATGGGTTGGCCCCACTTTTCTTATTATTTGTGACTAGTCTCGGTGGTTTTGACCACCAAGTGGTTTTGACCACACGGATATGATTTGTGACTACAATCACCGAGGTTTTGACCACATGGATTATTGTGACTCGTCCTGGTGGTTTGGTACCACAGTGGGTTGGCCCCACATGTTGATTATGGGATTGTCATCAGTGGTTTTGACCACACGGTGGGTTGGCCCCACCATACAATTTGTGACTACGGTCACCAATGGTTTTGACCACACCTATACGATTTGTGACTACGGTCACCAGTGCTTTTGACCACCAGCGGTTTTGACCACACGGGGTAGACACATGAGTTCGGTTGGTTAGGTTGGGTTTGCATGATTTGCATATTGACTTATGAGATGTGTAAGTGCCTTGTTATTATCGGGATGGGGATTTATACACGAGTCTCGGTGACTTACCCTTTCCTTACATTTCTGTGATGAGGCATAGATCGCGGATGTGGAGCGGGTGGACTCGAGGTGGCCATGCACTATGTCTTGGGGTTTTATTTCAATTACTATTCGGGTTAATTTACGTTTAAATTTGGTTTTGGATTTGTAATAAGGCCGCTAATTTTTATTATTTCGGTTTTAATTATTTGCTTTAAGTTTTATCGTCGCGCTTAAGTTAATTAATTTAGCATGTTCTACTAACCTGTAAAATCAACGTTTTCAAAATTGCACAACTTATCAAATTTTTTAAACTTTACCATCGGGTAATATTAAACAAATGAAATCAACAAACTAGCTCGGACTTTCTCCAAACTAAGTTTTTCTTTATGTTCGGCTACAAAATGGTTTTTAACTTAATTATTTTATACTCACTCGGTTTTATAAAACCAAACGATCTTTTCAAGGAGTTTTCTTTCAAACTTAAAATGATGAAGTGCTCCATACAACGTTTTTTCAAAATTTAAACCAACAACCTGCGTCTTTAAAATATTTTCACTCTGTAACATACTGAATTCGGTCTTGGTGTGTTGATCGGGTTTGGGGTGTTACAAGTTGACTCATCTCAAGAAGCCGAGATTATACTCAAGACGGAAGATTTCTCCTTCAATTCCTTCAGGGAGTTTTAAGGTTTTCTTTATGTTTTGTTTTACATTTCCTTATGAGAAGTTTTCTTTTACTATTATGAACTAAACCTTTCAGATACCTGAGGGGGATGAATCCTAAAACGGATCTTGTTATTGTTATCTGAGCTATATGATAAATACTTGATTTGTTCTTAATTATGTTTTCTTAATTCTTGTTTTGGTATTTTCGGGATATTGAATCATGTGCTTAGGTGGTGGAGCAAAAGTCCCTACCTAAGAGTAGATCTAGCATAGTTAAGCGGAGGTGAATGCAACCCTGGAAATAGGATGACGTAAATTTGTCAGATTAGGGTCAAACCTAATATGGGAGTCCATAGATCGAGTTAATGCAATTCTAGTGGTTTTAATTAGAAAGAAATTTCATTTAATCAACCTAGGGTTAGACGTTAGTAGCATCGAAAGAGGTATTAATATAAGTTAGGGAATCTTACGGATCAAGTCAAGTGAATAAATCGTCTGGTTCAGAGTTGGATAACAAGTGAAGTCTAAGTGGATTATTCCTCGGGTATTGTCTAAATCAATCGGTTTTCCCTCAAGTCTTTCCCCAATCCCTTCTTTGCCATAGCATCTTTAGCTTAGTTGTAGTTAATTTTAGATTAGATAATAAATTCTCTTAATTCTTATGCTAAATAATAGAAAGGAAGTTAGCATAGTACTTTTGTTTCATTTGGGTTCGACAATCTGGCCTTGCCACAAAACTATACTACTGTTCGATAGGTGCGCTTGCCTCCATCATTGTCTTAGTTAGTTTTCAGGTTCGATCATTCTTTTTATAAATTTTTAAGACTTTGATACACGATCAAGTTTTTGTTCAAATACCCCCACACTTAAGCTTTTGCTTGTCCTCAAGCAAAATTCTCAACTCACAATTAAAACGAACTTCCTTTATTCATAATATTAATCAATAATACCTCATCATAATTCATGGATAATTTATACATGGATAATTTTACTAAAAGAGTCCTAAAGATTCAAACAATTAAAGTCATAGTTTTGTAGCATGAAAATATAGGTGTTTCCCCTCACCTAAATAATTACCTTTAATTCAAAATCGACAAAGATTAACATCTTCACTAAAGATTCACTCAAACCCCTCAAGGTGTTTAAAGTTAAAAATTCAGCTCTCAAAAGTTGATCATGAAAAGTTAATTCCATAAGGTTGCCTAAAAATCAAATCTCCACCACTGTAAAATGAGATGATACACAAATCAAAAGGTCTTTTAAGGGTTGTAACGGGGCTCGGTTAAAGGTGTGGATAAAGGCTAAATTAGAATGGTTAGAATCGAGATTAAATTGACAAATTACCTCACTGGAAAAATAAACTAATAAATGAATAATTACATAACATGAAAAATAATAATACAAGCTTATTCTTAGGATATTGAAATTAAACATATAAGCTCACTTAATCGCAGAACAAAAAAATGAATATACTTCGATGATTTTTTTTTAAGAACAAATTAAGTAAATACATAATATGTAACATCCTAGATTGGGGCTTCTACATTTGTGATGTGTTGTGTGTGTATCCCATGCTCTGTGCGTGTGTCTGGTGTGTTTAGAGCTTTCGGGAAGGCTTGAGGTTAAGCTTGAGCCTTGGTAGAAATTTTGTTTCGAGATTAACGCAAGGAGAACTAGGTGAAGTGGGCCTTAAGGGTACTTGAGTGGGGAAATTAGCACAAGAATTTAATTGGTAAAAGTGCAAGGAGGCGCCACTAAGGGTATAGGTAAGTGACCTTGAAGGGGTTTGGAGGAGTGGGTTGAATCCCATGTTAAGCAAAAGGAGTGTTTTTTATAATATGCTCCCGAGGAGTGAAAAGGTGGTTTCGACTGGGACTTTGTAGGAGTGAGTGTGGATTGAGTCAGAAGATAGGAAGATGAGGATAAGAGGAAAATGTGGGATAGGATAGAGGTGGAAGAGGTGGCCGAATGTGGGATATTGAGTGCAAGGAGGGAAATCAGCTAGATGTGGCTAAGGGTGTACCGAATTTTTATTGTTCTTCGAAGAGCATAGTTTTTTTTCCCTCCTCCTATTTTTGGCAATTGAGGGTTCTTCTTCTCTTTTTCTACCAAAGTCGAAAACTTCTAACTCTATTCTCATCTCCACTTTCGTACTATAACCGATTGATCTTCAAAAGCCGAAAACGCCTAAGCCTCTATTTGAAGCATCTTTATCTTTCTTTTTGGCTTTCTCAACCAGTTCTTTTCTACCTTAGTCATTGTCGAATCCTGTTCATTATTGGGCTTGTACCGAATTCTCCTAAGTGTTAATCGAATCTTCTATTGAGGTAAGTGTCGACTTTTGTTAATGTTTATAAACTCTTTCTGTTTTCGGAGGCCAAAGCCGGATGGCTAGTTGGTTGTTAAGGCCATCATTAGATTGATGTTTCTCACTGATCTCGTGTTTTTTTTGGGCGGCATTCCGGGATTTGAAGGAGATATGATTGCCTAGGTTTCTAAGCCAGAGATCGTTAACCTTCGAACCGTATTACTTCTTTCGAGATTTCAAGGTAAGGGTTCTCCTTGGATGGTATTTAAGTTCACTGTCATACTTGGTACCGTAATCCTACTTTGAGGTTTGACAACTATGATTTCTGATAGTAGCATCTAATAAGATCTTTGATGGAATCTAACACCGATCAGGCAAAGGAGGGGGTTGGATCTGTAGTCCCAGCCCCAAAGTTCAAGAGGCGTGCGGTGTCTGCTGTTCGAGATTGGACACCAGATTGTGGGTCAGCTTCTGAACAAAATAATAGGCAGATAGTAGTTGTGACGGCTAGGGATAGTGTTGACATAGAGAGTGTCATTTTACGTGTTACCAGGTGTGTAAACCTTTACACACTATACTTTATTTGTACTAACATTTGTATGGGCTGAAAAGCCGAAAAAAGAGCTGTGTAGACAGTCGTGATGCCCTTAGGGGTAAGGCTAGGATTACCATGTACACGACTGTATCGTTTTCTTTGCATAGCCGAATGTATGAATGGCAAAATGATGTGTTATGAATAGCATGTTGCATTCATCAGGATTTGTACGTAGATCATGGGGTACGGGTTTGATATGAAGGGGAAGTGCATGATTAATTGGTCACATGGTAATCGGTGGCTTTGCCACGATATATATATATATATATTATTTGGTCACTTAGTGATCGGTGGCTGTGCCACGTTGAATTATTTGGTCACTTAGTGATCGTGTACAATTGGCAGCATGACTGTCGAAACGGAGTGTAGCGGATGGAGGGTTGATTGTAGAAATCAACACGGTGTGATAGGCTGGTACGAGTTGGTGTGTAGAGGATGGAAAACTAGGTTTGGGTTGGGCTAATTGCAGTCATATGTTGTATGTTGATATGTGGGCTAAGGCCAATGTGTCACTGTGGGCTACATGTCATATGTATAATGTGGGAAAATTTACACACTGAGTCTTGGTGACTCACCCCCTTTCTTTAACTTTTTTGGTGAGTGTGACTGTGGTCATAATCTCATTTTCTTTCCTTTATAGTTTCGGCATTGCTATAAGTTTATTTTAACTTGGGACTTTTGTTATGTAATAAGGCCTCTCAAAGCTAAACTTTGGTTTTTATTAGTTACTGTTTATATCACATCCGACACTACAACAATTTAATTATAAAGTGAAAGCGGAGTTTTCTCTTAAAAATAAGGTAACATAAACGAATCTTTTTCTTTCTAAGAATCAACTTAAATAAAGAACGATCGGTTTCACAAATTGAGAGTTTCATTATAATATACTTCGATGTTTTCAAGACTACGTAATAATCGAAAAGTTTTCTAAAATCTCCGGGTTTTTTTCCAAAATTTAACTAGACTCGATTTTACTTCACCCTGTGACATACCGGATCCGGTCGTATTGTATGGGCCGGGTTTGGGGTGTTACATAATATGAGAAAATTTCAACAACTAAAAATAAAATAATTAGGTAACTCATCAAATCAAGTCTCGACAGAAGGGTAGTCAAAGGGAATGGTGATAACAAATACAATATGGGTTTTAGGTTAATATTAGTGGGTGAATCTGAAACACCCCAAACCCGGCCCACAAGCCCTGACCGGATCTGGCATGCTCCTTGAGTAAAATGTAGCTAATCCTCATTTTTTTCATCTTGGAAAAATTTGTGGTTTTGAAGAAAATAGATTTGAGTTGTGATTAATTTGAAAACCGTGTTGTTTTTGAAGTTTGTATTGAAATGTTATTTTCATGTTTCAAAAATTACAAGTTAAAAGAAGTGCAAATTTTTAGAGCTTATTATTATTAACTTGAAAACCATAGGTGTTTGGGTGTCAAAACAATTGAAGTTGTTTTACGAAAAATGTTTGATCATTTGTTTGATGTTGTTCGCATCATAATAGAAATTAAAATGCAATCATAAATTAGTTTAATAGTAAAGGCCCTATTACAACAAAACAAAATCCAAAATAAATCCTGAAAATGAATAAAACGTGAAAAGTTCAATTATGAGAACCCCAAAAATACTGACCTGAGCATGGCCACCATTAAGTCCCTACTGACCCAGTCCATTTACTGAGTGTCACTTGCAAAATGTTAGCTCACGGAGGGTGAGTCAACAGACTCAGTGTGTAACAACCATCACAGATTCCCAATCGATAATAGCATATTAAATCACACATGATAAGTATAAGCAATGATGCAACCCAAACCCACCTAGATATCCAACCTCTACACATCACCGTGATCGCCAATCACACCGGGGATTACTAAATCGACCCTCCATCCGCTACACACCATCGAAGGCAGTCGCTGCAGTCAACTGCACATCGCCCTTATAATTGTGGCATAGCCACCAGATAATGTGACAGAGTCACCAGATTCGTAATATGTGACACAAGTCACCAGATAATGTGGTAAAAACCACCAAAACACTTCCCCTTTATCATTATCACCCATATGCCCGTGCAACATACATAACATACAAATACTATGCAAAATACCTCACCTCATGGCCAAAACGATATTTCTCACATTTTCATATCAATGTCTATAAACTTTATTAACTGAGAGTTAGGGGTAACGTACCTGAATGCACTGTTACACACCTGACTATTTGTAGATCTAAGCGAAATCCAGAAACTACGCGAAACTACCGAGATACTGAAACGTTTGCCTTCCCCCTTCCTACAATCGGCTAACACCTTGTTAGTAACCAAAAGCCTATTCGGCTCAACTAGAGTTCCCGAAGGATACGTCGCATGAAAATAACACCTTACCTTAATGCCGATTTGGTTTCCAACCAAATCCCGAAAGTCTATAATGAACCCTTACAATCGGCCAAACACTAGCACACCAAAATAATTAGCCTTCGACTTTTGAAAGAATAAGAGACAGATCCGAAACACTAGAACCCTTACCGGTATAGTTCTGAATCCCGAAACTTCTCCTTATCTCTGTCGAACTCCCCCTAAAAACCATAGTTAAAATTGGCCATCCCTTAATAAACAACATGGCCTTTGGCCGAATATTACAACTCCCTTACCTCGCTTACTTAAATCCCGAAAACTATTGTTTGCTCCCGAGGTCGTCGAAATCCCTACATGGCTTAAGTTAGAATCGACATAGTGCCTTAAAACCAATAGAAGTGGCCCTTGTCTGAATGGTATGCCTTGCTTACCTTGGATATCCCAAAAGATCTCCTTTTATCGTCGGCTACAAGTGGATCCTGAAATCCTCCTTCATGGTTTCAGCCAAAGAGATATAGGGATTAGAGTCTTTGATTTTCGACAGTCCAAAAAGGAAAAGAACAGGAAATTAGCCTAAAAGAGATCCTTACCAAAAAAAGAGTGACCAACACAATGATCACTGGCCTTAACAGATTGACAAGGAGAATGATGATCGGCTTTCAGCCTTAGTGCTTAGGAGCAATCGGTTTCAAAAGGGTAGAGGTACAATCGGCTATAGTCAATGTTCTTTTGGCTTTTGATGATAGAAGAAATTGTGAGAAGAAGAAGAAAAAAAAAGAATCATGGTGAGGTTCAAGTTATGGTTCGGTCTAGGTGAGAAAGAGGAAGAAAAGAATGAGAGAAAAAAAAACTTAAAGATGCCAAATTAATTTCGGCACTAGCTCCCCTAGGCATGACCGAATATGCCCCCTCCAAAGTCCTTCTGCCGGCCAACTCTTCCTCTCTCATCCAAAACCCCCTTTTCACTCTTACTTAGCCGAATATTTAAGCTATTTGACCCAATCTACACTTCATCCTTGAAGTGTCCTTCTGCCGTCCACCACGGCACCTCCTTGCTGAAAAATAAAAGCTCCAAAATGCTTCCCTTGCTGCTCGAACCTAAGCCCCCCTCTCTCCCTGTGTCGTCACTGCACAAGGCCCTAGGTGGCGCCTTCTAGCCACTTTACCAACTAGATTCTTGTGTCCTAAGCCACACAATAAACGCCTTAAGGCCTAGCTCCCTTAGTTCCCCTTTTTAGGCTTAAAATCAAATAATTTCTAAGGCTCCTACCTACATCTAAAGGTTCCTGAAGCCCCCAAAACACATTCAAATCACACACAAGCATGCTACCACACACATTTAAGTGAAAATGCATAAGCCCTAAATCTCAGATATCACAATTCTACCCCCTTAAAATAATTTCAACCTCGAAATTACCTGGCTAAAATAAGTGAGGGTATTGCTGTCGCATTGCTTCCTCAGGCTCCCATGAAGCTTCTTCCGATCCATGGTTACGCCATAACACTTTGACTAGAGGAACTGATTTCCTCCGAATCACCTTCACATCTCGTTCTAGAATCTGAATTGGCTCTTCCTCATAGGGCAAATCTGGTCTTAGCTCTACCTCCTCAATCGGTATTACATGAGATTGGTCTAATCGGTAATGATGTAGCATCAAATCGTGAAACACATCGTGCATCTGCTCCAACTCCGAAGGCAACTCTAACTGATACGCTACTAGTCCAACCCACTTCAAAATCCGATAAGGTCCTATAAACCTAGGACTTAACTTTCCCTTGCGACCACATCTCATCACCTTCTTCCATGGCAAAACTTTAAGAAACACCCGATCTCCCACAGCAAACTCTATCTCCTTCCACTTAGGATCTGCATATGACTTTTGCCTGTCAGATGCCTCTTTCAACCGTGTCTGAATTACCTCAACCTTTTCTTCCAATTCTGCCACAATCTCTGGACCCAAAACTTGAGGTTCCCCCAATTCTATCCAACACGTAGGAGTGCGACACCTCCGTCCATACAGCACTTCGTACGGTGCCATCCGAATACTTGCTTGATAGCTGTTGTTATATGCAAACTCTGCTAAAGGCAAGAACTCTTCCCAACTTCCTCTGAAATCTATCACGCAACCTCTCAACATATCTTCTAGCACTTGTATTACCCGCTCAGACTGGCCATCCGTCTGCAGATGAAATGCCGTACTGAAGTCCAACCTAGTGCCCAATGCTTGATGTAGTTCCTTCCAAAATTGAGACGTAAACCTCGGATCCCTATCCGAGATAATCGACACCGGCACTCTATGCAGCCTCACAATTTCTGCCACATACAACTTTGCCAATTTCTGCAGGGAATAGTCAACCCACGCGGGTATGAAATGTGCAGACTTTGTTAACCGATCCACTATCACCCATACCGAGTCCTTCTTAGTAGGCATAAGGGGAAGCCCACTAACGAAGTCTATGGTAATTCTCTCCCACTTCCATTGCGGAATCTTTATCTACCAAAGGCAATCGACGGTGATTTGGTGTTCACCTTGACTTCGACACGTTAAACACTTTCCTCTGATTCGTAACTTTCCGCTTAAGACCAGTCCACCAAAACTGATCCCGTAGATCCCTATATAACTTACTTCCTCCAGGATGCATAGCATAAGGGCTACTATGCGATTCCTGAAGAATTTTTTGCCTTAACTCCTCATCCTTTGGCATACAGACTTTGCCCCGAAAACACAGCACTCCATCGCTATTTACACCATAGCCTTCCAACTCCCCATTCTGCAGTTGCAGCAGTTTAGCACTTAGTTCACTATCTACCAATTGTTTCTCCTTTACCTGAATTAACCATGTTGGCTTCACTTGCAACTCCGCTAGCAAACATCCATCATCATAAAGACTAAGATGTGAAAACATCACCCTCAGATCCGACACTATTTTTTGACTTAGGGCATCCGCCACAACATTCGCCTTGCCCGGGTGATACTCTATTGAACAGTCGTAATCTTTCAACCACTCCACCCACCTTCGCTGTCTCAAATTCAGCTCCTTCTGAGTCAATAAATATTTTAGACTCTTGTGGTCTATGTAGATCACCGACCTTTCTCCATATAAGTAGTGCCTCCACACTTTTAGAGCGAACACTACTGTAGCCAACTCCAGATCATGAGTTAGATAGTTAACCTCATGTGGCCTCAACTTCCGAGACGCATAGGCGACCACTTTCCCGTCTTGCATAAGAACACATCCCAAACCTGTATGGGAAGCATCACAATACACCACGAAGTCCTTCCCTGCTTCTAGCTGAATCAAAACCGGAGCCTCTGTCAATACTCTCTTAAGCTTCTCAAAACTCTCCCTGCTATCCGCCCATCTGAAAGGTACCTCCTTTCTTAACAACTTCGTCAAAGGTCTTGCTATTGACGAGAACCCTTCAACAAATCTCCTGTAATAGCCTGTTAGCCCCAAGAAACTACGAACCTCTCGCCACAGACTTAGGTGGTTTCCAATCTATCTGCCTCAATCTTTCGAGGATCCACCTTATCCCTTCCGCAGACACCACATGCCCTAAGAACGTAACTTCCTTCACCAAAATTCGCTTCTTGAACTTGGCATATAGCTTCCTTTCCTTAACACTTGCAATACATTTTAAATGCTCATCATGCTCTTCCTCAGACTTGGAAGACACTAAGATATCATCTATAAACACGATGACAAACCGATCCAAGTAGGGTTGGAAAACCTGGTTCATCATATCCATGAACGCAGCTGGGGCGTTCGTCAATCCGAACGGCATTACTAAGAACTCATAATGCCCGTACCTTGTCCAGAAAGCTATCTTATGGATATCTACTTCCTTCACCTTAAGCTGATGATATCCAGACCGTAGATCTATCTTTGACAATACCGTGGCCCCCTTAAGCTGATCGAACAAGTCATCTATCCTTGGCAATGGATACTTATTCTTGATGGTCAACATATTCAACTGCTGGTAATCTACGCACATGCGGATAGTCCCATCCTTCTTTTTCACGAATAGGACTGGTGCTCCCCATGGAGACACACTAGGTAGAATAAACCCACGATCGAGTAACTCTTGGATCTGAGCCTTAAGCTCTACTAACTCTTTTGGTGCCATTTGGTACGGAGCAATTGACACAGGAGCTGTACCTAGCAGCAAATCAATTTTGAACTCCACCTCCCTGTCTGGGGGTAACCGAGGCCGCTCCTCCGGAAAGACATCCACAAATTCCCTTACTGTTCTCACTCTACTAACCCCTTCTTCTTTTGCATCCAAATCACTAACGAAGGCCAGAAATGCCTTGCACCCTTTTCACACCATCTTATCAGCCTTTAATGTGGAGACCACGTTAGCCAAATAATTTCTTCTTTCTTCTATCATAATTATCTCCTCATCCTCCAGAGTCCTCAACTCCATTCCCTTAGCTGCACAATCCAATTTAGCCCGATGTTCCACTAGCCAATCCATGCCTAGAATGAGATTAAATTCTCCGAAAGGTAGTTCCATCAAGTTGGCAGGAAATACCACTCCCTGAATCTCTAGAGGTACACTCCAGAATATCCTATTCACCACTATTGTTTGTCCTAACAGGCTTACTACAGTCATCTCCCTAATAGACAGTTCAGATGCTACACCTAGTGTTTCAACTACTCTATATGCAACATATGAGTGGGTCGAGCCAACATCAATTAGAGCAAAGTAAGGCTTGTCAACTATAAGAAACGTATCGGTTATGATGTCCAGTGCGTCACCATCCTCCCTCCGATGAACTGCATACACCAGACCCAACTGTCTCGCCATTGTGTTACCAACACCTCTGCCCGGTGTTCCCTGACCTCGTCTAGAACCATTACCTCAGCCAACCAGACCATGACCCCGTGGTGGCTATTGTCCACCTCTTCCAGCCTGATTAAGACCCTAACTTGTTGGTCGACTCTCGTCTATTTTCATAGGACAGTCCCTAACCATGTGATCCTTGGACCCACAATTAAAGCATCCCCCTGTCTTCTTCCAACACTCTCCTAGGTGCATCTTTCCACACTGAGCACAAGTACGGTACTGTCCTCCCGTAACAACCTGCTGACCTCACTGCCCATCAACTCTAGGTCTATTTTGAACATTTCTGGATGACCCTGATGATCCAAAACCTCTCTTCTGCCTATTCCTATCCAAATTCTGTCTCACAAATTCCTTAACCCCTTCGGCTACCTTAGCCTTCTCTACCAATACAGTAAACTCCTACTCCTGCTGTGGAGCAATCAACAATCTCAGGTCATCCCCCAGTCCGTCCTCAAATCAGACACATCGTTCATGCTCCGTAGCCACGATGCCTCGAGCATATCGGCTCAACCTTAAGAATTTTACCTTGTGCTCCGCTATGGACTTATTCCTCTAAACCAGCCTCAGAAACACCTTCATCTGTACATCAATATAGCTAGTTCCGATATACTTCTTTTACGCCACCTTAAAATACTCCCAAGTAAGATCATTCGCGCAGCACTATCCCGAACCGTGAGCCACCATTGGTATGACTCATCCTGGAGAAGCGACACCACCCCTTTCAGTTTCTCCTCAGCATTTAGGTCCAAATCGTCCATGATTCGCTCCATCGCCTCCAACCAATACTCAGCCGTATTTGGTGTCACACCAGATACACCACGGAATACCTCAGCTCCATTGGCTCGGAGTCGCTCAAGTACAGATTTTTGAGCTCCCATACCTCCACCGCTCCACCACCCTCTCAAGAACTTCGCAAGATCGTCGCTGCGATCGCATCACCCCGTCGATCTCGATATTTAGCACCGGCCGGTGGTGGTGGTGGCATCTCATTCTCGCACCCTTGACCAGCCTAATGGGTTCCGACACGATCATTACGCCTCTACCACGCCGCACATTACGACCACGTCCCCTAGAACTCATGCCTATGATTGCAATTTAATCTGCTTTAAAAATTTTATGCATTAGTTTTTGTTCCACTGATTACCATGAACAAGTTTTATGGAAAATAGCTTTTGAAAGTGATTCTTTCGCATTAGGACCTATCCACCATTTCCAGTCTTCCTCATTCTAGGAAACATGCACATTCAACATTCATACGAGCACATCCATCACCTAGAACATTTTCGTCTGTTCCCAACCCAAGGGTATTTTCGTAATTTGTCCTATAGGGGTATTTTGGTATTTTTTTCAAAAATAGGAATATTTTGATTAAAGGAATAGAGGGTAGTATGGTAATTTTATAAACTGAGGGTATTTTAGTAATTTTACAAACTAGGGGTATTTCGGTAATTTTGTAAACCGGGAATATTTTAGAATTTTTTTTTCAAAATCTAAAATAGTTTTTACAAACCAAAGGGGTAATTCGATGATTTTAAAACTAAGGTTTTTATAAAACGGTGTAGCTAGTCCCTTTCGGGTTTTAATTATTGAATTTAGCTTGTGATTAAGTCCTCTTGGTTAGGGTGAACTGTCACTACGCACCAGGTAGGACTCGAGTAGAGAGGAGGTGAGTCACTAGGACGCTTAAATACCAAGCTCCCCTAATCCAATCCTAGACATCGCGACAACGCTGTTCTTTGCACCCTTAACTCGGTGACTCACTCATAGGTTTGTTTGATTGGACTTTAATTTTTATGTAATTCTGTGTTGGAGTAAGCTAATCCTAGGGTTCTTTAACTTCTAATCTACTAATCTACGTCCCCATAATACCCACATACAAATCATACAGCAGTTAGGGGTACTTACCTGGTGGAATTCGGGCCGGAGACTTAGGTGCCATGCCAGAAAACCTATTTATCCTTTAGTAAAACTCAATTTCAAAATAACAAACACATTTTGGGCCCAAAAGCCCTCAAGGTCGGGTTTTGAATTGGGCTTTGATATCAAATTGAAACACCCCAAACCCGGCCCACAAGCCCTGACCGGATCTGGCATGCTCCTTGAGTAAAATATAGCTAATCCTCATTTTTTTCATCTTGGAAAAATTTATGGTTTTGAAGAAAATAGATTTGAGTTATGATTAATTTGAAAATCGTGTTGTTTTTGAAGTTTGTATTGAAATGTTATTTTCATGTTTCAAAATTACAAGTTAAAAGAAGTGCTTGAATTTTAGAGCTTATTATTATTAACTTGAAAACCGTAGGTGTTTGGGTGTCAAAATAATTGAAGTTGTTTTCTGAAAAATGTTTAATCATTTGTTTGATGTTGTTCAGATCATAATAGAAATTAAAAGCATAAGCATAAATCGGTTTAATAGTAAAGGCCCTATTACAACAAAACAAAATCCAAAATAAATCTTGAAAACTAATAAAACGTGAAAAGTTTAATTATGAGTAACGAAAATATCGAAGTGAGCATGGCCACCATTAAGTCCCTACCGACTGGTCCATTTCTTGAGTGTCACCGCAAAATGTTAGCCCACGGAGGTGAGTCAATGAACACGGTGTGTAACAACCATCACAGATTCCCAATCGATAATAGCATATTAAATCACACATGACAAGTATAGGCAATGATGCAACCCAAACCCACCTAGATATCCAACCTCTACACATCACCGTACGCCAATCACACCATGGGGATTACTAAATCGACCTCCATCCGCTACACACCATCGAAGGCGATCGCAATATCAAGCGCATATCGCCCTTATAATCGTGGCATAGCCACCAGATAATGTGACAGAGTCACCAGATTTGTAATATGTGACACAAGTCACCAGATAATGTGGTAAAAACCACCAGAACACTTCCCCTTTATCATTATCACCCATATGCCCATGCAACATACATAACATACAAAAACCATGCAGAATACCTCACCCCATGGCCAAAACGATATTTCTCACATTTTCATATCAATGTCTATAAACTTTATTAACTGAGAGTTAGGGGTAACGTACCTTAATGCCCTATACCATTGAATGGTACCCTTAGCTATATTCACTCATTACCCTATTAACATATACATAACAATATTATTACTATTCAGGAATTGAGGGTGGGTTACACACCTGACTATTCGTATATCTAAGCAAAATCCAGAAACTACGCGAAACTAACGAGATCCTAAAACGTTTGCCTTCCCCCTTCCTACAATCGACCAACACCTTGTTAGTAACCAAAAGCCTATTCGGCTCAACTGGAGGTCCCGAAAGATACGTCGCATGAAAATAACTCCCTACCTTAATGTCGATTTGGTTTCCAACCAAATCCCAAAACTATATGATGAACCCTTGTAATCGGCCAAACACTAGCACACCAAAATAATTAGCCTTCGACTTTTGAAAGAATAGAAGACAGATCCAAAACACTAGAACCCTTACCGGCATAGTTCTGAATCCTGAAACTTCTCATTATCTCTATTGAACTCCCCCTAAAAACCATAGTTAAAATCGGCCATCCCTTAATAAACTACATGGCCTTTGGCCGAATATTACAACTCCCTTACCTCGCTTACTCAAATCCCGAAAACTATTGTCTACTCCCGAAGTCATCAAAATCCCTACATGGCTTAAGTTAGAATCGGCATAGTGCCTTAAAACCAATAGAAGTGGCCCTTGGCCGAATGGTATGCCTTGCTTACCTTGGATATCCCGAAAGATCTCCTTTTATCGTCGGCTACAAGTGGATCCTGAAATCCTCCTTCATGGTTTTGGCCAAAGAGATATATGGATTAGAGTCTTTGATTTTCGACAGTCCAAAAAGGAAAAGAACAGGAAATTAGCCTAAAAGAGATCCTTACCAAAAAAAGAGTGACCAACGCAATGATCACTGGCCTTAACAGATTGACAAGGAGAAGGATGATCGGCTTTCGGCCTTAGTGCTTAGGAGCAATCGGTTTCAAAAGGGTAGAGGTACAATCGACTACAGTCAATGTTCTTTTGGCTTTTGATGACAGAAGCAATTGTGAGAAGAAGAAGAAAAAAAATAATGATGGTGAGGCTTAAGTTATGGTTCGGTCTAGGTGAGAAAGTGGAAGAAAAGAATGAGAGAAAAAAAAATCTTAAAGATGCCAAATGAATTTTGGCACTAGCTCCCTTAGGCATGACCGAATATGCCCCCTCCAAAGTTCTTCTGCCAGCCAACTCTTCCTCTCTCATCCAAATTCCCCTTTTCACTTTTACTTAGCCGAATATTTAAGCTATTTGACCCAATCTACACTTCATCCTTGAAGTGTCCTTGTCTTGAATCCACCATCGCACCTCCTTGCTGAAAAATAAAAGCTCTAAAACGCTTCCCTTGCTGCTCGAACCTAGGCCTCCTCTCACTCCCTGTGGCGTTACTACACAAGGCCCTAGCTCCTTTAGTTCCCCTTTTTAGGCTTAAAATCACGTAATTTCTAAGGCTCCTACCTATATCTCAAGGTTCCTAAAGCCCCCAAAACACATTCAAATCACACACAAGCATGCTACCACACACATTTAAGTGAAAGTGCATAACCCCTAAATCCTGAATATCAGAGAATCAATAAAAAGGGTTGTTAAGATCAACGGGGTTCACTAGGGGTTAATTATGAAGGTAGGCTTTTAGTGGAGTAAGTGGGTTAAATCCTAAGTGCCTTAATCATCTCTGTATATCAAATTAATAGTGTGGTCTTGACATGTATAATCAAGGCAAGTTCTAGAGTAACAAATCAATGTTGACACACTCATAATCAATAAAAGTGAGCACGAAAAGAATGTATGCTCTAAAAGGCTCAAAATCTCACAAAAATTATGGGTTTGTGATATCAACTTTGTAAATTTCAAATTTCAAGGTAACAATTAGATTCAGATACACAACCTAACAAAATTTTTAATTTTTTTAAAAATAGACTCATCATGCTTGATTCTCTAGTATCTTGAAGTTTCAATCATCATTGCACAATTATCAATGACTTAATCTAAAACATATCAATAAAAATCATGAATCAATAGGAATTTCATTCTAATTGGTGATATGAGAAAATTACTTTAAGACAAGATATCATTCAGGGATTTGAGAATCATGCAAAAAGTTAGGCATTTTTAAATAATTTTCAACCACCACACTTTAGATGTACATTGCCCTCAATGTACAAAGATAGATAATAATCATATAATAATAAAATCAAAAGTGAGGGAGAGAGGTGAAACTTCTTGAATTTTTTGATGGATTCCTTGAGTTGGAAGTGTGGAAACTTGATTCGTTGGTGAAAAATAAGTTGGAGGAGGCGCCTCTACTTCTTGTGCTAGATGAAGAAATTGGGAACCTCGTGAAGAGTTAGCCAGGAAATTATAATACTAATTTAAATTATACTAAATATATAATTAAAGTAAATAAAGATAACAAGAAAGAAAATAAGAATTAAAATAAGACCAAAAGAAAAGATGAATTGACTGAAAAGTCCTTATTGGTAGATGGTTCGCGAGGTGGGTATAGTTTTTAAAGCCATGGTGTTGTGATTCCCTAGCAGCCTTTAGAACCAAAAATCAAGAAACTAAAACAAAATTAACTGAATTTAGTATAAGAAAAATAAAAAAAAAGGAAAATCAAGGAGAAGAGAAAAGTAAAATAAAAGTTAAATGGCCTCAAAGACCATTGTCTTGTCGATTAGATGAAGCGACCGACATGAACTTATGTTGATTAGTCCCGCACAGGGAGATTGGGATAGGATCTTTCCATTTCTTTGACATTTTTGAAGCGTGGATCATGACTTTAAAAAAATGAAGGAGGAAAGTGAAGAGTGAAGAGTGAATGGGGAGTGGGTGAGAAGGGGAGAGGGGTGTTTTAAATAGAAATTTTCAGCTCTAGTACATCTCCACGCCCGTGTCTCATGGGCGTGTTATGTCCCACGGCCATATTACACGGCCGTGTGATGGTTCAATCGCTTCTTGATCATTGTTTTGTCGAGTTTTAAAATTTATAAAGAGAATGAGATCGCACCTGGAAACTAACTTTGACAATGATTAAAGGCAAGTGTACCTATTGAAATTAGTGTAGCTTAGGCAAGACCGGATTGTCGAACCCAAAAGAATTAAAAGTACTAATACTAACTTTTTTTTATTATTTAGCCTAAAATAAGTGAAGTTGCTTTAATCTAAATTAAAAACTACTAAACTAAAAACACAAAGACAGAAAGAATGAATTGGAAAATAACTTGAAGGGAAACTCAGTTGATCACGACGATACCCTCAGGAAGAATCCACCTAGACTTCACTTGTTATTTAACACTGAACCATACGATTTACTCACTTAGTTTGATCCGTAAGACTCCTTGACGTATATTAAACCCTCTCTTGAGGTGAATAACGTCTAACCCTAGGTTAATTAATGGAAATCTCTTTCTCGAATAATAACCCCCTAGAATAGAAGTAAATCAATCTATGGACTCCCATATTAGGTTTCACCCTAATCCGATAAAATCTCGTCACCCTATCTCTAGGCGTGCGATCAACTCTGCTCAATAATACTAGATCTACTCTTAAGCAGGGTCTATTCCTCCTCCACCTAAGCACATTAGATTTAGATTAAGTATGCATAATTAAGAACAAACTAATTATTTATCATATAATTTAGAAAACAATAACAAGATTCATCTAGGTTTCATCCCCTTCAGGTATCTGAAGGGTTTAGTTCATAATGAATAAAGAAAACATCTCAAGAGAAAAGATAAAACAAAACATAAGAAATCCATAGAACCCCCTAAAGGAATTTAAGGAGAAATTTACCGTCTTGAGTAGAATTCCGGCTCCTTGAAATGGATCAACTGGCTATCTTCGAGTAATTCCCACAAATCTGGGCTTTTGGCTCGGCTCCTTGGCCTAGCTAACCGCCACCTTTCAGGATACACTTAGGGTGTTTATATAGACTTTTAGAATGCTTTAGTTAGCCTCTAAGTGTCCTAATTCAAGAATACTTCCTACTCACCGTTTGAATAAGTTTTGAAATGTGTTTCTTTGCCTCAAAGTATCCAAATCTGAGTGAAATTGCTCTCTCCCGCAGCAGGGTGACGACCGTGGTACACGCTCGTGTAATTCATTTTTAGGCCGTGTCTCGATTATGTCAGTTGAGGCACAGCCGTGTAAATCATGGCATGGCCGTGTCTTAGTTAATTGTCGAGGCATGGTCGATGCGGCTTGAAGTCCGGTAGTGTCGATTTCCTCTTTGGCCCAAATTGGCCCATTTTAAGCCCGTTTCTTGTTCTTTTCATCCTCGGTGCTTTCACGAGTAAAAACATGAAAAGAAAGGATTAAGAGCACCTTTTACATAAATCAAGGGCTAAATCATCCAAAAGCATACTAAATGTGGGCCTAAAATATGTTACTTTTACGGTTTATCAAATACCCCACACTTAAGCTTTTGCTTGTCCTCAAGCAAAATTCTCAACTTATAATTAAAATGAACTTTCCATAATTCACAATTCACATCAACAATGCCTCATCATAATTCACGAGATAATTTATCTGAGATAATTTAACTCAAAGACTCGTAAAGATTCAAACAATTCTAAGTCATATATTTGTAGCACGAAAACATAGGTGTCTCCCCTCTTCTAAATAATCACATTTAATTCAAAACCAACAAGAATTGACATCCTCACTAAAGATTCACTCAAATCACTCAAAGTGTTTAAGTTTCAAGAAAAAGCACTCATAAGTTGAACCCGGAAAGTTAATCCCATAGGCTTGCCTGAAAATCAAGTCTTCACTAGTGTAATATGCGATGATACACAAATCAAAAGGTCTTTGACAGGGTTGTAACGGGGCTTAGGTTAAAGGTGTGGATAAAGGCTGAATTAGAAGGTTAAGAATCGAGATTGGCCTGACCAATTACCTAACTAAAAAATAATGAACTTGAAAATAAATGATTATATCAATTGAAATTTTGAAACTAATAATACTATGAGCTTTTTTCTTTGATAATTGAAATTTAAATGTACAAGCTCACTTTTTATACTACTAATGCTGAATATACTTTGATTTTTCGTTTGATTTTTTTAGAACAAATAGAAACATAATAAAGAAAACTTTATTAACTGAAATAAACTAATTCGGTAATTGATCAAATCAATTCTCGATAGAAGGGTAGTCAAAAGAATGGTGATAACAAATACAAAGGGTTTTGGGTTAATATTAGCAGGTAAATCAATAAAAAGGGTTGTTAGGATCAAATGGGTTCATTAAGGGTTAATTTGTGAAGGTAGGCTTTTTAGTGGAGTGAATGGGTTAAAACCTAGGTTCCTTTATCATCTCAGTATATCAAATCATTAATGTGGTCTCGATATGTATAATCAAGGCAAGTTCTAGAATAACAATTTAGTGTTGACACACTCATAATCAATAAAGTGAGCATGAAAAAGAGTATATGCTCTATAAGGCTCAAATCTCACAAAAATTATGGGTATTTGACATCAATCCTATAAATTTCAAACTTCAAGGTAATATTTAAATTCAGTTCAACAACTTAGAAAAAAAATTTTGATTCTTGAAAAATAGACTTATCATGCTTGATTCTCTAGTATTCTTCAAATTTAACCATCAATGCACAATTATCAATGACTTACTCAAAACATATCAATAAAAATCATAAATCATTAGAAATTTCACCCTAATTAATAATATGAGAAAATTATTTAGGAACAAGACTAAAATTCAAGATTTTGGAATAATGCAAAATGTTAGGTACTTTTACCCCCACACTTAAGATGTACATTTCCTCAATGTACAAAGATATATAACTAATAATGTAATCAAAAGAGAAAAGAAGATAAGGAAAAGAAGATAAACTCATGTGAATAGGTCTCCTTTGAGGAGATTGTGGTTGGCCTTTTACACTTCTTCGGCATGGCTTTGGTGTCTCAAGAGTTATAGAAATGTTAGAAGAAAAGGAGAGAGAGTAAATATGATAAGAAGAAGGAAGAAAGAAGGGAGGAAGGAGGGTGAGGAAGAAGAGGGGAGGGGATAAGGTTTAAATAGAATTTTGACTTCTGACATTTTCCCATGCTGGTGCACTGAAGGTGTGTTGAATTACACGGCCGCATCACACGGCCGTGTGTCTAGGCGTGTTTGTTCACCCACGCCCGTTTTCTAGATGCCACGCTCGTTCCTGAAAAGGCAGTGTGTTGGCACGGTTGGGTAGCATGGGCGTGTTTTTCCCATGCCTGGTAAGTCAGTAGCTTCACATGGTTGTGGAGCACTGCTGTGCCAATTTACTAGTGCCCGTGGGGGAGTGGTTGGATCCATGACATTGAAAAGTGGTTGAGATTTGATTCACACGGCCTCTGCTATGTCAGTATGGGAATTCTAGTGGTCCACATTGCCACGGACACGGCCTTGTGTAAGGCCGTGTGTCCTAGCAATTTGCACTCTTGGTTGGTTTACAAAGAGAAAGAGAAAGAGAAAGAAAATAAAATGAAATGAAAACAAATGTAAAAAGAAGTGAGGTTAGTGCTCGGGTTGCCCCCCGAGAAACGCTTGTTTATAGTCTTAAGCTAGACTTTCCTCGACATTGAAAAAAAAAAATCAGGGAGGTTTAAAGGTTTGAACATCTTCCCTCATGCTTATAGTTCTTTTTTCTTGACAAAGTTCAAGTCGAGAAAAGTTTACCTTAGAGGTGTCGAATGTTGTGTTGCTTACCTCGACTGTTTCGTGTGGAAAGATATTGTGTACCTTAGGAAGGATTTCTCCCTTTGGCTTTAGGTCTGCTGTGATGGTGTGCGGATCTGCTTTGTCTAACAGTACCTGGTCTCCTATATTGAAGTGATTGGATGTTCCTACGAGCTCTTCTGGTGGTTCCTCTGGTTTTACTTTGTGTGGTTCTTCTTTGACGTGTGTCTTCTGCTCTTCTAGTCTATCCACCTTAAGGTTTTGATCCTTCTCTTTGTCGGTTTGGGTTCTATGATTTAGCTCAAGTTTGTCTTCATGTGGTGTTTCCTGCGATGAAGGTTGAACAATTTGATTATCATCTTTATTGACTTTCTTACCTTTATCGATTGTTGTCCTGGCCGAGTCAATAGCTTGAAGACTGATTGATTCGTGACCTACACAAAGTATGAGTTGTCATGTGGCAACATCAATTTTAGTCTTGGCAATTGCTAGAAAAGGTCTTCCTAAAATCAAGGGGATTGAATTATCTTCATCCATGTCTAAGACAACAAAATCTACTGGGAAAACAAATTTATTGATTTTTACGAGAACGTCTTCGATAATGCCCTTAGGAATTCTAACAGTTTTATCAGCTAATTGAATACTCATCCTAGTTTGCTTGGGTTTCCCTAGACCTAGTCATTTAAATAATGTATAAGGCATGACATTTATGCTTGCCCCTAAATCAGCTAATGCATTATCAATAGATAAACTACCAATTAAACATGGAATTGTAAAACTCCCTGGATCTTTTAGCTTTCATGGTAGTCTATTTTGTAACATTGCTGAGCATACTGCATTCAATTCTATGTGGTGCTCTTCGTCTAATTTGCGTTTGTTAGTCAAGAGTCGTCTTAAAATTCCTCGAGTCGGCATCCAAAAAGCGCTTGAGAAGAGGTAAGTTAATATGTAATTTCTTTAAGAGTTTAAGAAACTTACCGAATCGTTTCTTGAATCATCTCTTTTCATCGCTTCGGGATAAGGTATGCGAGGTTGGTACTCCTTAATTACTGGTTTTGGCTTTTCTTGTGTTACCTCTACCTTAACTTCATCTACCTTGTTTTCTTGTATTGGATTTGGTTCATCTAACCCCTTACTGTCATGAGCTGAGATGGCTTGAATTTGCTCCTTTGGGTTAATCTCGGTGTTACTTGGTAGACGTCCTTGCGGTCGTTCTGACATTAGCTTTGCGAGTCATTCGACTGCATTAGTGGCTTCCTTGACTGACTTATTAAGTTGCCCGACTCGGTTCTCGTTGCTTTTAATTATTTTCCCTCTAAGGGTATTATGGTAATTTCACAACCTGCTTTAACTACTAATTTAGAGCATAAAATCGAAACTGTCCATCTGTGTCATACTGACTAAATTGACCATAACTCGAGTTAAAAAACTCAAAATCTAAATCCGTAAATTTTCCTTGAAATTGGACACATATATATTTCTCTTATAATTTTTCCAGAATTTTTAGCTTAACCATTTAGTACAGTTTATTCCTTAAAATTTTCCTTGTTTCACTGTCCAATGATTCTGACCTCTCTTTCCTTAATCACAAATATCTTACTGTACACTTTTCATCTACTACTCCCACTTGTTTTCTTCAAAAATAGGATCACTAAGGAATCCATACATATAAATAATGTCCCATAATTCACTTTGTACAATTTCATATGATTTTTCCAAAACAGAATAGAATACCCCAAAGTCATTCAGAACCAGTCTCACTAAAATTTACATATCTCAGAATATAATATTTCTTTTCCTTCTCCATTTCTTCCATATTAAAGTAGACACAGTAAGCTTTAATCCGATATCTTACTCACATTTTAATTCCTTTTATCGAATATTTCATGAAAAACACGTCACTGTTTCTGACCGAAACTATTTTATTACAAAATACGATTACCACTACGACTATACACACTCCCGAGTGATCACGGATGCCGGTTATCGGTTTTATTCTACCCAATCACAGAATATTTCATGCAAACTTTCAAAGAGATGTGAGACTTACTCACCATTTCAAACATATATTTGGAAGGGTACAGGATTACACACCTTATTTGGAATCCGTAACACGATATTCTCCGCGGCACCTAAAGATACAATCGGTCAACAATTAATCCAAAACTTAATTTACCACTTCAACCAATATTTCGATTGATTAAAAATCTATATCACTTACCAACAATCTGAGTCTCTTATTACGAGGGATAGATCGAGCAATTAAATACCTAAAATATATAGTCGATTAATTATCCTTCACTCCTCTTAATACAATAACCAAGGAAGTTATTGAAAAAGACTATGAGACAGCTTCCTTACCTTGAACAATGAAATTCCCATTTCACACGATCTTCCTATGGCTAAGGTCAATTAAGCGATGTGGTAGAAAATTGGCACTCCTCTATACCACGATTGATCAAAGATTGAATGTAAGTATGGATGAGAAGAAAGGTAGAAAGGAAATGAGAGTTCGGTTTATAAAGAAAATGAAAATGAATATTCGGCTATCAAGATGGAGATAAACAAGAGATGAAAATCTTGATCAAGCAAAAGAGTAAGAAGATGCACAAATATGCTTGAAGAATTCGGCCAAAGTAAAATGAAAGGAGAAAATATGGTCACCAAGGCTAGGAATTTAGGTACAAAGCAAAAGAAAGGATTGAGAGAAAAACACCAAATTGTGAAAAAGTGATTTTTGACCTAATCAACACCAAAAATCCTACCAAAAGACTAAGCAATTTCAGCTATCACTCTATAGCCCCTAAAACCGTCTACATACATGCTCTAAAGGTCAAAAACTTTGCCAACCACCCTTTCCATAACCTTTCCCTTGAAATATGCCACATGTTCCCCCAACATTCCCTTTTTCTTTTGATTCTTTTCCCTAATTTCATCCTTGCCTGATTCTTTTAAACACCTTACCAAAATAATGAAGTTCACCTTTGCCAAAATTACTCCTTGACCGACACAAAAAAGAAGGGAAGCAAAAATAAAAGTCAAATTGCACACAAAGTGATTTGAACCTCTTCCCTCAAGGTACTTCACTTAATGCCATAACCTCCTTACTAATTGCTCACTTATGCTAATCATTTATTCATTTATTTCCATATGCTTTAAAGTCACTTACTCTATCTCCTTAAAGTGCCAAAGATCTAGCCCTAGCACCTCGGCCTCTACCACATCCACGTCTATCGCATTCGCGTCTTCTAGCGCTCATGTTCACTAAGTCGATATAATCAAATTACGAGTTTTATGAATCATTATACTATTCAATGTTTATTAACCAATGTTTTATGAAGTGTGACTAGGAAAGTTGTTTTTGAGAGTCGAATCCGTATCCTAGAGTCTCAGTCTCTATAGTTTTAACTCCTAAAGCTAACAGTTCTAGAGCATTCTACTTTGTAGAATTTTCGTAACACAATAATCATAAAATGAAAACAATTACTTACTTGACTTGGTGTCGGATACTCGTGGTGCCATACTTCCTTTCAAACATGTATTTATAAATCAATTTTCAAACAGCTTTGGAAAACGTTTTTGAACCCAAACCACAGCCGAGTTTTGAAATTGGGCTCTGATACCATGAAATTTAACACCCCAAACCCGGCCTAGAAGTTAGGCTCGAATCTGGCGAGTCACAATGAAGAAAAGCGAATAAAGGATTTGAAATTCGTACTAAAATAAGTTTTGTTAAAATCAAGAAAAACAAGTTTGATTTGAGACATTTGATAAAATACTACTAACCTCGAAGATTGATTGATAAATTGTTAGATTTGAACTAGTAATCTTAAAAAAGCGTGACTTTTGAAAATGTCATTGAAAATTCAAGAAGATTGTCGATTAAAAATATTTGTAAAAATTTTATTATGAATTCCATTTGTTAATCGATTTTGGAAAACATTTATTTTAGCTTTTAGAAAAATTCTCGTTTAAAACAATTTAAGCAAAATAATAAGTAAACCAACCATAAAGCAAATAATATAATAGTTCAGAGGCCTTAGTACAACTTAAACCAAAATAATAAAATAACGGGAATAGAAATTTAAAATTTAATAATACTATTTCTAAAGAATGGCCTCCACCAAGTCATCAGTGGCCCAAGTCCACCTCACGGAGCATTACCTACAGGGTTAAGAAAGAAGGGGTGAGTTACTTAGAACTCAGTGTGTGACCCATTCACCGTTCTTCACTGGGCCAAAATCTATAAAGCAAATATTTGGGCCAAAGCCCATTTACAAATGTAACAATATAACAAATATAAAATGCATGTGATATGCAATTCCCAACCAAGCCTAAATTTCCATCCGTTACACACCACCCGCACCAACCAACACACCTGTGGGGATCAAGTCAACCCACCCCGCCAACACACCAGTAACAGGCATTAAGCCAATTATAATATTTGTGACAAAGCCACCGAACTAGATTTTTGGCATCAGGCCATTGTGCAGAGTCACCGAACTAGATTTTTGGCAACAGGCCATTGTGACAGAGTCACCGAACTAGATTTTTGGCAACAGGGCATTCTTCTCTTCGTCAATTATCCCAACCCATGCAGTCATGTATATATATATAATGCATAACAATATATTCATAAGGTAAATTTCAACAAAAATCCCATATTACAAGTTATCAATTTGGCCCATTAGCCAAAATAGCAATTTTGGCCTATTTAACGATCTAGCAAATTTTGGCCCATTTAACGATCTAGCAAATTTGGCTCATTTAACGATCTAGCAAATTTTGGCCTATTTAACATATTTTGGCCCTCATAACAAAATGTATCAGATTGGCCCATAAAGTAATATGTCAATTTAGCTCATGAAGCAATTTCATATTTCGGCCCATTAGGGGCAATTTTGTAATTCGGCCCATAAGGGCATTTTCGAAATTTTACTCGTCGAGGGTAATTCGGTAATCTCACAACCCAGGGGTATTTCGATAATTTACCTTCTAAGGGTATTATGGTAATTTCACAACCTAGGCTTTAAATACTAATTTGGAGCATAAAATCGAAATTGTCCATCTGCGTCATACTGACTAAATTGACCATAACTTGAGTTGGAAAACTCAAAATCTAAATCCGTAAATTTTCCTTGAAAGTAGACACATATATCTTTCTCCTATAAGTTTTCCAAAATTTTTAGCTTAACCATTTAGTACAGTTTATTCCTTAAAGTTTTCCATGTTTCACTGTCCAATGATTCTGACCTCTCTTTCCTTAATCACAAATATCTTACTGTATGGCTTTCATCTACTGCTCCCACTTGTTTCCATCGAGAATAGGTTCAGTAAGGAATCCATACATATAAATTATGTCCCATAATTCACTTTGTACAATTTTATATGATTTTTCCAAAACAGAATAGAATACCCCGAAGTCATTCAGAACCAGTCTCACTAAAATAAAGATATCTCAGAATATAATATTTCTTTTCCTTCTCTGTTCTTCCATATTAAAGTAGACAAAGTAAGCTTTAATCTAATATCTTACTCACTTTTTAATTCCTTTTATTCAATTTTTCATGAGCTTTCAAATACACGTCACTATTTCTGACCGAAACTATTTTATTACAAAATACGATTACCACTACGAATATACGCACTCCCGAGTGATCACGGATGCCGGTTATCGGTTTTATTCGGTATTTCTACCGAATCACAGAATATTTCATGTAAACTTTCAAAGAGATGTGAGACTTACTCACCATTTCAAACATATATTCGGAAGGGTGCGGGATTACAAACCTTATTTGGAATTAGGAACACGATATTCTCCGCGGCACCTAAAGATACAATCGGTCAACCATTAATCCAAAACTCAATTTACCACTTCAATCAATATTTCGATTGATTAAAAATCTATATCACTTACCAACAATCCGAGTCTCTTATTACGAGGGATGGATCGAGCGATTAAATACCTAAAACATATAGTCGATTAATTATCCTTCACTCCTCTTAATACAATAACCAAGGAAGTTATTGAAAATGACTATGAGAGAGCTCCTTTACCTTGAACAATGAAATTCCCATTTAACACGATCTTCCTATGGCTAAGGTCGATTAAGTGTTGTGGTAGAAAATTGGCACTCCTCTATACCACGATTGATCAAAGATTGAATGTAAGTACGGATAAGAAGAAAGGTAGAAAGGAAATGAGAGTTCAGTTTATAAAGAAAATGAAAATGAATATTCGGCTATCAAGAGGCAGATAAACAAGAGATGAAAATCTTGATCAAGCAAAAGAGTAAGAAGATGCACAAATGTGCTTGAAGAATTCGGCCAAAGTAAAATGAAAGGAGAAAATATGGTCACCAAGGCTAGGAATTCCGGCACAAAGCAAAAGAAAGGATTGAGAGAAAAACCCCAAATTATGCAAAAGTGATTTTTGGCCTAATCAACACCAAAAATCCTACCAAAAGACTAAGCAATTTCAGCTATCGCTCTATAGCCCCTAAAACCATCTACATACATGCTCTAAAGGTGAAAAACTTTGCCAACCACCCTTTTTATAACCTTTCCCTTGAAATATGCCACATGTTCCCCCTACATTCCCTTTTTCTTTTGATTCCTTTCCCTAACTCCATCCTTGCCTTATTCTTTTATCCACCTTACCAAAATAATGAAGTCCACCCTTTCCAAAATTACTCCTTGACCAACACAATAAAGAAGGGAAGAAAAATAAAAGTCAAATTGCACACAAAGTGTTTTGAACCTCTTCCCTTAAGGTACTTCACTTAATGCCATAACCTCTTTACTAATTGCTCACTTATGCTAACCATTTATTCATTTATTTCCATATGCTTTAAGGTCACTTACTCCATCTCCTTAAAGTGCTAAAATACCAAATTTTTCCTAAGGCCCAATTAAACCTGAGACTTTATAGAAACCTTGTAACCTTCCAAATTCACTTAGCTAATAAGTCCAATTTGCAATAATGCCATTCTCTTGTTCTCAAAATTTTAAACATTCTTATGTCCAAGGCCCATTGGGCCCAATCCTACTAAGCCCAATTTTGGGATGTTACAATTCTACCCTCCTTATAGAAATTTCATCCTCGAAATTTCCAATCAACTACTAAACGCATCGCTCAAATCACATCACTAAGCTTTCGCTACGCACTCTGATCTTAAAAAAAAAACCACAATGTACTTTTAACAAAATCTTGAATCCTCTTTCACACAACTAAACATCTAACCACAGAAGCAAACAGTTGTCTACCATTTATACTTAGAATTTTCTACATTCAATCTTCACGTCCAACCAAACATACCTAACTTGATGGTGATTTAACAATTCTGAGCCTTATGCTCCTTAGACCCGCATCTCAAGCATGCTCCTAACCTCCTCCAAGATTCTCCGGATGACACCTTCGCAATAATCGCAGCCGAAAAGTTTGGGCGTGCCTTGACACGCTTCACGTAGCGAGGCGTGACCCTAAAGAACCACGATCTATTTTCTTCGACGGTCCACAAATCCAAATCAAGTGCCTCACGATTCCTTTAACCTCCCCAATACTTTCTTAACTATCCGAGTCACTCATCAACCTTAAATCGAACACGAGATCCCGTCTCAGCCACTGGCGATGCCAACATCTCCCTTTCGGGCACTTGCCTTGGTGCCAAAGATCTAGCCCTAGCACCTCGGCCTCTACCACGTCCACGTCTACCGCGTTCGCGTCTTCTAGCACTCATGTTCACTAAGCCAATATAATCAAATTACGAGTTTTATGAATCATTATAGTATTCAATGTTTATTAACCAATGTTTTATGAAGTGTGACTAGGAAAGTTGTTTTTTAGAGTCAAATCCGTATCTTAGAGTCTCAGTCTCTATAGTTTCAACTCCTAAAGCTAACAGTTCTAGATTATTCTACTTTGTAGAATTTTTATAACACAATAATCATAAAATGAAACCAATTACTTACTTGACTTGGTGCTGGATACTCGTGGTGCTATACTTCTTTTCAAACATGAATTTATAAATCAATTTTCAAACACCTTTGGAAAATGTTTTTGAACCCAAACCACAGTAGAGTTTTGAAACTGGGCTCTGATACCATAAAATTTAACACACCAAACCCAGCCTAAAAGTCAGGCCCGAATCTGGCGAGTTACAATGAAGAAAATGAATAAAGGATTTGAAATTCGTACTAAAATAAGTTTTGTTAAAATCAAGAAAAACAATTTTGATTTGAGACATTTGATAAAATACTACTAACCTCGAAGATTGATTGATAAATCGTTAGATTTGAACTAATAATCTTAAAAACGTGACTTTTGAGAATGTCATTGAAAATTCAAGAAGATTTCCGTATTAAAAATATTTGTAAAAATTTTACTATAAATTCCATTTGTTAATCGATTTTGGAAAACCTTTATTTTAGCTTTTAGAAAAATTCTCATTTAAAACAATTTAAGCAAAATAATAAGTAAACCAACCATAAAGCAAATAATATAATAGTTCAGAGGCCTTATTACAACTTAAACCAAAATAATAAAATAACGGGAATAAAAATTTAAAATTTAATAACACAATTTCTGAAGAGTGGCCTCCACCGAGTCATCCATGGCCCAAGTCCACCCCACGGAGCATTACCTACAGCGTTAAGAAAAAAGGGAGGTGAGTTACTTAGAACTCAGTGTGTAACCCACTCACCGTTCTTCACTGGGCCAAAATCCATAAAGCAAATATTTGGGCCTAAGCCCATTTACAAATGTAACAATATAACAAAAATAAAATGCATATGGTATGCAATTCCCAACCAAGCCTAAATTTCCATCCGTTACAAACCACCCGTACCAACCAACACACCTGTGGGTGTCAAGTCAACCCACCCCGCCAACACACCAATAGTAGGTATTAAGCCAATTATAATATTTGTGGCAGAGCCACCGAACTAGATTTTTGACAACAGGCCATTGTGACAGAGTCACCGAACTAGATTTTTGGCAACAGGCCATTCTTCTCTTCGTCAATTATCCCAACCCATGCAGTCATGTATATATATATAATGCATAACAATATATTCATAAGGTAAATTTCAACAAAAAGCCCATATTACAAGTTATCAATTTGGCCCATTAGCCAAAATAGCAATTTTGGCCCATTTAATGATCTAGCAAATTTTGGCCCATTTAACGATCTAGCAAATTTGGCCCATTTAACATATTTTGGCCCTCATAACAAAATATATCAGATTGGCCCATAAAGTAATGTGTCAATTTAGTTCATTAAGCAATTTTGTATTTTGGCCCATTACGGGCAATTCTGTAAATCGGCCCATAAGGGCATTTTTGTAATTTTACTCGTTGAGGGTTATTCGGTAATCTCGTAACCCAGGGGTATTTCAGTAATTTACCCTCTAAGGGTATTATGGTAATTTCACATCCTAGGCTTTAACTACTAATTTGGAGCATAAAATTGAAACTGTCAATCTGCATCAGACTGACTAAATTGACCATAACTCGAGTTAGAAAACTCAAAACCTAAACCGTAAATTTCCCTTCAAAGTAGACACATATATCTTTCTCCTATAATTTTTCCACAATTTTTAGCTTAACCATTTAGTGCAGTTTATTTCTTAAAATTTTCCTTGTTTCACTATCCAATGATCCTGACCTCTCTTCCTTAATCACAAATATCTTATTGTATGCTTTTCATCCATTGCTCCCACTCATTTCCATCGAAAATAGGTTCAGTAAGTAATCCATACATATAAATTATGCCCCATAATTCACTTTGTACAATTTTATATGATTTTTCCAAAATGTAGCAGAATACCCAAGTCATTCGTAACCGGTCTCACTAAAATTAACATATCTCGAATATAATATTTTTTCCTTCTCTGTTTCTTCCATATTAAAGTAGACACGAAGCTTTAATGATATCTTACTCACTTTTTAATTCCTTTTATCCATTTTTTCGTGAGTTTTCAAATACACGTCCACTTTTTCGACCAAAGCTGCTTTTATTACAAAATACGATTACCACTACGAATACACGCACTCGACGGTGATCACGGATGCGGTTATCGGTTTTATTCGGTATTTCTACCGAATCACGAATATTTCATGTAAACTTTCAAAGAGATGTGAGATTTACTCACCATTTCAAACATATATTCGAAAAGTGTACGGATTACACACTTTATTTGGAATCAGAACACGATATTCTCCATGCACCTAAAGATACAATCGGTCAACAATTAATCCAAAACTCAATTTACCACTTCAACCAATATTTCGATTGATTAAAAATCTATATCACTTACCAACAATCTGAGTCTCTTATTACGAGGGATAGATCGAGCGACTAAGTACCTAAAACATATAGTCGATTAATTATTCTTCACTTCTCTTAATACAATAACCAAGGAAGTTATTGAAAAAGACTATGAGAGAGCTTCCTTACCTTGAACAATGGAATTCCCGTTTCACACGATCTTCCTATGGCTAAGGTCGATTAAGCGATGTGGTAGAAAATTGGTACTCCTCTATGCCACGATTGATCAAAGATTGAATGTAAGTACGGATGAGAAGAAAGGTAGAAAAGAAATGATAGTTCGGTTTATAAAGAAAATGAAAATGAATATTCGGCTATCAAGAGGTAGATAAACAAGAGATGAAAATCTTGATCAAGCAAAAGAGTAAGAAGATGCACAAATGTGCTTGAAGAATTCGACCAAAGTAAAATGGAGAAAATATGGTCACCAAGGCTAGGAATTTCGTCACAAAGCAAAAGAAAGGATTGAGAGAAAAACACCAAATTGTGGAAAAGTGATTTTTGGCCTAATCAACACCAAAAATCCTACCAAAAGACTAAGCAATTTTGGCTATCACTCTATAGCCCCTAAAACCGTCTACATACATGCTCTAAAGGTCAAAAACTTTTCCAACCACCCTTTTCATAACCTTTCCCTTGAAATATGCCATATGTTCCCCCTACATTCCTTTTTTCTTTTGATTGCTTTCCCTAACTTCATCCTTGCCTTATTATTTTAGCCACCTTACCAAAATAATGAAGTCCACCCTTGCCAAAATTACTCCTTGACCGACACAATAAAGAAGGGAAGCAAAAATAAAAGTCAAATTGCACATAAAGTGATTTGAACCTCTTCCCTCAAGGTACTTCACTTAATGCCGTAACCTCTTTACTAATTGCTCACTTATGCTAACCATTTATTCATTTATTTCCATATGATTTAAGGTCACTTACTCCATCTCCTTAAAGTGCTAAAATACCAAATTTTTCCTAAGGCCCAATTAAACCCGAGACTTCGTAGAAACCTTGTAACCTTCTAAATTCACTTAGCTAATAAGTCCAATTTGCAATAATGTCATTCTCTTGTTCTCAAAATTTTAGACATTCTTATGTTCAAGGCCCATTGGGCCCAATCCTACTAAGCCCAATTTTGGGATGTTACACACGGTGACTACGTCGAGATTGAAAACTCCGGCTGCTTTAGTTGGCTTCGTTCTTGTAACTTGCCACTAATAGTTATTCAGTGACATCTCCTCTATAAACTCATAGCCATTTCAGGAGTTTTGTTAGTGAGGGTTCTGCCGGATATTGAATCAATCAACTGTTTGGTTGAAAGATTCACACCGTTGTAAAAAGTTTGGACCTGTAGCCACAAGGGTAAACCATGGTGTGGGCACTTTCTCAACAGATCCTTGTATCTCTCCCATGCATCGTATAATGTTTCTAAATCCTTCGACACAAAAGAAGAGATATCATTCCTTAATTTGGCCCTTTTGGCCGGCGAAAAATTTTTAATAAAAAAATTTTGGTCATTTGGTCCCATGTACTGATTGTTCCTCGTGGAAGAGAATGTAACCACTGTTTGGCTTTATTTCTCAAAGAAAAGGGAAATAACCGAAGACGAATGGAATCATTAAAATGCCATTTATTTTGAAGGTATCACAGAATTTAAGAAAATTTGCTAAATGAGTATTCGGGTCTTCGTCCTGCAAACCATCAAACTAAACAAACTGTTGAATCATTTGAATAGTGTTAGGTTTTAGTTCAAAATTATTAGCAGCTATAGCATGCCAAACAATACTCGATTCAGCTCCTGTTAAATTAGGTTTATCATAGTCATACATAGTCCGAGAAGCATGATGTTCGGCCATATCTAGATGTGGCTGATTATTCTCAACCATTACTTCGGTAGTATTGGTTTCGTCTTCTTGCCCTTCTTGTATTTAATTGAAGCCTCGCCTTGCTTCTCTACGATTTCTGCGTACGTACCTTCAATATCACTATCATAAAGTTGTGGTCCTGTCGAGTTCCTTCTAGTTATAAACTAGAGGTACCTGCTAGGAAAAGGGAAAAATAAAGAAATTCAGAAAAGTTAAAAATAAAATTTAATTGCAAGAATAAAACTATGGCTAAAGTAATAAATATTGAGCGTTCTTAATATTTTAGTTCACAAACGATGCCAAAAACATGATCGTGTGTCAAAGTCTTAAAATGTATAAAAAGAATGATCAAACTTGAAAACTAACTAAGACAACAATGGAGGCAAGCGCACCTATCGAACAGTAGTATAGTGTAGTGGCAAGATCGGATTGTCGAACCCAAAGGAACCAAAAGTACTCCTTTCTATTATTTAGCCTAAGAATTAAGAGAATTTATTATCTAATCTAAAATTAACTAACAACTAAGCTAAAAATGCTAAGACAAAGACGGGATTGGGGAAAGACTTGAGGGAAAACCAATTCATTTAGACAATAACCGAGAAAGAATCCACCTAGACTTCACTTGTTATCTAACTCTGAACCAGATGATTTATTCACTTGACTTGATCCGTAAGATTTCCTAATTTATATTAATACCTCTTTAGAGGCTACTAACATCTAACCTTAGGTTGATTAATTGAAATTTCTTTCTAATTAAAACCCTAGAATTGCATTAACTCGATCTATGGACTCCTATATTAGGTTTGACCCTAATCCAGCAAATTTACATCATCCTATTTCTAGGGTTACGTTCAACCCTGCTTAACTATGCTAGATCTACTCTTAGGCAGGGACTTTTGCTCCACCACCTAAGCACATCAATACTTGAATCAGTATCCTGAAAATACTAAAATAAGAATTAAGAACACATAGTTAAGAACAAATCAAGTATTTATCATACAACTCAGATAACAATAACAAGATCCATTTTAGGTTTCATCCCCCTCAGGTATCTGAGAGGTTTAGTTCATAATAGTAAAAGAAAATATCTCAGAAGAAAATATAAAACAAAACATAAAGAAAACCCTAAAACCCCCTGAAGGAATTGAAGGAGAAATCTTCCGTCTTGAGTATAATCCCGGCTTCTTGAGATAAGTCAACTGGCTTTCCTCGAGTGAATCCCATAATTTGGCCCCTCTGGCTTGACTCTTTGGCCTAGCTGAACTGCCCCCTAAAGGTTGGCCTCTAGGGTCTTTATATAGGCTTTTGGAATGTCTTTCTTTGCCTCTAAGTACCCTAATTCGAATGAAACTCTTCTTTTCTGCGGTAAGGACACGCCCCTTGGCACACGCCCATGTGATTCGATTTCAGGCCATGGTCGAATCTGTTGAGAAGGCACGGCCGTGTATTTTAGGTTCCAGGCTTTATTCGACTTTTCTTACGGGGCACGACCGTGTGGTCTTGGGCTCAGGCCGTGTCGATTTCGTGATATGGCCCTTTACTCGATTTTTCATCCTCCGATGCTCTACTAAATATAAAACATGAAAACAAAGGATTAGGTGCACCTATTTCCATAATTAAAGGGATAAATCATCAAAAAGTAAGCTAAATGTAGGATTAAAATATGTTCATTTTATGGTTTATCCAATACCCCCACACTTTAGCTTTTGCTTGTCCACAAGCAAAATTCTCAACTCACAATTAAAACGAACTTCCTCTATTCATAATATTAATCGATAATTCCTCATCATAATTCATATATAATTTATACATGGATAATTTTACTAAAAGAGTCCTAAAGATTCAAACAATTAAAGTCATAGTTTTGTAGCATGAAAATATAGGTGTTTCCCCTTACCTAAATAATTACCTTTAATTCAAAATCGACAAAGATTAACATCCTCACTAAAGATTCACTCAAACCACTCCAGGTGTTTAAGGTTCAAAATTCAGCTTTTAAAAGTCAAACATGAAAAGCTAATTCCATAAGCTTGCCTGAAAATCAAATCTCCACCATTGTAAAATGAGATGATACACAAATCAAAAAGTCTTTTAAGGGTTGTAACGGGGCTCGATTAAAGGTGTGGATAAAGGCTGAATTAGAAGGGTTAGAATCGATATTAAATTGACAAATTACCTTACTAGAAAAATGAACTAATAAACTGAATAATTACATAACATGAAAAATAATAATACGAGCTTCTTCTTAGGATATTGAAATTAAACATATCAGCTCACTTAATCGAAGAACAAAAAATGAATATACTTCGATGATTGTTTTTAAGAACAAATTAAGTAAATACATAATATGAGAAAATTTCAACAACTGAAAATAAAATAATTAGGCAACTCATCAAATCATGTCTCGACAGAATGGTAGTCAAAAGGAATGGGTGAATCAATAAAAAGGGTTGTTAGTATCAATCGGGTTCACCAGGGGTTAATTATGAAGGTAGGCTTTTAATGGAGTAAGTGAGTTAAATCCTAAGTGCCTTAATCATCTCTGTATATCAAATCAATAGTGTGGTCTTGACATGTATAATCGAGGCAAGTTCTAGAATAACAAAACAATGTTGACACACTCATAATCAATAAAAGTGAGCACGAAAAGAATATATGCTCTAACAGGCTCAAAATCTCACGAAAATTATGGGTTTTTCATATCAACTTTGAAAATTTCAAATTTCAAGGTAACAATTAGATTCAGGTAGACAACCTAACAAAATTTTTAATTTTTTTTTTTAAATAGACTCATCATGCTTGATTCTCTAGTATCTTGAAGTTTAAATCATCATTGCACAATTATCAATGACTTAATCTAAAACATATCAATAAAAATCATGAATCAACAGGAATTTCATTCTAATTAGTGATATGAGAAAATTACTTTAAGGCAAGATATCATTCGGGGATTTGAGAATCATGCAAGAAGTTAGGCATTTTTTTAAATAATTTTCACCTCCACACTTAAGATGTACATTGCCCTCAATGTACAAAGATAGATAATAATCATATAATAACAAAATCAAAAGTGAGGGAGAGAGGTGAAACTTACTGAATTTTTGGATGGATTCCTTGAGTTGGAAGTGTGGAAACTTGATTCGTCGGTGAAAGATAAGTTGGAGGGGGCGCCTCTACTTCTTGTGCTTGATGAAGAAATTTGGAACCTCGCGAAGAGTTAGCCAAGAAATAATAATGCTAATTTAAATTATACTAAATCTATAATTAAAGTAAATAAAGATAACAAGTAAGAAAATAAGAATTAAAATAAGACCAAAAGAAAAGATGAATGGACTGAAAAGTCCTTATTGGTAGATGGTTCGCAAGGTGGGTGTGGTTTCTAAGGCCGTGGTGTTGTGATTTCCTAGCAGCCTTTAGAACCTAAATCAAGAAACTAAAACAAAATTAACCGAATTTAGTATAATAAAAATAAAGAAAAAGAAAATAATGGAGAAGAAAAAAGTAAAATAAAAGTTAAATGGCCTCAAAGACCCTTGGCTTGTCGATCAGATGAAGCAACCGACATGAACTTATGTTGATTAGTCTCGTACAGGGAGACTGGGATAGGATCTTTCTGTTTCTTCGACATTGTTGAAGCTTAGATCAAGACTTTAGAGAATGAAGAAGGAGGAAAGTGAAGATGGAGGCGAGTGAAGAGTGAATGGGGAGTGGGTAAAAAGGGGGGAGGGGTGTTTTAAATAGAAATTTTCAGCTCTGGTACATCCCCATGCCCGTGTCTCATGGGCGTGTTGTGTCCTACAGCCATATTGTATGGCCATGTAATGGTTCAATCGCTTCTCCTACGCCTTGTATTGGATTGCCACGCCCGTGTTGGTTCAACAGTGTCGGCCACGACTGTGTCGTACGGCTATGGTGTTAGTTAAGTCCATGATTTCAAGATATTTTTCTCGTCTATCTCGTACTATCTCTGCCATGCCAGAGCTAACATCTGTAATATCAACACGGCCACGGCCACGGCCGTGTGTAAGGCCGTGTTGTGCAAAAATCTGCACTTCATTAACTTGGTTAGTTTGTAGTTAGGTGTTAAAAGAAAAAGGAATAAAATCAAATAGGGTTAGTACTCGAGTTTCCTCCCGAGAAGCACTCGTTTAAAGTCTTAAGCTAGATTTACCTCTCATTCGTACCTTCACGGTGGTTTAAGGACTGAAAAATCCTTTCTCATGCTATCATTATATAGTTTGAGTCGAGTACAATTTTGATAAACTGAAATAGTAACATATTTTAATCCCACATTTAACATACTTTTGGAAGATTTTTCCCTTAATTATTGAAATAGGTGCTCCTAATCCTTTATTTTCATGTTTTATACTCAGTAGAGCACCGAAGGATGAAAAGAATGAATAACGAGCCAAAAACAGAGAAAATGAGACAAAGCATGAAATCCACACGGTCGTGCCCTGCAAGAAGAGTCGACCACGGCCTGGACCCCGAAAAATATGGTCGTGCCTCATCAACAGGATTGACCATAGCCTGGCCACGATTTATACGGGCGTGTACCATGGGCATGTCTCTGCCACAGATAAGAAGAATTCTATTCAGATTAGGGTACTTATAGGCAAAGAAACATATTCCAAAACCCTATATAAACACCCTAGGAGGCAACTTAAAGGGGGGTTGGCCAGAAGCCTTCTGAGGGCTTTTAGAGGCGTTCAGCTAGGCTGAAGAGCCGAGCCAGAGCAGTTAAATTCAGGGATTTACTCAAACAAAGCAAGTTGATTCATCTCAAGAAGCCAGAATCATACTCAAGATGGAGGATCTCTCCTTCAATTCCTTTAGGGGGCTTTACAGATTTCTTATATTTTGCTTTATCTTTTCTTCTGAGATGTTTTCTTTTACAATTATGAACTAAACCCTCAAATACTTGAGGGGGTGAAACCTAAGACAAATCTTGTTAGTGTTATCTGAACCGAATAATAAATACTTGATTTGTTTTTAACTCTGTGTTCTTAATTCTTATTTTAGTATTTCTAGGATATTGATTCAAGTGTGATGTGATTAGGCAGAGGAGGAAGAGACCTTGTCTAAGAGTAGATCTAGCATAGTTAAGCAGAGTTGCTCGTGCGCTTAGAGATAGGGTGACAAAAATCTACCAGATTAGGGTTAAACCTAATATGGGAGTCCATAAATCGAGTTAATGCAATTCTAGGGGTTTTAATTAGAAAGATATTTCAATTAATCAACCTAGGGTTAGACATTAGTAGCCTTGAAGAGAGGTATTAATATAACTTAGGGAATCCTACGGATCAAGTCAAGTGAATAAATCGTCCGGTTCAGAGATAGATAACAAGTGAAGCCTAGGTGGATTCTTCCTCAGGTATTGTCCAAATCAATAGGTTTTCCCTCAAGTCTTTTCTCCAATTTCTTCTTTGTCTTAGCACCTTTGGCTTAGTTAATTAGTTAATTTTAGATTAGATAAAAATCCACTTAATTCTTAGGCTAAATAATAGAAAGAGAGTTAATATTAGTACTTTTAGTTCCTTTGGGTTCGACAATCCGGTCTTGCCGCTAGCTATACTACTGTTCGATAGGTGCACCTGCCTCCATCATTGTCTTAGTTAGTTTCCAGGTTCGATCATTCTTTTTATAAATTTTTAAGACTCGACAGACACGATCAAGTTTACTTTAAAAGTACCGAATGTAAAATTGCTTACCTCAACTGTTTCGTAAGGGAAAACATTAAGTATCGTAAAAGGGATCTCTTCGTTTGTCTTCAGATTTGATGTGGTGATTCACGGGTCTGTTCTATCTAATAGTACCTGATCTCCAATGTTGAAGTGATTTGATGTTCCTTTAAGTTCTTCTGGGGGTTTCTTCAGTTTCACTTCATGTGGGTTTGATTTCTCCTTAAAATGTGTCTCCCATACATCTAGCTTATCGGTCTGAAGCCGTCATTCCTCATGAGATATTTCCTTGTTGGTACGAGCTATAGGATCTGGCTGTGTACTGTAGTTCCTCAGTGTTTTCTAAAAAGAAAGTTTAATTGAATAATTATCGATTGAATTTACGCCCTTACCTTTCTCACTCGATGTCCTAGCTGAGTCGAGAGCTTGAAGACTGATTGATTCATCACCTACACGTAGTATGAGTTCACCTGTACTAACATCAATTTTAGATCTGGCAGTTGCTAGAAAAGGTCTTCCTAAAAGTAAGGGGATACTATTGTCTTCATCAATACCTAAAACAGCGAAGTCTAAGGGGAATATGGATTTGTCAACTTTAACTAGTACATCTTTAATTATACCCTTAGGAATTCGAATAGTCTTATCAGCTAGTTGAATACTCATCCTAGTTTGCTTGGGTTTCCCTAGACCTAGCTGTTTAAACATTTTAGATGGCATAACATTGATGCTTGCCCCTAAATCAGCTAAAGCATTATCAACAGATAAACTACCAATTAAACAAGGAATTGTAAAACTCCTTGGATATTTTAATTTCCGTGGTAGTCTGTTCTGTAACATTACTGAGCATACTGCGTTTAATTCTACATGTGACTCCTTGTCTAACTTTCGCTTGTTCGTTAAGAGTGCTTTTAAAAATTTCCTTGAATCTGGCATCTGCGAAAGAGCTTCAAGAAACGGTAAGTTAATATGTAATTTCTTTAAGAGTTTAAGGAACTTACCAAACTGTTCTTCTGTGTCGTATTTCTTCATCGCATTGGGGTAAGGTATACGAGGTTTGTATTCTTTATTTACCGATTTTAACTTTTCTAGGCTTACCTCAATCTTACCTTCACTTACCATAGGTTCTCGCCTTGGCTCAGATTTAGATTATAGTAACCCTTCACTGTCATAAGCTGTCATGGCTTGAATTTTCTCCTTTGGATTAGTCTTAGTGTTACTTGGAAAGCTACCTCGTGGTCATTCAGAGATCAGCTTTGCAAGTTGCCCTAACTGGTTCTCAATTCCTTTAATAGATGCTTGTGTTTTTCAAGTGTTATCTCAAGTATTTTGAAAATGAGTTTTAGACACCACTATGAATTTTGTCAGTATCTCTTCAAGGTTCAGCTTCTTTTCCTATGGGTAGGGCTGTTGTTGGAAGTTTGGAGGGGGTGGTTGTTGTCACTGATTTCCTTGCCCACCCCACGAGAAATTGGGGTGGTTCCTCCAACCTAGATTACAAGTATTACTATAAGGTTATTTTGAGATCGAAAATTCTTACCTATATAGTACATCTATTTACTTTTCGTGCCCAAATTGTAGGGTGTGTACTCAGTATTTGCCATGCCTCTTATATTCGAGTCACATTGCATTACTGGGTGTACTTGCGAGAGACCATACAAACCATCAATCTTTTATTCATTATCTCTACCTGATTTGATAGCATAGTGACTGCGTCGAGATTGAAAACTCTGGCTGCTTTAGTTGGCTTTTTCCTTCTAACTTGCCACTGATAATTATTCAGCGACATCTCCTCTATAAACTCGTAAGCCGCTTCATGAGTTTTGTTATTCAGGGTTCTGCTAGTGGCTGAATCAATCAAATCCCTAGTTAAAGGATTCACACCACTGTAAAAGGTCTGGACCTGTAGCCACAAGGGTAAACCATGGTGTGGGCACCTTCTCAACAGATCTTTGTATATCTCAATGCATCTTATAATGTTTTTAAATCCATCTGCATAAAAGAGGAGATATCATTCCTTAATTTGGCCATTTTGGCCAGCGAAAAATATTTTAATAAAATTTTTTCGGCCATTTGGTCTCACGTAGTGATTGATCCTGAAGAGAATGTAACAATTGTTTGGCTTTATTTCTCAAAGAAAAGGGAAATAACCGAATACGAATGGCATCATCAGAAAGACCATTTATTTTGAAGGTATCACAGAATTCTAGAAAATTTTCTAAAAAAGTATTCAGGGCTTCGTCTTACAAACCATCAAACTAAACAAACTGTTGAATCATTTGAATAGTGTTAGGTTTCAGTTCAAAATTATTAGCGACTATAGCAGGCCAAAAAATACTCGATTTAGCTCTTGTTAAATTAGGTTTAGCATAATCATATATAGTTCGAGGAGCATGATGGTCGGTCGTATCTTGATGTGGTGGATTATTCTCAGCCATTACTTCGGTAGTACTAGTTTCGTCTTATTGCTCTTCTTGTATGTAATTTAAGCCTCGTCTTGCTTCTCTATGATTTTTGCGTACGGTACCTTCAGTATCACTGTAGTAAAGTAGTTGATCAAGTTTGTCGAGTCTTAAAATTTTATAAAAAGAATGATCGAACCTGGAAACTAACTAAGACAACGATGGAGGCAAGTGCACCTATCAAACAGTAGTATAGCTAGAGGCAAGACCAAATTGTCAAACCCAAAGGAACCAAAAGTACTAATATTAACTCTCTTTCTATTATTTAGTCTATGAATTAAGGGAATTTTATCTAATCTAAAATTAACTAATTAACTAAACTAAATATGCGAAGACAAAGAAAAGAAATTAAGGAAAGACTTGAGAGGAAAAGCGATTGATTTAGACAATACGAGGAAGAATCCACCTAGACTTCACTTGTTATCTAACTCGAACCGACGATTTATTCACTTGACTCGATCCGTAGGATTCCTAAGTTATATTAATACCTCTCGAGGCTACTAACGTCTAACCCTAGGTTGATTAATTGAAATCTCTTTCTAATTAAAACCCCTAGAATTGCATTAACTCGATCTATAGAATCCCATTTTAGGTTTGACCCTAATCCGCAGATTTTTGATACCCTATCTCTAGGCGCGAGCAACTCCTCTTAACTATGCTAGATCTACTCTTAGACAGGGTCTCTTCATCCTCTGCCTAAGAACATCACACTTGAATCAATATCCCAGAAATATCAAAATAAGAATTAAGAACACATAGTTAAGAACAAATCAAGTATTTATCATATAGCTCAGATAACAATAACAAGATCCGTCTTAGGTTTCATCCCCCTCAAGTATCTGAGGGTTTAGTTCATAATTGTAAAAGAAAACATCTCAGCAGAAAAAATAAAACAAAACATAAGAAAACCCTAAAACCCCCTGAAGGAATTGAAGGAGAGATCCTCAGTCTTGAGTATGATTCCGGATTCTTGAGATGAATCAACAGGCTTTCTTCGAGTAAATCCCTGAATTTAACTGCTCTGGCTTGGCTCTTTGGCCTAGCTGAATGCCTCCCTAAAGGCTGTCCTCTAGGGTCTTTATATAGGCTTTTGGAATATGTTTCTTTGCTTCTAAGTACCCTAATCCGAGTAGAATTCTTCTTATCTGCGGCAGAGACATGCCAATGGCACACGCCCGTGTAAATCATGGCCAAGCTGTGTACGAACTTGTTGATGAGGCACGACCGTGTTTTTCAAGGTCCAGGTCATGGTCGACTCTTCTTAGGGGGCACGGTCGTGTAGTATTGGGCCCAGGTCATGTGGATTTCGTACTTTGGCCCATTTTCTCTGTTTTTGGCCTGTTTCTCATTCTTTTCATCTTCTAGTGCTCTCTTGAGTATAAAACATGAAAACAAAGGATTAGGAGCACTTATTTCCATAATTAAAGGGATAAATCATCCAAGAGTATGCTAAATGTGGGATTAAAATATATTCATTTTACGGTTTATCAAATACCCCCACACTTAAGCTTTTGCTTGTTCTCAAGTAAAATTTTCAACTTACAATTAAAACGAACGTCCTCAATTCATAATATTCATTAATAATGTTTCATCATAATTCATAGATAATTTATACATGGATAATTCAACTAAAAGAGTCCTAAATATTCAAACAATCAAAGTCATGAGTTTTTAGCATGAAAACCTAGGTGTTTTCCCCTTATCCGAATGGTTACTTTTAATTCAAAATCGACAAAAGTTGACATCCTCGCTAAAGATTCACTCAAATCACTCATGGTGTTTAAGGTTCAAAAATAAAACACTTATAGGTCAAACATGAAAAGTTACTCCCATAGGCTTGCATGAAAATCAAATCTCCACCACTGTAAAATGAGATGATACACAAATCAAAAGGTCTTTAAAAAGGGTTGTAACGGGGCTTAGGTTAACAGTGTGGATAAAGGCTAAAATAAAAGAGTTAGAATCGAGATTGAGTTGACAAATTACCTAAAAATGAACTAATAACATGCATAATTACATTAATTGAAAACTTGTAATACTAATAATACGAGCTTCTACTTCAATATGTTGAAATTAAACGTATAGGCTCGCTTAATCACATAACTAATAATGAATATACTTTGATTTTTTTAAAGAACAAATCAATATAAGATAAAACTTTAACAACTGAAATAATATAATTAGGCAGCTAATCAAAACAAGTCTCGATAGAAGGGTAGTCAAAAGGAATGGTGATAACAAGTACGAGAGAGTTTTTGGGTTAATATTAGTGGGTTGAGTCAATAAAAAGGGTTGTTAGGATCAAAGGGGTTCACTAGGGGTTAATTGTGAGGGTAGGCTTTTAGTGGAGTGGGTTAAATCCTAAATGCCTTAATCATCTCCGTATATCAATTCAATAGTGTGGTCTCAAGATGCAAGTTCTAGAATAATAAATAAATGTTGACACACTCAAAATCAATAAAGTGAGCACGAAAAGAATGTATGCTCTAAAAGGCTAAAAATTTCAAAAAAATTATGGGTATTTTGATGACAACCTCATAAATTTCAAACTTCAAGGTAACAATTTAGATTCAGGTAGACACCCTAACAAAATTTTTTTGAAAATAGACTCATCTTGCTTAATTCTCTAGTATCTTAAAGTTTAAATCATCATTGCACAACTATCAATGACTTACTCTAAAACATTTTAATAAAAATCATGAATCAACAAGAATTTCATTTTAATTAGTGATATGAGAAAATTACTTTAAGACAAAATATCATTCAGAGATTTGAGAATAATGCAAAAAGTTAAGCACTTTTCTAAATAATTTCCCCCCCACACTTAAGATGTACAGTGGCCTCAATGTAAAAAGATAGATAAAATCATATAACAAGAAAATCAAAAAGTAAGGGAGAGAGGTGAAACTTCCTGAATTTTGGGATGTATTCCTTGAGTTGGAAGTGTGGAAACTTGATTTGTTGATGAAAGATAGGTTGGAGGGGCGCCTCTACTTCTCGTGGTAGATGAAGAAATTGGGAACCTCGTGAAGAGTTAGCTAGAAATAATAATAATATAAACTATACTAAATATATAATTAAAGTAAATAATGATAACAAGAAAGAAAATATGAATGGACTGAAAAGTCCTAACTAGTATATGGTTCGCGACATGGGTATGGTTTCTAAGGCCGTGGTGTTGTGATTCCCTAGCAGCCTTTAGAACCTAAAACCAAGAAACTAAAACAAAATAAACTAAATTTAATATATGAAAAATAAAAAAAGAAAATAGAGGAGAAGAGAAAAGTAAAATAAAAGTTAAATGGTCTCAAAGACCCTTGGCTTGTCGAGTTAATAAAGAGGCCGCCATAAACTTATGTTGATTGGTCTCGCACAGGGAGAGAGGACTTTGATCTTTCCATTTCTTCGACATTGTTGGAGCGTAGATTGAGACTTTTATGGAATGAAGAAGGAAGAGAGTGAAGATGGAGGGGAGTGGAGAGTGGATAGGGAATGGGTGAGAAGGGGAGAGGGTGTTTTAAATAGAGATTTTCAGCTCTGGTACATCCCCACGCCCGTGTATTGTGGGCATGTTGTGTCACACGGCCATATCACACAACAGTGTGGTGGTTCAATTGCTTCTCCCAAGCCTGGATTTGTAGTTGCCACACCCGTGTTGGTTCAACAGTGTCGGCCACAGCTATATCGCACGGCCGTGGTGTTAGGTGAGTCTGTGATTCAAAGATATTTTTCTCGTCCTGTCTCGTACTATCTTTGCCATGTCAATACAGAAATTCGTAACCTCCACACGACCACGGCCACAGCTGTGTGTAAGGCCGTGTGATGTGAAGATCTGCGCTTTATTAACTTGGTTATCTATAGTTAGGTGCTAAAAAAAAGAAATAACAATAAATAGGGTTAGTGCTTTGGTTGCCTCCCGAGAAGCACTCATTTAAATTCTTAATCTATACTTACATCTCATTTGTACATTCACGGTGGTTTAAAGAGTGAAAAATCCTTTTTTATGCTATCATCATATAATTTGAGTCGAGTGCAGTTTACTTTAAAAGTACCGAAAGTAGAATTTCTTACCTCGACTGTTCTGTAAAGGAAAACATTAAGTACTATAAAAGGGATCTCTTCGTTTGTCTTCAGGTTTGATATGGTGATTCGTGGGTCTGTTCTATCTAATAGTACCCGATCTCCTATTTTGAAGTGATTTGATGTTCCTTTAAGTTCTTCTGGGGGTTCCTTTAGTTTCACTTCGTGTGGGTTTGATTCCTCCTTGAATTGTATCTCCCACTCGTTTAGCTCATCGGTTTGAAGCCGTCGGTCCTCATGAGATATTTCCTTGTTGGTACGAGCTATAGGATCTGGCTCTGTGGTGTTGTTCCTCGGTGTTTCCTGAAAAGAAAGCTTAATCAAATAATTTTCGATAGAATTTACGTCCTCACCTTTCTCAGTCGATGTCCTAGCTGAGTCGAGAGCTTGAAGATTGATTGATTCGTCACCTCCACGCAGTATGAGTTCACCTGTACTAACATCAATTTTAGATCTGGCAGTTGCAAGAAAAGGTCTTCCTAAATTTAAGGGGATACTATTGCCTTCATCCATATCTAACACAATGAAGTCTACGGGGAATATGAATTTTTCAACTTTAACTAGTACATCTTCAATTATACCCTTAGGGATGCGAATAGTCTTATCAGCTAGTTGAATACTTATCCTAGTTTGCTTAGGTTTCCCTAGACCTAGCTGTTTAAACATTTTAGATGGCATAACATTGATGCTTGCCCCTAAATCAGCTAAAGCATTCTCAATAGATAAACTACCAATTAAACATGGAATTGTAAAACTCCCTGGATCTTTTAATTTCTGTGGTAATTTATTCTGTAACATGGTCGAGCACACTGCGTTTAGTTCCATATGTGACTCCTCATCCAACTTTCTCTTGTTCGTTAAGAGCTCTTTTAAAAATTTTCTTGAATCTGGCATCTGCGAAAGAGGTTCAATAAATAGTAGGTTAATATGTAATTTCTTTAAGAGTTTAAAGAACTTATCGAACTGTTCTTCTGTGTTGTCTTCCTTCATGACATTGGGGTAAGGTATACGAGGTTTGTATTCTTTAATTATCGATTTTGGCTTTTCTTGGCTTACCACAATCTTACCTTCACTTACCACAGGTTTTTGCCTTGGCTCAGATTCAGATTATACTAACCCTTCACTATCATGAGCTATTATGGCTTGAATTTGCTCCTTTGGATTAGTTTCAGTGTTACTTGGCAAGCTACCTAATGGTCGTTCGGAGATCAGCTTTGCTAGTTGCCCTAACTGGTTCTCGATTCCTTTAACCGATGCTTGTTGATTTTTAAGTGTTGTCTCGGTGTTTTGAAATCGAGTTTGAGACACCGCTATAAATTTTGTCAGCATCTCTTCAAGGTTCGGCTTCTTTTCCTGTTGGTAAGGCTATTGTTGGAAGTTTGGAGGGGGTGTTGTTGTCTCTAATTTCCTTGGCCACCCCACGAGAAATTGGCGTGGTTCCCCCAACCGGGATTATAAGTATTACTATAGGGGTTATTTTGAGGTCTAAAATTGTTACCCATGTAGTGATTGATCCTCGTGGAAGAGATTGTAACCACTGTTTGGCTTTATTTCTTAAAGAAAAGGGAAATAACCAAAGACGAATGGCATCATCAGAAACGCCATTTATTTTAAAGGTATCACATAATTCTAGAAAATTAGCTAAATGAGTATTTGGGTCTTCGCCCTGAAAACCATCAAATTGAACAAACTATTGAATCATTTGTATAGTGTTATGTTTTAATTCAAAGTTATTAGCGGCTATAGCAGGCCTAACAATACTTGATTTAGCTCTTGTTAAATTAGGTTTAGCATAATCATACATAGTTCGATGATCATGATGATCGTCCATATCTTGATGTGGTAGATTATTCTTGGCCATTACTTCGGTATTATCAGCTTCGTCCTCTTGCTCTTCTTGTATGTAATTTACGCTTCGCCTTGCTTCTCTACAATTTTTGCGTATGGTTCCTTCAATATCACTGTCGTAACGTAATGGTCCTATTGGGTTCCTTCTAGTCATAAACTAGAGATACCTACTAGGAAAAGAGAAAAAGAAAGAAATTTAGAAAAGTAAAAATAAAATTTAATTACAAAAATAAAATATGGCTAAAGTAATAAAATTGAGCGTTCTTAATATTTTAGTTCACGCAGCGCGCCAAAAACTTGATCGTGTCTCATCGAGTCTTAAAAATTTATAAAAAGAATGACCGAACCTGAAAACTAACTAAGACAACGGTGGAGGTAAGTGCACATATCGAACAGTAGTATAGCTAGCTGCAAGACCGGATTGTTGAACCCAAAGGAACCAAAAGATAAAACAAAACATAAAAAAACCCTAAAACCCTCTAAAGGAATTGAAGGAGAGATCCTCAGTCTTGAGTATGATTCCGGCTTCTTGAGATGAATCATCTGGCTTTCTTCAAGTAAATCTCTGGATTTAACTGCTCTGGCTCAGCTCTTTGGCCTAGCTGAACGCCTCCCTAAAGGCTTCTGGAATACGTTTCTTTGCCTCTAAGTACCCTAATCCAAATAGAATTCTTCTTATCCGCAATGAGACACCCCACCAGCACACACCGTGTAAATCATGGCCAGTGTGTTTGAACCTATTGATGAGGCACGGTAGTGTTTTTGGGGTCCAGTAGTGGTCGACTCTTCTTATGGGGCACGGACGTGTGGTCTTAGGCCCAGGCCATGTGGATTTCGTACTTTGGCCCATTTTCTCTGTTTTCAGCCCGTTTCCCATTCTTTTCATCCTTCGATGCTCTCCTGAGTATAAAACATGAAAATAAAGGATTAGGAGCACCTATTTCCATAATTAAAGGGATAAATCATCCAAAAGTATGTTAAATATGGGATTAAAATATGTTCATTTTACGATTTATCAGTAGTGGTCCTTTCGGGTTCCTTCTAGTCATACACTAGAGGTACCTGCTAGGAAAAGGGACAAAGAAAGAAATTCAGAAAAGTTAAAAATAAATTTAATTGCAAGAATAAAAATATTGCTAAAGTAATAAAAATTGAGCGTCCTTAATATTTTAGTTCCCCGGCAGCGGAGCCAAAAACTTTGTCGTGTATCAAAGTCTTAAAAATTTATAAAAAGATTGATTGAACCTGAAAACTAACTAAGACAACGATGGAGGCAAGCGCACCTATTGAATAGTAGTATAGTTTAGTGGCAAGACAAGATTGTCGAACCCAAATGAACCAAAAGTACTAATACTAACTTCCTTTCTGTTATTTAGCCTAAGAATTAACAGAATTTATTATCAAATCTAAAATTAACTAACAACTAAACTAAAGATGCTAAGACAAGGAAGGGATTGGGAAAAAACTTGAGGGAAAACCGATTGATTTAGACAATACCCGAGAAAGAATCCACCTAGACTTCACTTGTTATCTAACTCTAAACTAGACGATTTATTCACTTGACTTAATCCGTAGGATTCCCTAATTATATTAATACCTCTTCTGAGGCTACTAACGTCTAACCCTAGGTTGATTAGTTGATATTTCTTTCTAATTAAAACTCCTAGAATTGCATTAACTCGATCTATGTACTCCCATATTGGGTTTGACCCTAATTTGACAAATTTACATCATCCTATTTCTAGGGTTGTGTTCAACTCCGCTTAACTATGCTAAATCTACTATTAGGCGGGGACTTTTGCTCCACCACCTAAGCACATCAATACTTGAATCAATATACCAAAAATACCAAAACAAGAATTAAGAACACATAGTTAAGAACAAATCAAGTATTTATCATGAAGCTCATATAACAATAACAAGATCTATTTTAGGTTCCATCTCCCTCAGGTATCTAAGATGTTTAGTTCATAATAGTAAAAGAAAACTTCTCAGAAGAATATATAAAACAAAACATAAAGAAAACCCTAAAACTGCCTAAAGGAATTGAAGGAGAAATCTTTCGTCTTGAGTATAATCTTGGCTTCTTGAGATGAGTCAACTAGCTTTCCTCGAGTGAATTCCACAATTTGGCCCCTCTGGCTTGGATCTTTGGCCTAGCTGAACCGCCCCCTAAAGGTTGGCCTCTAGGGTCTTTATATAGGCTTTTAGAATGTTTTTCTTTTCCTCTAAGTACCCTAATCTGAATGAAACTCTTCTTTTCTGTGACAGGGACATGCCCATGGCACACGCCCCTGGCACACGCCCATGGCACACGCCCGTGTGATTCAATTTCAGGCCGTGCTCGAACCTATTGAGAAGGCACAGCCGTGTATCTTGTGGTCCAAGCCGTGTTCAGCTCTTCTTTCAGGGCACGACCGTGTGGTCTTGGGCTCAGGCTATGTCGATTCCGTGATATGGCCCATTTTCTCCGATTCGGCCCGTTACTCATTCATTTCATCCTCCGGTGCTCTACTGAATATAAAACATGAAAACAAAGGATTGGGAGCACCTATTTCCATAATTAAAGGGATAAATCATCCAAAAATAAGCTAAATGTGGGATTAAAATATGTTCATTTTATGGTTTATCAAATATCCCCACACTTAAGCTTTTGCTTGTCCTCGAGCAAAATTCTCAACTCACAATTAAAACGAACTTCCTCTATTCATAATATAAATCGATGATGCCCCATCATAATTCATAGATAATTTATACATGGATAATTCAACTAAGCGAGTCCTAAAGATTCAAACAATTAAAGTCATAGTTTTGTAGCATGAAAATATAGGTGTTTCCCCTCACCTAAATAATTACCTTTAATTGAAAATCAACAAGGATTAACATCCTCACTAAAGATTCACTCAAACCACTCAAGGTGTTTAAGGTTCAAAATTCAGCTCTCAAAAGTTGAACATGAAAAGTTAATTCCATAAGCTTGCCTGAAAATCAAATCTCCACCACTGTAAAATGAGATGATACACAAATCAAAAAGGTCTTTTAAAGGTTGTAATGAGGCTCGGTTAAAGGTATGGATCAAGGCTGAATTAGAAGGGTTAGAATCGAGATTGAATTGATAAATTACCTCACTAGAAAAATGAACTAATAAACTGAATAATTACATAACATGAAAAATAAGAATACGAGCTTCTTCTCAGGATAGTGAAATTAAACATATAAGCTCACTTAATCGCAGAACAAAAAATTAATATACTTCGATGATTTTTTTAAGAACAAATCAAGTAAATACATACATGAGAAAATTTCAACAACTGAAAATAAAATAATTAGGCAACTGATCAAATCAAGTCTCGACAGAAGGGTAGTCAAAAGGAATGGTGATAACAAATACAAGATGTGTTTTACGTTAATATTAGTGGGTGAATCAATAAAAAGGGTTGTTAGGATCAACGAGGTTCACTAGAGGTTAATTATGAAGGTAGGCTTCTAGTGGTGTAAGTGGGTTAAATCCTAAGTGCCTTAATCATCTCTGCATATCAAATCAATAGTGTGGTCTTGACATGTATAATCGAGGCAAGTTCTAGAATAATAAATCAATGTTGACACACTCATAATCAATGAAAGTGAGCAAGAAAGGAATGTATGCTATAAAAGGCTCAAAATCTCACAAAAATTATGGGTTTTTGATATCAACTTCGCAAATTTAAAATTTCAAGGTAACAATTAGATTCAGGTAGACAACCTAACAAAATTTTTATTTTTATTTTTCAAAATAGACTTATCTTTTTATTCTCTAGTACCTTGAAGTTTAAATCATCATTGCACAATTATCAATGACTTAATCTAAACCATATGAATAAAAATCATGAATCAACAGGAATTTCATTCTAATTAGTGATATGAGAAAATTACTTTAAGACAAGATATCATTCAGGGATTTGAGAATCATGTAAAAAGTTAGGCATTTTTTTAAATAATTTTCACCCCCCGCACTTAAAATGAAAATTGCCTTCAATGTACAAAGATAGATAATAACCATATAATAAGAAAATCAAAAGTGGGGAAAAGAGGTGAAACTTCCTGAATTTTGGGATGGATTCCTTGAGTTGGAAGTGTGGAAACTTGATTCATAGGTAAAAGATAAGTTGGAGGGGGCGCCTCTACTTCCTGTGCTAGATGAAGAAAATGGGAACCTCGTGAAGAGTTAGCTAGGAAATAATAATACTAATTTAAATTATACTAAATATATAATAAAGTAAATAAAGATAACAAGAAAGAAAATAAGAATTAAAATAAGACCAAAAGAAAAGATGACCGGACTGAAAAGTCCTTATTAGTAGATGGTTCGCGAGGTGGGTGTGGTTTCTAAGGCCGTGGTGTTGTGATTCCCTAGCAACCTTTAGAACCTAATATCAAGAAACTAAAACAAAATTAACTGAATTTAGTATAAGAAAAATAAAGAAAAGAAAAATAAAGGAGAAGAGAAAAGTAAAATAAAAGTTAAATGGCCTCAAAGACTCTTGGCTTGTCGATTAGATGAAGCGGCAGGCAAGAACTTATGTTGATTAGTCTCATGCATGGGAGGCCCGGGCTAGTATCTTTCTATTTCTTTGACATTGTTGAAGAGTAGATCAAGACTTTAAAGGATGAAGAAGGAGGAAAGTGAAAATGGAAGGGAGTGAAGAGTCAATGGGGAATGGGTTAGAAGGGGAGAGGAGTGTTTTAAATAAAAATTTTTAGCTCTGGTACATCCCCACGCCCGTGTCTCATGGGTGTGTTATGTCCCACGGCCATATCGCATGGCCGTGTGATGGTCCAATCGCTTCTCCCCCACCTTGTATTGGATTGCCAAGCCTGTGTTGGTTCAACAATGTCAGCCACGGCTGTGTCACACGACCGTGGTGTTAGTTGAGTCCATGATTTAAAGATATTTTTCTCGTCCTATCTCGTACTATCTCTGCCATGCCAGAGCTAACATCTGTAGTGTCCACACGGCCACGGCCACGACCGTGTGTAAGGCTGTGTGGTGCGAAAATATGTGCTTCATTAACTTGGTTATTTTGTAGTTAGGTGCTAGAAGAAAAAGAAATAAAAATAAATAGGGTTAGTACTCAGGTTGCCTCCCGAGAAGTGCTTATTTAAAGTCTTAAGCTAGATTTACCTCTCATTCGTACCTTCACTGTGGTTTAAGGAGTGAAAAATCCTTTCTTATGCTATCATTATATATTTTGAGTCAAGTAGAGTTACTTTAAAAGTACCAAATGTAGAATTACTTACCTCGACTATTCCGTAAGGGAAAACATTAAGTACCGTAAAGGGATCTCTTCATTTGACTTCAGGTTTGATATGGCGATTCATGGGTCTGTTCTATCTAATAGTACGTAATCTCCTATTTTGAAGTGATTTGATGTTACTTTAAGTTTTTCTAAGGGTTCCTTCGGTTTCACTTTGTATGGGTTTGATTTCTCCTTGAACTGTGTCTCCCACTCATTTAGCTCATCTGTCTGAAGTCGTCGTTCCTCATGAGATATTTACTTGTTGGTACGAGCTATAGGATCTAGCTCTGTAGTGTTGTTCCTCGGTGTTTCCTGAAAAGAAAATTTAATCGATTAATTATTGATAGAATTTACTTCCTCATCTTTCTCACTCGATGTCCTAGCTGAGTCGAGAGCTTGAAGATTGATTGGTTCATCACCTACACGCAGTATGAGTTCACCTATACTAACATCAATTTTAGATCTAGCAGTTGCTAGAAAAGGTCTTCCTAAAATTAAGGGGATACAATTGTCTTCATCCATATCTAAAACAACAAAGTCTAAGGGCAATATGAGTTTGTCAATTTTAACTTGTACATCTTCAATTATACCCTTAGAAATTCGAATAGTCTTATTAGCTAGTTGAATACTCATCCTTGTTTGCTTAGGTTTCCCTATACCTAACTGTTTAAACATTTTAGATGGCAAAACATTGATGCTTGCCCTAAATCAGCTAAAGCATTATCAACAGATAAACTACCAATTAAACATGGAATTGTAAAACTCCCTGGATCTTTTAATTTCTGTGGTAGTTTGTTCTGTAACATTGCTGAGCATACTGAGTTTAATTCCACATACGACTCCTCGTCAAACTTTCACTTGTTCGTTAAGAGCCCTTTTAAAAATTTCCTTGAATCTGGCATCTACGAAAGAGCTTCAAGAAAGGGTAAGTTAATATGTAATTTCTTTATGAGTTTAAGGAACTTACCGAACTGTTCTTCTGTGTCGTCTTCCTTCATCACATTGGGGTAAGGTATATGAGGTTTGTATTATTTAATTACTGATTTCGGGTTTTCTTGGGTTACCTCAATCATACCTTCACTTACCACAGGTTCTCGCCTTGTCTCAGATTCAGATTCTACTAACCCTTCACTGTCATGAGTTGTTATGTCTTGAATTTGCTCCTTTGGATTAGTCTCAGTGTTACTTGGCAAACTACCTAGTGGTCGTTCGGAGATCAGTGTTGCGAGTTGCCCTAACAGATACTCGATTGCTTTAATCGATGCTTTTTGACTTTTAAGTGTTGTCTCAGTGTTTTGAAAACGAGTTTCAGACACTGCTTTGAATTTTTCCAGCATCTCTTTAAGGTTCGGCTTCTTTTCCTGTGGGTAGGGCTATTGTTGGAAGTTTGGAGGGGGTGGTTGTTGTCTCTGATTTCCTTGGCCACCCCACGAGAAATTGGGGTGGTTCCTCCAACCTGGATTATAAGTATTACTATAAAGGTTATTTTGAGATCAAAAATATTACCCATATAGTTCATCTGTTCGCTTTCCGTGCCCGGATTGTAAGGTGGGTACTCAGGATTCGTCACGCCTCCTAGATTTAAGTCATTTTGCATTACTAGGTGTACCTACGAGAGACCATACAAACCATCAATCTTTTTATTCATCATCTCTACCTGATTTGATAGCATGGTGGCTGCGTCGAGATTGAAAACTCTGACTGCTTTAGTTGGTTTTGTCCTTGTAACTTGCCACTGATAGTTATTCGGTGACATCTCCTCTATAAACTCGTAAGTGCGTTAGTAGTTTTGTTATTTAGGGTTTTGCTTGGGTGGTTGAATCAATCAATTTGCTTGGTTGAAGGATTCACCTTGTTGTAAAAAGTTTGGACTCAGAGCTACAATGGTAAACCATGGTGTGGGCACCTTCTCAACAGATCCTTGCATCTCCCCAATGCATCGTTTGATGTTTCTAAATCCATCCGCACAAAAGAAGAGATATCATTCCTTAATTTGGCCATTTTGGCCAACAAAAAATATTTTAATAAAAAATTTTCGGTCATTTGGTCCCATTTAGTGATTGGTCCTCGTGGAGGAGAATGTAACCACTATTTGGCTTTATTTCTCAAAGAAAAGGGAAATAACCGAAGACAAATGGCATCATCAGAAATGCCATTTATTTTGAAGGTATCACAAAATTCTAGAAAATTTGCTAAATGAGTATTCGGGTTTTCGTCCTACAAACCATCAATCTGAACAAACTGTTGAATCATTTGAATAGTGTTAGGTTTGAGTTCAAAATTATTAGCGGCTATAGCAGCCTAATAATACTCGATTCACTCTCGTTAAATTAGCTTTAGCATAATCATACAGAGTTCGAGGAGCATGATTTTCGGCCATATCTTCATGTGGCAGATTATTCTCAGCCATTACTTTGGTAGCACTAGTTTTGTCTTCTTGCTCTTCTTGTATGTAATTTAAGCCTTGCCTTGCTTCTTTACAATTTTTGCGTACGGCGCCTTCAATATCACTGTCGTAAAGTAGTGGTCCTATCGGGTTCTTTCTAGTTATAAACTAGAGGTACCCGCTAGGAAAAAGGGACAAAGAAAGAAATTCAAAAAAGATAAATTTTAATTGCAAGAATAAAAATATGGCTAAAGTAATAAAAAATTGAGCGTTCTTAATATTTTAGTTCCCCGACAATAGCGCCAAAACTTGATCGTGTGTCAAAGTCTTAAAAATTTATAAAAGGAATTGTAACAGCCCAAACCCGGCCCAATCGTTAGGACCGAATATGGGTCGTTACTAAGAAGAACTTTTTGAAACCCATTTTCTAAATCCACTTAGGTTTTGTTGAAAACTTCTCATTTTAAGTTATCTCGCTGAAATTATACTTAGTCCACTTTGAAAATTTAATTAAGTCAAGTTATTACACAAATTTTCAGATGTGCCCGATGGCACGATAAAACATATTTCGTGTTACTTTAGAAAAACGTGTATTTCAAATTTTAATTAAAATAAATTATCCAACATATAGGAAAATAACTAAAGTAAAGTATGATGAGGCCTTATTACATCCAAAATAAAACAACCCAATAACCAAATTTAAAATAACAAAAGAATCAAAGTCTATTTAAATTTAAATCACCGCATGGCCTCCTCAAGTCCCTCGGCTCCATGTCCGCGATCTAAGCATCACTGAAAAATTAATGGAGAAGGTGAGTCACCAAGACTCAAGATGTAACCCTTCCCGTTTTAAAATATTTTTCATACACAACATATAACATTTAATATGCAAAATAATGTGTACCCAACCTAGCCAACCATACGCCCTTTGTCTACCCGTTGTGGTACCAAACCCTTTGGTGGTGCCAAACCACCGGTGACGTATAGTCACAATGTGTTACCAAAACAACGGTGTCCAGTAGACACAAATCGGGTGATGGGGCCAACCCATCGTGTGATACCAAATCAACGCGAGGCGATCCCATATCTCAAGTGGGGCCAACCCACGGTGGTGTTAACCACGAGGGACAAGTCGCTATTGAGGTACCAAACCTCTGGAGGTACCAAACCTTTGGTGACATATAGTCACGGTGTGTTACCAAAACACTGGTGCCCGTCGGCACGATTAATACTGCCCCCTCCACTCATCAATCCCGCATCAATCACATACTTAAATCTCATGTATTAATGCAACATGCTTACCAAAAGCATCGAATAACAAGTGCACATTTTTAGGAACTTACCCGGATTGCCAACTATACCGATATGGTATATTATCAATTCTACATAGAAATCAAGTTAGCATTCACAACAAACAGCATATTAACAAATTATATGTGTGTATGTACACACCTGTTACCACGATAGTCTTAAATCCCGAAGGTAATCAATCGGCCACACTCTAAGTCCTTGCCCCTATATTCTACCAACTATCAAGGTTAGTAATATGGCCATTCGGCCAAACCAAATAATTTAAAGGGTCATATTTTGTACCCGCATCCTTACCTAATCGCTGAATCCTAGCTTGACACCGAATCGCAAATCTGGTTCATAAACTACGGTTGGTCAATATTAGCAACCATGGCTTTCGCTTTTCTTAATCATTAGAGGAGTAATCTTTTATAAGTAAACACTTACCACCACCTACCCAAAATCGAATGTCAGAGAATGCCAGATCCGATCTCTCCGTTTTGAGATCCCGAAGTGCCTATCATCGATTTCAACACCGGTTAGAACTCTTGTTACTAGTTGCGAAATTTCGCTTCCATTCAATCCATAAGTCGACAAGAAAAGAAAATACGAAGGAGGTTCGCCATCCCTTACATTGATAATCGATTGAATTACAAAGAAGTCCTGAGTATCAATGCCATCGCACTATTCGGCCAAAGTGCAACCAAGGAGGAATGTGAGGTTTCGACACTTCAAGAGGGTATTAGATTGCTATTTGGAGGTAGGACAATAGGGTTTTGATCTATGAAGAAAAGAAATAGATGGGCTATGGAGATGTGGAGGATTGGCCAAGGTTTTGGAGAGGATGTAAAAGAAAGAAAAATATAAGATGAGAGGGTTTGGAGATTCGACTAGCAAACTTGGAAAAAAAAGAAAACAAGGTGATCACTTAGGTGCTTATATAAGCATTGGACTCCCCTAGTGTCCTTGCAGTCCACTTCTTCTAAAGAGTTCAAGATTCATCAATCTTCCTTGAATCACTCTAGACCACTTAATTTAAAACCATTCAAATAATTTAAATTTTCTAATAATAATCCAATGATAATTCTTTTAAATCTCCATGATCTACTTGATTATCCTTAAAATAATATGCTTATATTATCTATTAATAATAATTAAAGAGTTTAAAAGGAGAGGACTCTCTCAAGTGCCGTCAATATATTGCCAAAGAGGGATTTCATGACTCGAACACAAGCTCTCCCTTGCTCCTTGGTGGCGTCACATGTAGCTCTTAAGTGGGCTTACTTTGCCACTTAGTCTAGGCTCATTTTATGTCCAAATTATCCCCATTTATTCTTATAACATCCTCTTGCTAAGGCTCCCTACCTTAAAAGTTAAAAACTAAAATTTCCTACCAAATCGAGCCAACACAAAGCCTTAATTTGATCATTATTATTTCATAAGTAATGCCTCAACCATTCATACATAGGAAAAATAATTAAATTCCAGGTAACCCCATTTTTGGGATGTTACAGTTCTACCCCCCTTAAAATAATTTCGTCCTCGAAATTACTTACTATCGTTCAATCGTGCATCCTTAACTCATCACACTACGCTCTTCTGCAAGACTCGATCTTTAAAAACTATCATACTTCCTAGAAGCATTCCCGTTGTCAAGTCCGCACATCTTCCTCCTCATGACGGCCAAGCCTGATAGACCAACCTTGGTTGCCTCGCCTCTGCACCTTTAGCACCTCGACCACGCCCATTACCATTAGCATTACCTCTAGGCGCACCTCGACCCTCCGTGGTGGTCCATCATTTCTATCCCGCCACGGTTCGACCTCGGTTGACTCCTAGCTAATTTTCGAGGACAATCCCTACACGGTGTTGAATGACCCACATTCAAAGCACCTTTACTTCCGACCAAACATTCTCACGAATGGGATTTCCAGATCTACCACATCGAGGTGGCCACCGAAAGCGAGCTTTGTGGTTCTTTCGATTCCCCAAATCTAGTCCTCTTCTCCACATTGTTGCACGATCCAAGCGATCCAAAGCCTCTCTTCCGTTGTTCCTATCATGCTTACATCTTACGGTCTCCTTGATCCTTGGCTACCTTAGCCTTTTCCACTAGAGACGAAAACTCACGGACTGCATGAGCAATCGTGACCTTAGATCATCTCTCACCCGCCTTCAAAGCGGACACAATACTCATGTTCAGTAGCCACAATGCCTTTCGCATATCTACTCACCTTAGGAACTCCGCCTCATACTCCGACACGGACTTAGTTCCTTGTACTAGACCCAGAAAAGCCTTCCTCTGCGCGTCAGTGTAGCTAGTGCCCACATATTTCTTCTGAAAAGCGGTTTTAAAGTAGTCCCACGTAAGATCATCAGCTGTGGCTCCATCCCGAATCACAACCACCACCGACGTCGCCTCATCCTTTAGAAGCGATCATGACCCTTTCGGCTTTTCCTCCTCGGTCAGTCAAGATCATCCATTATCCTTTCATAGATTCCACCAATACTCTGCTACACTTTGGGTGCTACTCGACACACCGAAACACCTCGGCTCAGTTGGACCGAATTCGCTCGGGAATAGATTTTCGAGCTCCTAAATTTCCACCACCCACCACCAATTCGAGGACTCGCATACCGCTTGAGCATCGCCTCCTCCCGCCGTCGATCCGCTCCTCCTGCTCCAAAATTTGGAGGTGGTGGTGGCGGTGGTACATCGTTTTCGAACCTTGTCCCGACTGACGGGTTGGACCTTGTCATCCTACCCTACCACGTCCACGGCCCACGTCCTCTAGAACTCATTCTATCTACTTGCGCTTTTAATCGATTAAGAGAAATTTTATGTATTAGCGTTTGTTCCACTTCATTACTCACAAGAAATTTTATGAAGAAATTTTAATTAGGGATTCTTTCGTGCAAACAAGGTTTCATCTTCTATCCTAGTTCACACAAAGAAGTTCTTGCATCCATTCCTTAATACTTCCCTACCTATTCGCTTCTTGGACATTTTCGCCCATTTCTAACCCAAGGGTATTTTCGTCATTTTCCTCTGTGGGTATTCTCGTAATAAAAGAGATTTTAAAACTTTAGTAGAGTAGGTTGTTTTGCAATTCTCAACCTTTGGAGGTATTATTAAAAAAATTGATAAGATTTGAAGTTATAGCATTATTTGAAAACCGGGGTATTTTGGTAATTTGGTCCTCCAGGGGTAATTTGGTAATTTTGTAAGACAAGGGTGTTTTAACCATTATAAAACTCGAGGGTCCTTTTGAGAATTTTCCTTCTTAAAAGCGGTGATGTTGCAAAAATTTTGTACTCGAGGGCATTTTGGTAATTTTATAAGTTGAGGCGTTTTGTAATTTTTCCAAAACCAAAGTGTTTCATTGATGATTTCCAAGGTGAGTTGAATATTTGAGAAGTAGTTAAAATTTTGGACAAAATCGTTGAGTTGATGTTTTATGAACCAAGGTATTTTAGTAATTTTACCCTAAGGGTATTTTCGTAATTTTTCCCACAAATCGAACTTTTCGGGAAAACATTGTAAAAGAGTTGTTCTTACGTTTGAAGGAGTGATTTTAAAATTTTAAAACCAAGTTTTGTTGTTTCATTCCTTTTGAAAATCAAGGCTAATTCCTTTCGGGTTTTAGTCATTATGTTTAGCCTATGACCGAGCCTTCTTGGTGGGTGAACCAAGCTACGCACTTGAGGCGGTGTTTAGTGTGGAGAGGAGGTGAGTCACACTGATTTGCTTAAATACCAAGCTCCCACCGAACCTTTCTAGACATGCGCACAGAGGTTACCACACCATCGAGCCCTCCGAGTTAGGGTGAACCCAAGCCACGCACTGTAGGATACTGCCAAGAGGTGGTGAGTCACCTGACCGCTTAAATACCGTGCTCTTCCTGTTCCAATCCTAGACATGCGTCTGGGGTTACCACACCCTAGCTCGGTGACTAAGTCATAGATGGGTTTAGTTCTTTAAGTCTTATGTTTAGCTTGTGTGTTTGAGTAATCTAATCCTAGGTTCAAATTCCTATAAGTCTATCTACATTCCATGCTTCCTACCCTTCTACTGTAATATAATTCACAAAGAAGTTTAGAGGTACTTACAGGCGGATCGGTCTGGGAGACTCGGGCCATGCCGCTTTAAAACCCAAAACAATTAATAAGGCCTACTAAAACATTTTTGGGCCTTGGGCCCCACAATAGAAGTTTTGAACTGGCTCGATACCAATTTGTAACAATTTCAAACTTGGCCCAATCGTTAGGATAGAATATGGGTCGTTACTAAGAAGAACTTTTGAAACCCATTTTCTAAATCCACTTAGGTTTTGTTGAAAACTTCTCATTTTAAGTTATCTCATTGAAATTATACTTAGTCCACTTTGAAAATTTAATTAAGTCAAGTTATTACACAAATTTTCGGATGTGCTAGATGGCACGATAAAACATATTTCGTGTTACTTTAGAAAAACGTGTATTTCAAATTTTAATTAAAATAAATTATCCAACATATAGGAAAATAACTAAAGTAAAGTATGATGAGGCCTTATTACATCCAAAAATAAAACAACCCAATAACCAAATTTAAAATAACAAAAGAATCAAAGTCTATTTAAATTTAAATCAGCGATGGCCTCCTCAAGTCCCTCCGGCTCCATGTCCGCGATCTAAGCATCACTGAAAAATTAATGGAGAAGGTGAGTCACCAAGACTCAAGATGTAACCCTTCCCGTTTTAAAAAAATATTTTCATACACAACATATAACATTTAATATGCAAAATAATGTGTACCCAACCTAGCCAACCATACGCCCCGTCTACCCCGTTGTGGTACCAAACCACTGGTGGTGCCAAACCACCGGTGACGATAGTCACAATGTGTTACCAAAACAACGGTGTCCGAGACACAAATCGGGTGATGGGGCCAACCCATCGTGTGATACCAAATCAACGCGCGAGGCGATCCCATATCTCAAGTGGGGCCAACCCACGGTGGTGTTAACCACGAGGGACAAGTCGCTATTGAGGTACCAAACCTCTGGAGGTACCAAACCTCTGGTGACATATAGTCACGGTGTGTTACCAAAACATCGGTGCCCGTCGGCACGATTAATCTGCCCCTCCACTCATCAATCCGCATCAATCACATACTTAAATCTCATGTATTAATGCAACATGCTTACCAAAGGCATCGAATAACAAGTGCACATTTTAGGAACTTACCCGGATTGCCAACTATACCGATATGGTATATTATCAATGCTACATAGAAATCAAGTTAGCATTCACAACAAACGACATATTAACAAATTATATGTGTGTATGTACACACCATTACTGTGATAGTCTTAAATCCAGAAGGTAATCAATCGGCCACACTCTAAGTCCTTGCCCCTATATTGGCCAACTATCAAGGTTAGTAATATGGCCATTCGGCCAAACCAAATAATTTAAAGGGTCATATTTTGTACCGCATCCTTACCTAATCGCTGAATCCTAGCTTCGCACTTAGAATCGCAATCTGGTTCATAAACTACAGTTGGTCAATATTAGCAACCATGGCTTTCGGCTTTTCTTAATCATTAGAGGAGTAATCTTTTATAAGTAAACACTTACCACCACCTACCCAAAATCGAATGTCAGAGAATGCCAGATCCGATCTCTCCGTTTTGAGATCCCGAAGTGCCTATCATCGATTTCAACACTGGTTAGAACTCTTGTTACTAGTTGCCGAAATTTCGGCTTCCATTCAATCCCATAAGTCGACAAGAAAAGAAAATACAGAAGGAGGGTTCGGCCATCCCTTACCTTGATAATCGATTGAATTACAAAGAAGTCCCGGAGTATCAATGCCACTGCACTATTCGGCCAAAGTGCAACCAAGGAGGAATGTGAGGTTTCGACACTTCAAGAGGGTATTAGATTCGGCTATTTGGAGGTAGGACAATAGGGGTTTTGATCTATGAAGAAAAGAAATAGATGGGCTATGGAGATGTGGAGGATTCGGCCAAGGTTTTGGAGAGGATGTAAAAGAAAGAAAAATATAAGATGAGAGGGTTTGGAGATTCGGCTAGCAAACTTGGAAAAAAAAGAAAACAAGGTGATCACTTAGGTGCTTATATAAGCATTCGGCACTCCCCCCTAGTGTCCTTGCCGTCCACTTCTTCTAAAGAGTTCAAGATTCATCAATCTTCCTTGAATCACTCTAGACCACTTAATTTAAAACCATTCAAATAATTTAAATTTTCTAATAATAATCCAATGATAATTCTTTTAAATCTCCATGATCTACTTGATTATCCTTAAAATAATATGCTTATATTATCTATTAATAATAATTAAAGAGTTTAAAAGGAGAGAGGACTCTCTCTCAAGTGCCGTCCAATATATTGCCAAAAAGAGGGATTTCCGCGACTCGAACACAAGCTCTCCCTTGCTCCTTGGTGGCGTCACATGTAGCTCTTAAGTGGGCTTACTTTTGCCACTTAGTCTAGGCTCATTTTATGTCCAAATTATCCCCATTTATTCTTATAACATCCTCTTGCTAAGGCTCCCTACCTTAAAAGTTAAAAACTAAAATTTCCTACCAAATCGAGCCAACACAAAGCCTTAATTTGATCATTATTATTTCATAAGTAATGCCTCAACCATTCATACATAGGAAAAATAATTAAATTCCAGGTAACCCCATTTTTGGGATGTTACAGGAATGATCGAACCTGAAAACTAACTAAGACAATGATAGAGGCAAGCGCACCTATCGAATAGTAGTTTAGTTTAGTAGCAAGATCGAATTGTCAGACCCAAAGGAACCAAAAGTACTAATACTAACTTCTTTTCTATTATTTAGCCTAAGAATAAAGAGAATTTATTATCTAATCTAAAATTAACTAACAACTAAGCTAAATATGCTAAGACAAATAAGGGATTGGTAAAAAACTTGAGGGAAAATCGATTGATTTAGACAATACTCGAGGAAGAATCCACATAGACTTCACTTGTTATCTAACTCTGAACCAGATGATTTACTCACTTGACTTGATCCGTAGGATTCCCTAATTTATATTAATACCTCTTTTGAGGCTATTAACGTCTAACCCTAAGTTGATTAATTGAAATTTCTTTCTAATTAAAACCCCTAGAATTGCATTAACTCGATCTATAGACTCCCATATTAGGTTTGACCCTAATCTGGCAAATTTACGTTATCCTATTTCTAGGGTTGCGTTCAACTCTGCTTAACTATGCTAGATCTACTCTTAGACAGGGACTTTTGCTCCACCACCTAAGAACATTAATACTTGAATCAATATCCCAAAAATACCAAAACAAGAATTAAGAACACATAATTAAGAACAAATCAAGTATTTATCATACAGTCAGATAACAATAACAAGATTCGTTTTAGGTTTTATCCCCCTCAGGTATCTGAAAGGTTTAGTTCATAATAGTAAAAGAAAACATCTCAAAAAAAAATATAAAACAAAACATAAAGAAAACCCTAAAACCCCCTGAAGGAATTGAAGGAGAAATCTTTCGTCTTGAGTATAATCCTGGCTTATTGAGATGAGTCAACTGGCTTTCCTCGCGTAAATCTCACAATTTGGCCCCTCTGGCTTGGCTCTTTGGCCTAGCTGAACCGCCCCCTAAAGGTTTTCCTCTAGGGTCTTTATATAGGCTTTTGGAATGTCTTTCTTTGCCTCTAAGTACCCTAATCCGAATGAAACTCTTCTTTTCTACAGCAGGGACACGCCCGTGGCACACACCCATATGATTCAATTTTAGGCCGTGGTCGAACCTGTCGAGAAGGTACGGCCGTGTATTTCAGGGTCCAAGCTGTGTTCTGCTCTTCTTATGGGGCACTGCCTTGTGGTCTTGGGCTCAGGCCGTGCCAATTTCGTGATATGGCCCATTTTTTTTATTACGGCCCGTTACTCGTTCTTTTCATCCTACGGTGCTCTACTGAATAAAAAACATGAAAACAAAGGATTAGGAGCACCTATTTCCATAATTAAAGGGATAAATCATCCAAAAGTAAGATAAGTGTGGGATTAAAATATGTTCATTTTACGGTTTATCACAAAAATTTGATCGTGTGTCAAAATCTTAAAAATTTATAAAAAGAATGATCGAACCTCAAAACTAACTAAGACAATGATGGAGGCAAGTGCTCCTATCGAACAGTAGTATAGCTAGCGGCAAGAACGGATTGTTGAACCCAAAGGAACCAAAAGTACTAATACTAACTCTCTTTCTATTATTTAGCCTACAAATTAAGGGAATTTTTATCTAATCTAAAATTAACTAATTAACTAAACTAAAGATGCGAAGACAAAGAAAACAAATTAAGGAAAGACCTGAGAGGAAAACCGATTGATTTAGACAATACCCAAGGAAGAATCCACCTAGACTTCACTTGTTATCTAACTCTGAACCAGAAGATTTATTCACTTGACTTGATCTATAGGATTCCTTAATTTATATTAATACCTCTTTCGAGCTACTAACGTCTAACCCTAGGTTGATTAATTGAAATTTCTTTCTAATTAAAACCCCTAGAATTGCATTAACTCGATCTATGGACTCCCAGATTAGGTTTGACCCTAATCTGGCAAATTTACGTTATCCTATTTCTAGGGTTGCATTCAACTTCGCTTAACTATGCTAGATCTACTCATAGGTAGGGACTTTTGGTCCACCACCTAAGCACACCAATACTTGAATTAATATCCGAAAATACCAAAAAAGAATTAAGAACACATAGTTAAGAACAAATTAAGTATTTATCATACAGCTCAGATAACAATAACAAGATCAGTTTTAGGTTTCATCCCCCTCAGGTATCTGATAATAGTAAAAGAAAACATCTCAGAAGAAAATATAAAACAAAACATAAAGAAAACCCTAAAACTCCTTAAAGGAATAGAAGATGAAATCTTTCGTCTTGAGTATAATCCCGACATCTTGAGATGAGTCAACTGGCTTTCCTCAAGTGAATCCCACAATTCGGCCCCTCTGGCCTGGCTCTTTGGCCTAGCTGAATCACCCCCTAAAGGTTGGCCTCTAGGGTCTTTATATAGGCTTTTGGAATATCTTTCTTTACCTCTAAGTACCCTAATCCGAATGAAACTCTTCTTTTCTACAGTAGGGACACGCCCATGGCACATGCCCGTGGCACACGCCCGTGTGATTCAATTTCAAGCCATGGTCGAACTTGTTGAGAAGCCATGGTCGTGTATTTTGGGGTCCAGGCCATGTTCGACTCTTCTTACGGGACACGGCCTTGTGGTCTTGCGCCAGTAGTGTCGATTTCGTGATATGGCCCATTTTCTCTGATTCCAGCCCGTTACTCATTTTTTTCATCCTTCGATGCTCTACTGAATATAAAACATGAAAAAAAAAGGATTAGGAGCACCTATTTCCATAATTAAAGGGATAAATAATCCAAAACTAAGCTAAATGTGGGATTAAAATATGTTCATTTTACGGTTTATCAAAATCCCTTAGAAAAAGATGTTTATCTTACATCAAACTTTCATATTCCTCCATCAATCATCAAAATAAATTCATTTCATACATGGATAAATTTTTAAACATAAACCCTAGCTCAAAATATAGCTAGAAATGGCTAGATCGAGCTACGAGGATCTCAAAAATACGAAGAACATTAAAAACGGGGCTAGGAGGTACTTACAATGAAGCTTGAAAGTTGAAGAAACCCTAGCTATGGAGTCCTTGTGATTTTCGGCCAAGCATAGAAAAAATGGACACTATTTTTGACTTATTTTCCCTTTTAATTCATTAATTAACCAAATGACAAAAATACCCTTAAGGCCCTTTCTTGAGATTTTCCTTCCTATGTCTATTTTTGTCCATATTAACATATAATGGTCTAATTGCTAGATAAGGACCTCTAGTAATTTCTCTAATGCTATTTCATACTTAAATCTTCTATAATCTCATATTTCCAATCTTTAAAATTTAGTCCTAATAGACAAATTGATCACTAATTAATAAAATTTCCTCATGTAAATTTCACATAATCATGCAAATATGTTATAGGCCTCATAAAAATCATAAAACACATATTTCTTCCTCGGATTTGTGTTCTCACAACCACTATTTTGACTAGGCCTTAAATTGGGTTGTTACACGTATCTATCACTGAAACAGGGTTACAGAGTGTTTCCAAAACCTTTTAGAACATTTTAAGATAAATCATGTAAATCATTATTCATTAACTGAGATTGTTAAGAATGTCCCTTAAATGGACCCTCGAGGCCCAATACGAACATTAGAATCGAGTCAGAACTTAATCAAAAACTTTAAGAATTTTTCATGACATTTTAAAAATTTTCCAAGGTGCAGGGCTCACACGTTGGTGTGGTCCAAGGGATACGCCCGTGTGACCCTTAGACATTCCCGTGCCTCAAGTCGTGTCTGATTTGTGTAATATCTAAGATTCGAGGGTTGAGCATATTTTAATTTGTATCTGTGTGTTTGGATTGAAGGAAAAGAGCTTTTTGAGGAGTGATAGGTGTTGACTCATTCAAATTATTTTGAATGAGTGGTGTGGAGAGGAATTAGGAGGAAAATAAGGGATTTGGGTGAGGTAGAGGAGTTGGCCGAATATTACCCCTAATTTACAAAAATTGTCAAAAAAACCCCGATTCCTAAAATTTTTGCAATACCTTTGATTTGGAAAAAAAATTTCAAAATAACCTCAAGTTTTGAAAATTCCAGAATGCCTTGATTTATAATGATTTTTGAATTAACCCCGATTTATTGCTAAAATACCCCTATAGGATGAATTACGAAAATACCCTGGGTTGGGAACGGACAAAATGCCCAAAGTAGTGTAGTGGATGTTGTTGATGAATGAATGTGCCTCTCTGAATTAGAATAGTAAACTTAAGCTGAAAACTTTGGTTGATCGAAAGAACTAATACTAAAACTTCTTTACATAAAATTGTTCACGGATAATCAGTGGAACAAAAGACTAATGCATAAAATCTCTTAAATAAGATTAAGTCATAATAGTAGACATGAGTTCTAGGGGACGTGATCGTAATGCACGTGGACGTTGTAGGGGCAGGATGACAGTGTCGGAACCAGTGGGGTCTGGCCATGGGTCAGAAAATGATGTGTCGCCGCTGCCAATGATGGGCGCGGAGGATCAGGATCAGACGAGTGGAGATGATGCAGTTTCTCAGGCTATGCTACGAGTTTTGGAAAGTGTTGTAGGAGTGAGCATGGGTGCTGGGGTTCAGAAGTCAATGCCAGAATGGCTCAGAGCGAATGGAGCCGAGATATTTAGGGGAGTTTCAGGGGTAGCTCCTAATGTGGCAGAATACTAGCTAGAGGCGGTCGAAAGGATCATGGATGATTTGGACTGTACTGCTGAGGAAAAGCTGAAAGGTGTTGTTTCTTTACTTCATGATGAGGCCTACCAGTGGTGGCTTACTGTTAAAGAGGGTATTCCAACAGACCGAGTAGTCTGGGGTTACTTTAAGGTAAAGTTTGAAGGAAAGTATATCAGAGCTAGTTACGTAGACGCGCAAAGGAAAGTGTTTCTGAACCTAGTACAAGGGGGTAAGTCAGTAGCGGAATATGAGGCAGAATTCTTAAGGCTAAGTCGGTATGCCAGAGGGATTGTTGCTACTGATTACGAGCGTTGTGTGAGGTTTGAGGATGGGCTGCGAGATGATCTGCGGGTGTTGATAGCTTCTCATCAGAATAGGGACTTTACTACTTTGGTAGAGAAGGCTCGGATAGCAGAGGATGTCAAATGGACTGAGAGGCAGAATAGAGATAATGACAGAGGTTGGAACAAGAGAGGTTTTGGGTCATCAGGGTCTTCTGGAGGTTTTTAGAAAAGACCGAGGGTTGAAAATTCTGCTTGTGTTTCTATGCCAGCTGCTGGAAATCAAGATCGTCTGTGTGCTCGGTGTGGAAGGTTTCATGTTGGCGAGTGCTGGAGACAAAATCGGAAGTGTTTTAGGTGTGGGTCTAAGTCTCATTTGATCAAAGATTGTCCTCAGGATCCGAATAGGGCTCGGACAGTAGGTCCCGGGTATGTACAGCCAAGAAGAGGTGGTCAACAGGTGTCGAGAGGTCGTGGTTCAAACCGTGGAGGAAATGGCATTGGCCGAGGTTGTGGAGCACCAGGCAGAGGTGCTGGGAGTTTAGATCTGAGGCGGCTGTGGTTGGTTTATGCAACCGGTATTGGGAGGAGGGGGATGCGCCAGATGTAATCACGGGTATGTTCCTTATTACTGGATTACCCTTTATTGCTTTAATAGACATTGGGTCAACTCATTCTTATAGTGCTAGTAAAGTATCTAGAACTCTGAATGTAAACTTTGAGATTGTACCTAGGAAGATGACTGTACTTAGTCCTTTAGGGCAATCAGTAATAGTAGACAAACTCTTTAAGGAAGTGCCTTTAGAGGTTTAGGGAGTGAAGTTTTTGACTGATTTAATGGAACTACCATTCGGGGAGTTTGACCTAATATTAGGCATGGACTGGCTGGTGAGGTATCATGCGAATCTAGACTGTGCTGCTAAGCGCATGTCGTTGAAAACTTCCGATGACAAAGAGATTGTAGTGATAGAGGAACGGAGAAATTACTTGTCGAATGTAGTGTCTGCTCTTAAGGCAGAGAAGATGGTGAGGAAAGGATGTGTGGCTTTTTTGATGCTTGTTAGTGCCTTGGAGGCTAAGGGAGCAGTGGTAGGTAAGGTCAGGACAGTGAAAGAGTTTGGGGATGTTTTTGGAGGAATCTGGGCCGCTGCCTCGGATCGCGAGGTGGAATTTGGGATTGATTTGTTGCCGTGCATGCCGCTAGTATCTATCGCTCTATACAGAATGGCACCATAAGAGTTGGTTGAGCTCAAGGCTCAGATCTAGGAGTTCCTTGATCGTGGGTTTATCCGACCCAGTGTGTCTCCATGGGGAGCACCGATCTTACTCGTAAAGAAGAAGGACGGGTCTATGCGGATGTGCATAGACTATCAGCAGTTGAATAAGCTGACGATAAAAAATAAGTACTCACTGCCAAGGATAGACGACTTGTTTGATCAGCTTAAGGGGGCTGTGGTATTTTCAAAAATAGATCTAAGGTCAGGATACCACCAACTCAAGGTGAAGGAAGCGGATATCCATAAAACAACTTTTTGAATTCGATACGGGCATTTTGAATTCCTAGTGATGCCGTTTGGATTGATGAACGCCCCAGCTGCGTTCATAGATATGATGAATCGGGTTTTCTAACCCTAACTGGATCGATTCGTTGTTGTGTTCATAGACGACATTCTGGAGTATTCCAAGTCTGAGGAGGAACATGATGAGCATCTCCGGGTGGTATTGCAAGTGTTAAGGGAAAAGAAGCTGTATGCCAAATTCAGCAAGTGTGAATTCTGGCTAAGGGAGGTTGCTTTTCTGGGTCATGTGGTATCTGCGGAAGGGATAAGGGTAGATCCTAGGAAGATTGAGGCGGTGTTAGATTGGAAACCACCTAGGTCAGTGGTAGAGGTTCGCAGTTTCTTGGTATTAGTAGGCTATTACAGAAGATTTGTAGAAGGGTTCTCGTCTATAGCAGCACCTTTGACAAAAATTATTGAGAAAGGAGGTACCTTACGTGTGGACGGACAAGCAGCAGGGAAGTTTTGAGAGATTGAAGAAGGTTTTGACTGAAGCTCCGGTTTTAATTCAGCCTGAGGCAGGAAAGGACTTTGTGGCGTATTGTGATGCTTCTCACACGAGATTAGGATGCGTTCTGATGCAAGAAGGGAAGGTTGTTGCCTATGCATCTCAGCAGTTAAGGCCTCATGAGGTTAATTACCTGACACATGACCTGGAGTTGGCTGCTGTGGTTTTTACGTTAAAGGTGTGGAGGAACTACTTATATGGAGAGATATCAGTGATCTACACAGACCATAAGAGTTTGAAGTATCTATTGACCCAAAAGGAGCTGAATCTGAGACAGCGAAGGTTGGTGGAGTTGTTAAAAGATTATGATTGTTCTATAGAGTATCACCCGGGCAAGGCGAATGTGGTGGCATATGCCCTAAGCCGAAAAGTAGTGTCAGATCTGAGGGCGATGTTTGTACATCTTAGCCTGTATGACGACAGAAGTTTGCTAGCAGAGTTACAAGTAAAGCCGACATGGTTGAGTCTGGTGAAAGAAAGACAGCTTGGTGAGCGATGATCTAAGTGCTAAGCTACAAAAAGTGCGGGATGGGGAATTGAAAGTTATGGTGTGAACAACGACATGAGTGTTGTGTTTCAAGGGCAAGGTCTATATCTTAGAAAGATGAAGAGCTTAGGCAGAGGATTCTTCAGGAATCGCATGGTAGCCCTTATGCTATGCATCCTGGAGGAAGCTAGTTATACAGAGATCTACGGGATCAGTTTTGATGGCCTGGTCTTAAGCGGGAAGTTACAGAGTTTGTAGGGAAGTGCTTAACGTGTCAGCAGGTCAAGGCTGAACACCAGGTATCTTCGGGTTACTTCAGCCGATAAAGATTCCGCAGTGAAAGTGGGAGAGAATCACCATATACTTCGTTAGTGGGCTTCCCCTTATGCCTACTAAGAAAGACTTGGTATGGGTGGTAGTAGATTGGTTGACAAAGTCTGCACATTTCATCCCAGTGCGGGTTGATTATTCTTTGCAGAAGTTGGCGAAGCTGTATTAGGCAGAAATTGTGAGACTGCATAGAGTGCTGGTGTCGATTATCTCGGATAAGGACCTGAGGTTTACGTCTCGATTTTGGAAGGCACAACATCAGGTATTAGGCACTAGGTTAAACTTCAGTACGGCATTTCATCCACAGTCGGATGGCCAGTCTGAGAGAGTAATCCAAGTATTAGAGGATATGTTGAGGGGATGTGTGATAGATTTTAGAGGAAGCTGGGAGGAGTTCTTGCCTTTAGCGAAATTTGCATATAATAACAGTTATCAAGCGAGTATTCGGATGGCACCGTTTGAAGCGCTGTATGGACGGAAGTGTCGCACACCTTCATGTTGGACAGAATTGGGAGAACGTCAGGTGTTGGGTCCGGAGATTGTAGCAGAATCCGAAGAAAAGGTTATGGTAATTCGGGCATGGTTGAAGGAGGCATCTGATAGGCAAAAGTCATACTGCAGATCTTAAGAGAAAAGAGATAGAGTTTGCGATGGGTGACTATGTGTTTTAAAGGTTTCGCCGTCGAAGAAGGTAATGAGATTTGGTCGCAAGGGAAAGTCGAGTCCTGTGTTTATAGGGCCTTATCGTGTTTTGAAGCGGGTTGGACCGATGGCATACAAATTGGAGTTGCCTTGAGTTAAAGCGATTACGATGTATTCCATGTCTCGATGCTACATCGTTCTGCGATCGGATCCATCTCACGTGGTTCCAGTTGAAGAAGTGGAGTTGAGACCGGACTTGTCCTACAAGGAAGAACCAATTCAGATTTTGGAGCGGGATGTGAAAGTCTTGCGTAGGAAATCAGTTCCTCTAGTTAAGGTGTTATGGCGTAACCATGGATCGGAGGAAGCCTCATGGGAACCAAAGGAAGCAATGCGGCAGCAATACCCTCACTTATTTTGATCAGGTAATTTCGAGGTCAAAATTATTTTTAAGGGGCGTAGACCTGTAATATCTGAGATTTGAGGGTTGAGCATATTTTAATTTGTATCTATGTGTTATTGTACTCTGCATGTTGATTGGAAGTGTTTGGGGGTTTCGGGAAACCTTGGGCTTTGGTAGAGGTCCTAGGAAAATTTTTGTTCTAACCTGAGTTAGGGGGAGCTAGGGGAGCTAAGCCTTAAGGACATTAGTGTGGGATTTATGACACAAGAAGTGAGGTGGTGGAATGGCATGGGACGCTACCTAAGGTGCAGGGGAGGTTGCGTCAACAAGGGGTTTCAGGGGAGGAGGTTCGAGTCACGCAAACAACAAGGGAGTGTTGTTTATTTTGCTTTTTATGTCAAGAGAGGGGGGAGGTGTTGGACGGCATTTGGACTTTGAAAGGATGAGGGTGGACTTGGTCTAAGTGTTTGGATTGAAGGAAAAGAGCTTTTTGAGGAGTGATAGGTGTTGACTCATTCAAATTATTTTGAATGAGTGGTATGGAGAGGAATTAGGAAGAAAATAAGGGATTTGGGTGAGGTAGAGGAGTTGGCCGAATATGGGGCTTTGGAGGATGATATTTTTGGTTTTGGTGATAGTAGGATAGGTGTGCCGAAATTGGTTCTCTTCTCATCTTTCTCATTTGTGCCGAAAACCTCTAGGAATTCAACTTGTGTTCTTTTTCTTTTCTCTTCAATTGACCAAAGCCGAAATTGGGAATACCTTTTCTTTTCTTCCCTTTTGCTATTCACTTTCAAAAGCCAAACAATATCATCTTCTCCTTTCTTTTCTTCATATCGGCATCCTTTGAACTTTCTTTACCTTGGGAAAATCTTCATTTCATTTATTATTTCTCTTTTAGAGAGCCGAATAATCTCTCTTGGTTGGGGAGCCTTGGCCGAATCTATTAGAGCTTGTGGAAGAAGGAGGTGTCGACATTCATCTTCCATCAATCTTCTAATCGGTTTCGAGTATTGTGGTAAGAGGATTCTTTCTTATTTGAATCTCAATTATTTTTCTTTTTCCATTAAGGTATCAAATCGAGAAGTCTAACTCCATTTTCTTGTTATGGCCGAATCTATGAAGGGAGATATCGGGATTTCTGTAGGCTAACGTTAAAGGAGTAGAGATCTCTTAGGGGTTCGATCCATCAGGGTAAGGAAGTAGTAGTATTCGGCCAAGGGCCACATATTTTTTTTATGTCTTTAGTTTGAGGCCGAAACTAATATGGTTCCATTCAGGGATTTTGGCAGACTGTTAGGTTCAAACATGTGATTCCGGGATTTGATCAGTTGAGGTAAGATGATAGTAGTGGTAGGCCGAAGGTCGTTACTTTTGCTCATTTATGTAAGAGTTAATCTAACATAGTTGTGTAGGAGGGAGTTCAACAAATCGCAAGGTGCAAATTGTGTAGGCTTTGGGTTTGGGATCTAGTCGATCGTGCCAAAAGGTGTGTAGTTATCGACTTTGTTCTCCTATTGTTTGTGTTTGTTGTTATACATATATATATGTATATAACGTGCATGGTAGCGAAATAATGACTAAGATGGTGGCTACCCATGGTGGGTAATCAGTTAACTGTGTCGGTGTTTCATGATATTAATCTACATGGTATATGTACGAAATTGTGGTAAGCATGTGATGTATACTCATTTTAATGTTGTCATAAAATATATATATGCATGGGGATTGGGATATGATTAATGAAGGACGGGGTGTACATATTTATGTGCGTGGATGATGTTAGCCTTGAGCTACGCTGCCGCTTGATGTTGGCTATGTGCTTCATCAAGGTGGGGTGTTGGCTATGTGCCACATCGTGAGCGGATGATAGTGTATGCATCATAGTGGATTGAGGATGACTTAGAGTCACCTTGTGGATACAAATATGTGGGGTCACTTAGGTGATCGGTGGCTATGCCTACGACCTTGGGCAAAGCAGTCCGCCAAGGAGGTGAGAAGTTGGAGGGTGATTTAGTAATCCCACAGTGCGTCTTGGCAGTATAGGGGTGTGTAGCGGATGGACACTAGGTTGGGTTGGGATTCATTTTGCATGATTGTATGTGTGGACTGTGTGGATGTGGGCCAAGCCCATTTGTGGAGACATTGAAATAATTATACACTGAGTCGATTTGACTCACCCTATTTTTCACAAACATTATAGGTGATACATGAATCTCGGACCAGGCTGGAGTGGATACAAGGTGGCCATGCAAAAGATGTTTTTTTCCATGCACTTTATATTTTCAGTACTTTTGAGTAAATATTTATTGTAATAAGGCCACTTAAAATATTTGGGGATTTTATTATGTTTAGGTAGGATTGATGATCGAGTTAAGATTTGGGAAAGTTTTTATTTTAAAAGCAATTTACATCTTAAAACTTATATTAACATTTTAAATCCGAAAAATTGTAACAACATAATTTTACTTAGAATTTCAAAGGTACATTGTTTTATAAATGACGGAAAATTATTATCTTTTCACCCTTATGTCAAATTCTTTTCAAACTTTTTCCTCAGTAGCATTTTAAATCTGGCCGTGGTGTTTGGGTCGGGTTTGGGGTGTTACAATTTAGGTTTCTCTCTGACTTGCACCACACGGCCATGCCACACGCCTGTGTGCTAGGCCGTGTGGTTAATTAATTTAATTTGAATTAGGTACAGGTTTCACACGGCCATGACACAAGCTCGTGTTAAAGGCCGTGTCACCCACACGGCTGAGACACACGCCTGTGTCTCTACCTGTATGCTCAATTCTGAGCATTCTATTTTGAAATTTTAAAATACAGGGGACACACGGCCAGACCAGATGCCCATGTACACACGACCTAGACACTTGCCTGTGTGTCTACTCATGTGGACAAAATAAGGCCATTTCCTAGCCTTATTTCTCACCCAAACTTTTCCATATTCCTACATCAACACTTACAAGTATAATCTAACCAATTACAAGTATAATCTAACCATAACATTTATCAAAACATAAATATATTAGCCATTCCAATGGCTAAGTTTCATTCATCCTTTACACACCATCACTTGATTTAGTTAACCTATACATGCCATTAACAAAATAAGATTTTCATTTATACCAAAGCGATAGGTTGATAGTGTGATGATTTGCTCCGACCAATCTCCAACCTTCACGAGCTTTGAGCACTATGAAAACATGGAAAATAAAACCTAGTAAGCATATTATGCTTAGTAAGCTCGTATAATATAAATTAAGCTTACCATTACATTCAATATATTAACCATACAAAACATGCTTTCCAGCTATTTGGTAATTTACCTATTCACACATACTCAACCAACATGTTAGTCATAATATACCAATATGCATAGATAAGCTCATCATGCCATATGCATACTTTGTCCATTGAATCATTGAATGTCCAATAGATATTTCAAGTAGTACACTCGAGGTGTATAATTCCATTATCCGTCAATTCATATCCTGTAATACCTTATAGGTACACTCTCAAGCCACATATCACACAGTAGAATTACCAGTCCAGGCTAAATTCTAGCTATTACATATACTGTAAGGGCTTTGTCGGATTACCAGTCCAGGATAAATCCTTTCTATGAAAAAGAATTCCCTATAGAGTTCATTCTGGATTACCAGTCCAAGCTAAATCCAGTCAATTAGGATTACTTGTCCAGGCTAAATCCTAATTGAAACATATATTCGAGAGACTCATTTTGGATTACCATGCAGGCTAAATCCATTCGCAACACATGCAGCTTTATCGGGAAAATCACATTTATCCATGAATTCAATATTCAATCGAAATTTACCCTTTATCAATAAATTTCCATCATATAACATTCTATCCATTACAATTTCCATACATTTCATGCATACAAATTTCATACAACATATACAATGTAGTATAGCATTTAAAACAACACATTTCTATACTCATTTAAGTTATACGAACTTATCTTGATATTCGTTCTTAACAAAAATATACTAATTCAAATCTTTTCCTTTCCTTGATCTAGCTCTGTGTTTGGTACTTCTGGATCTATATAATTGAATTTAATCATCAATTCAATCTATTTCATATTCTACTGAACTAAATTTACAATCTAGGCAAAAGTATCATTTTGCCCTTATACTTTTCATTAATTCCAATTTCATCCCTAGGCTCGAAAATTGAAATTCATGCAATTTAATCCATATTCCAAGCTTAATCAAAATTCTAATATAACTGTTACAGCACATGTATTCTCAAAATTTAGATTTTTTCCATAGGTTTTACCATTTTTCAATTTAGTCCCTAAATCAAGTTTCCATCAAATTTTCTTTTGTAAGAGTTGTTTATCTATCAACAACTTTTCATTTTCTACCATAAACTTTTAAATTTCAGCATGTTCATTCATGGAAAATTTTCTATACTTTGATATCTATTCAAACTAACCCCCCAAATAGAGAAATTAAGCTTTCCCGATCTCAAAAATATAGAAATTACTAAAAACGTGACATAAGAACTTACCAATTTATGCCTTGAAAGCTGGTTTTCTCTTTCCTAGGGTTTCCATGGAAATATTTGGAGAACATGATATAAAAATAAGATGATATTCTATTTAATTAATTATCACCTTTTAATTTTTCTTATTTCCAATTTAGTCCTTAGCCTTTTCTAATATTTTCCATAGATGATTCACTAAAAATATCTACATATTTTTCTTCAATGGTCTAATTACCATTTAAGGACATCAAATTTTGAATTCCATAGCTATTTAATTCTTATAGCTACTAGAATTCAAATTTGGCATTTTATCTTGATTTAGTCCTTTCTACAATTAAGCACCTAATTGATAAAATTTTCTTATAAAAATTCTCATGAAATATTTCTACCACATTGCTAACCATTTCATAATATTAAAATATTTTATATTTTTGGCTCAGATTTATGGTTATGAAACCACTATTCCGACTTCACTGAAATTGGGTTGTTGCAACTCTCCCCCCTTAAGGATTTTTGTCCTAAAAAATCTTACTAGCAAAGAGATTAGGGTACTGCTTCCTCATGGTATCCTCTGGCTCCCAAGTAGCTTCTTCAATTTCATGTTTTTGCCAAAGAACTTTTACCAATGCCACCTTTTTATTTCTCAGTTCTTTTGTTTCCCGTGCTAGAATCTTGATCAATTCTTCAGTATATGTCATATTAGGTTGGCTCTTAATTTTTTTCAGAGAAATAACATGTGAAGGATCCGATCAATACCGTCGTAACATTGATACATGAAAAACATTATGGATTTTATCAAGCTCTTGTGGTAACGCCAACCGATATGCAACCGGTCCTATTCTTTCAATGATTCCATAGGGCCCGATAAATCTTGGACTCAATTTTCCCTTTCGTCCAAAGCGAAGAACTTTCTTCCAAGGTGGCACTTTTAAGAATACCTTAACATCAACTTCAATTTCTATTTTTTTTTCTTTTAATGTCGGCATACATCAACTTCAATTTCTATTTTTTTCTTTTAAGGTCGGCATAAGACTTTTGTCTATCAGAGGCTACTTTCAAACAATCTCGAATCCCCTTTACCTTTTCTTCTGTTTCTCGAATTAAATCAACTCCAAAAATCTTCTTTTTACTAAGCTCTGTCCAATACAATAGTGTTCTACATTTTCGACCATACAGAGCTTCTTACGGTGCCATTTTAATATTAGATTGATAACTATTATTATAAGCAAATTCAATCAAAGGTAAATATTTTTTCCAATTACCTTCAAATTCAAGTACACAACACCGTAACATATCCTCCAAAATCTTTATAACATGTTCAGACTGGCCATCTATCTGAGGGTGAAATGCGGCACTGAAATGCAATCGTGTACCCAATGCTTCTTGTAATTTATTCCAAAATCGGGATGTAAGCCAGGGATATTTATAAGAAATAATAGAAACCAGCACCCCATGTAATCTAACAATCTCAGAGACATATAATTCACCCAATTTATCTAAAGAAAAATCCATACGTACCGGTATAAAGTGTGCAGACTTTGTTAACCGGTCGAAAATCACCCAAATAACATCTTTTTTCCTCGAAGTCAATGGTAATCCCAACACAAAATCCATTGTAACCCTTTCTCATTTCCACTCGGGTATAACAATTGGCTGTAATAACCCTAAAGGCACCTAATGTTTCAACTTTCACTTACTGGCATATCAAGCATTTGGATTCAAATTCAAAAATATCTTTTTTGATTCCCGGCCACCAATACATCCTTTTCAGATCATTGTACATTTTATTACTACCAGGATGAACAGACATTGTACCATTGTGAGCTTCGTAAAAAAACTTTTGTACCAACTCAATTCTTTGACACATAATCATCTCGAAGCGAAAAGAAACCATCGTAACCAATTTGAAATTTTGAATCAGATTCAATTCACATTGTTCTCCTTTTACCTATAACTCAAAGATCATTTTTCCGGGCTTCAAAAATTTATTGCAAAATCTTGGTCTAATCTTCAACTCAACCATAATAGAACCATCATCGTAACTAGACAACTGGTATTCATTGCTCGAAAAGAAAATAAATATTTTTCGCTCAAAGCATCAGCAACAACATTGGCTTTACCCGGATGATAATCAATCACAAGATCATAATCTTTTAACAGTTCAAGCCACCTACGTTGTCTCAAGTTCAAGTCTTTTTGTGTCATCAAATACTTCAAACTTTTGTGATTAGTGAAGATATGTCATTTTTCACCACATAAATAATGTCGCCATATTTTTTATGCAAACACTATAGCTACTAATTCAAGATCATATATCGGGTAATTCTTTTCATGTGGTTTCAGTTGTCTTGAACCATATAGGCAATTACTTTACCTTCTTGCATCAAAACACAACCTAAACCATTTAAAGATGCATCACTATAAATCACAAACTCCTTACCTGACTCAGGCTGTACTAACACAGGTGCTTCAATCAATAAAGCTTTTAGCCTGTCAAAACTTTGTTGACATTTATTGGTCCACTTGAACTTCACATCTTTCTGCAACAATCAAGTCATCGGACAGGCTATCATTGAAAACCCTTTAACAAATCTCTGATAATATCCGGCTAAGCCCAGAAAACTTCTGACTTCTAACACAATCTTTGGTGGATTCCAATTGACAACTACTAAAATTTTACTAGGGTCTACCCTGATACCTTAAGCAGATACAATATGTCCAAGAAATCCAACTTCCCCTAGCCAAAACTCATATTTACTGAACTTGTGTAACACCCCAAACCCGGTCTATGCGTTAAGACCAAGTTTGACAAGTCGCACGAAATGAACATACATCTAGTCTTTTAAAGATTTAAAGAAATCGGATTTTCAAAAAACATTTTGACGTGGAGTTTTTTTTTTTAAAAAACTAAGGTTGATTGCTAAATCTAATAATTTGAGACGTAAGGATTTATAAAATGAAGCTTGGAAAATTTAAATTAATATTTTAAGAAGATTTACAAGAGTTTAAAAATAATTTTGGAAAAATTATTATAACATTGTTAACAAAAATTTTACGAGTAAAAATATTTAAGAATATAATCCCTTTCTTTTTGAGAAAAACATTTATTTCAATTTTAGATAAATCCCACTTAAAGTATTCAAGCAATTTATTAAATCCATCCAAAAGTAAAACATCATTAAAAATTTATCCAGAGGCCTTATTACAACTTAATCTTAAATAGCAAAATGATAAAAAGTACTTAAAAGAAATCCAAAAATTAAATAACCCATTATTCGTAGTATGGCCTCCACTGAGTCGTCCACGGCCCAAGCCTCCATCACTGATCATTACCTGAGAAGGGTAAGGAAAACGGGGTGAGTTACTTAAAACTCAGTGTGTAACCCACTTACCGTTGTCATTGGGCCAAAAGTCCAATTAAGAATTTATTGGGCCAAAGCCCATTTACAATTATAACAATAATATCATATATAATATGCATGTGATATGCAATTCCCAAACCAAACCTAATTTCCATCCCCAACACACCACACGTACCAACCAGCACGTAATATTCGGGATTTAGGGGTTATGCATTTTCACTTAAATGTATGTGATTGCATGCTTATGTATGATTTAAATGTGATTTGGGGGTTTCAGGAACCTTGGGATGTAGGTGGAAGCTTTAGAAAAATATTTGATTCTAAGCCTAAAAAGGGGAACTAAGGGAGCTAGGCCTTAAGGAGTTTATTGTGTGGCTTAAGACACAAGAAAAAGCCTTAGTAAAGTGGCAAGGAGGCGCCACTTAGGGCCTTAGTCAGTGACGCCACAGGGAGTGAGAAGTACCTAGGTTCGAGCAGCAAGGGAAGCATTTTGGAGCTTTTATTTTTCAGCAAGGAAGGGTAGTGGCACAAGGACACTTCATAGATGAAGTGTAGATTGGGTCAAATAGCTTAAAGATTCGACTAAGTGGGAGTGAAAAGAGGGATTTGGATGAGTGAAGGAGAGTTGGCCAGCCAAGGGACTTTCATGATGACAAATTCGGTCACCTAGTAGCCAAAACTCCCTAAGCCGAATTTTAGTTTGAGCCTCACTATCACTTTCTTTTTCTTTTCTACCCACCATTCTTTCTTCCTCTTTCTCACCAAAGTCGAATCACACCATCTTTCTCTTCTTTTTCTTCTCATAATTTCTTCTGCCATCAAAAGCCGAATCTCCTATCTCTTGGCCATAGCCGATTGTACCTCTACCCTTACGGAACTGAATTATTCACTAGATCAAAAGCCAAATCTTCTGGTAAGTACACTTCCTGCTTCTCTTCTCTTCTTGACTAATTTGGTTAGCCAAAATCTAGGGATCTAATTCCTCTTATTTTCTTTGGCCGAAACCATGAAGGGAGATTTCAAGATCTTTGTAGCCAATGATTAGAAGGAGATCTTTCGGGATTTGGATATCCAAGGTAAGAAAGTTGTGATATTCGACCAAATGTCATATTACTTATTGAAGGTTGCCAATTCTAACTATTGATTTTAGGGAGGAGTACAACCTGATTTGGTAGATCTTCGGGACTCGATGGTCGATTTAGGTAAGGGTTCTAGCATATAGATCTGTTTCTTTATCTTTCAAAATCGAAGGCTAATCATTTGTGTGAATTAGTGGTTGACCGATTGCAAGGAGAGTGCATCACGTAGTTTTAGGATTTGGTTGGTAACCAAATTGGCATCAAGGTAAGGATTATGGTTGCGTTAACCTTTTGAGATTTGCCGTATAGCCGAATGGCCTCTTTGCTAATGTTCTTAGTGTTGGCTGAATGTAGGAAAGGGGACCTAGTGCGTTAGATCGGGATTTTCGGGATTCGATAATCGTGTTAGTAACCAGGTGTGTAACCCACCCTAAATTCTCGATTAATAATAATATTGTTAAGTATATGTTAATAAGACAATGAATGAACATGGCTAAGGGTACCATTCAATGGTACAGTGCATTCAGGTACGTTACCCCTAACTCTCAGTTAATAAAGTTTGTAAGCATGGATATGAAAATATGAGAAATATCGTTATGGCCATGGGGTGAGGTATATTGCAAATATTTGTACAATATGTATGTTGTATGGGCATATGGGTGATAATGATAAAGGGGAAGTGTTCTGGTGGTTTTTACCATATTATCTAGTGACTTGTGTCACATATTATGAATCTGGTGACTCTATCACATTATCTGGTGGTTATGCCACGATTATAAGGGCGATGTCGATTGGTTGCAAATGCGCCTTCGATGGTGTGGCAGATGGAGGGTCGATTTAGTAATCCCCACGGTGTGATTGGTAGGTATGGGTGATGTGTAGAGGTTGGATATCTAGATGGGTTTGGGTTGCATCATTGTCCATATTTGTTTTATGTGATTTAATATGCCATGATTGTTTGGGAGTGCGTGATGGTTGTTACACATCGAGTCATTGACTCACCCTTCGTGGGCTAAAATTTTGCGGTAATACTCGATAAATGGACCGGTCGATAGGGACTTAGGGGTGGCCATGCTCATTTCGATATTCTACCGATTTCTTATGATTAAGTTTATCGCGTTTTCTTATTAAGTTTTCTTTGCGATTTATTTTCGGGTTTTGTTTTTGCTGTAATAAGGCCATTATTATTTAACTATTTTAAGTTTCATTTTAATTTTTATTATGATGCGATCAACATCAAACAAATGACTAAACATTTTCGCAAACAACTTGAATTGTTTTGACACCTAAACACTTACGGTTTTCAAGTTAATTATATAAAAAAAAGCTCTTAAATTTGACATTTCTTTTAATTTGTAAGTTTTGAAACATGATAATAACGTTTCAATACAAACTTCAAAAACAACACGGTTTTCAAATTGATTACACTCAAATCTATTTTCTTCGAAACCACAAATTTTCCAAGATGACAAAATGAGGTTTAGCTACATTTTACTCAATGAGCATGCGAGATCCGGCCGGGGCTTGTGAAATTTGGAGTGCAGGGTGTTTCAATTTAGTATCGAGCCGGTTCAAAACCTTGGCCTTGAGGGCTTTTGGGCCCAAAATGTTTTCTTTATTTTGAAATTGAGTTTTACAAAGGATGGCGGGTTTTACGGCATGGCTTTGAGTCTCCTACCAAGTCCACAGTGTAAGTACCTCTAACCACTGTGTGTTTTGTATGTAGGTATTACGGGATCGTAGATTAGTAGAGTAGGAGTTAATGAACCCTAGGATTAGCTTACTCCAACACAGAGTTACATAAAATTTAAGTCTAATCAAACAAACACTCGTGAGTGAGTCGCCGAGTTAAGGGTGTGGCAGGTTAATGCATGTCAGGATTGGATTAGGGAGCTTGGTATTTAGCAGTCCTAGTGACTCACCTCCTCTCCTCGAATCCTACAGTGCGTAGTGACGGTTCACCCTAACCAAAGGACTTATTCATAGGCTAAATTCAATAATTAAAACCCGAAAGGGACTAGCTACACTATTTTATAAAAAAACCTTAGTTTTAAAATCATCAAATTACCCTTCGATTTGTAAAAACTATTTTAGATTTTAAAAAATATAAAAATATCCCCAATTTACAAAATTACCAAAATACCCCTAGTTTGTAAAATTACAAAAATACCTCAATTTATAAAATTACCATACCACCCTCATTTCCTTTTATCAAAATATTCTTATTTTGCAAAAATACCAAAAACCCCTATTTTGCAAAATTTCAAAATACCCTGATTTGGAGAATTATCGAAATACCCCTAGATTTCCAAAATTACCGAAATGCCCCCAAATTTTCAAAATTACTAAAGTACCCCCAGGATTACAAAATTACCAGAACACCCCTATTTCACAAAATCACCAAGGACCCTATTTTAAAAAATTACGAAAATACCCCTGTAGGATAAAATTACAAAAATACCCTTGGGTAGTGGAAAACAACAACAATGACAACCACAACACTTTTCTGTAATGAACGTGAGTTCATGAATGTTGATCATTAAATGAATGAACTTGAGACTGTAGTGTGTGTATGAATTCGAAAGAACTACTTTTTAGAACTATTAATCATAAGACTGTTCGCGATAAATCAGTGGAAAGAAATAATGATTCATAAAATTCTTAATCAGATAAACACAACTCGGAAGAATGAGTTCTAAGGGAAGTGGTCGTAATGTTCGAGGGCGTGGTAGAGACAGAATGACCGTGTCAGAACTCGTTAGGTCTGGTCAAGGTCCGAGAATGAGATGCCACCACCACCAGCTGCTAGTGTTGAATATCAGGATCAGACGGGGGATGATGCAATATCACAGGCGATGCTGCAAGTTCTTGAGAGGGTGGCTGGAGCAGGTGGAGGTATGGGAGCTCATAAATCGTGCGAGTGACTCGAGCCAGCGAGGTGAGGTGTTTCGAGGTGTATCGGGTGTGGTGCCTAGTACGGCTGAGTATTGGTTGGAGGTGACGGAGCGAATTATAGATGATTTAGACCTGACTGTTGAGGAGAAACTAAAAGGGGTGGTGTCGCTTCTCCGCGATGAGTCATACCAGTGGTGGCTCACTATACGTGATAGTGTTGCAGCGGATGATCTCACTTGGGAGTATTTTAAGGCGGCATATCAGAAGAAGTATATTGGGACTAGCTATATTGATGCGCAGAGGAAGGCATTTCTAAGGCTGGTTTAGGGGAATAAGTCCGTAGTGGAGTACGAGGCAAAATTCTTAAGGTTGAGCCGGTATGCTCGAGGTATCGTGGTTACGAAGCATGAACAATGTGTTCGATTTGAGGACAGACTGAGGGATGACCTGAGATTGTTGATTGCTCCACAGTAGGAGCGGGAGTTTGCTGTGTTGGTAAAGAAGGCTAAGGTAGCTGAAGGGGTTAAGGAATCTGTGAGGCAGAATTTGAATAGGAATAGGTAGAAGAGAGGTTTTGGATCATTAGGGCCATTCGGGAATGTTCAAAAGAGGCTAGAGTTGATGGGCCGCGAGGTCAACAGGTCTTCAAGGGAGGACAATACCGTACTTGTGCTCAGTGTGGGAAGATGCACCTGAGAGAGTGTTGGAAGAAGATAGGGGGATGTTTTAAGTGCAGGTCCAAGGATCACATGATTAGGGACTATCCTATGAAAACAGACGGGAGCCGACCAACAAGTCAGGGTCTTAATCAGGCTGGAAGAGGTGAACAGCAGCCACCGCGGGGTCGTGGTCCGGTTGGCAGAGGTAATGGTTCTGGAAGAGGTCGGGGAACACCGGGTAGACGTGTTAGTAACACAGAGGCGAGACAGTCGGGTCTGGTGTATGCGGTTCGTCGGAGGGAGGAAGGTGACGCACCGGACGTCATAACTGGTACGTTCCTTATAGCTGACAAGCCTTACTTTGCTTTAATTAATGTTGGCTCGACCCACTCATATGTTGCATGTAGAGTAGCTGAAACACTAGGTGTAGTACCGAACATCGCTAGGGAGATGACGTAGTGAGCTGTTAGGTCAAGCGGTAGTGGTGAATAGGATATTCAGTGTGCTCTGGAGATTCGTGGAGTGGTATTCCCTGCCGACTTGATGGAACTACCTTTTGGACAATTTGATCTCATTCTAGGCATGGATTGGCTAGTGGTACATCGTGCTAAGTTGGATTACGCAACTAAGCGAATAGAGTTGAGGACTTCGGAGGATGAGGAGATAATTATGATAGGAGAAAGAAAAAACTATTTGTCTAACGTAGTCTCCGCATTAAAGGCTGATAAGATGGTTCGAAAAGGGTGCGGGGCATTCCTAGCCTTCATTAGTGCTGTGGATGCAAAAGAAGATGGGGTTAGTGGAGTAAGAACAGTAAGGGAATTCGTGGATGTCTTTCTGGAGGAGCTGCCTAGGTTACCTCCGGACAGAGAGATGGAGTTCAAAATTGATTTCTTGCCAGTCTGACTCAGATTCAACCGCTCCGTCTCAATGGCAAGAAGGAGTTAGTAGAGCTTAAAGCTTAGATCCAAGAGCTGTTGGATCATAGGTTTATTCGACCTAGAGTATCTCCATGGGGAGCACCGGTCCTATTCGTGAAGAAAAAGGATAGGACTATGCGCATGTGCATAGATTACCGGCAGTTGAATAAGCTGACCATCAAGAACAAGTACCCATTACCGAGGATAGACGACTTGTTTGATCAGCTTAAGGGGGCCGCAGTATTTTGAAAGATAGATCAGGATATCATCAGCTTAAGGTGAAGGAAGCAGATATCCATAAGACAGCTTCCCGGACTAGGTACGGGCATTATGATTTTTTAGTAAAGCCGTTCAGATTGACGAACGCCCCAGCTGCGTTCATGGATATGATGAACTGGGTTTTCCAACCTTACCTGGATCGGTTCGTCGTTGTGTTTATAGATGACATCCTAGTGTATTCTAAGTCTGAAGAGGAACATGATGAGCATCTCTGGGTTGTGTTGCAAGTGTTAAGGGAAAAGAAGCTATATGCCAAGTTCAGCAAGTGCGAATTTTGGTTGAAGGAAGTTACGTTCTTAGGGCATGTGGTGTCTGTGGAAGGAATAAGGGTGGATCCTCGGAAGATTGAGGCAGTATTAGATTGGAAACCACTTAAGTGCGTGGTGAGGTTCGTAGTTTCTTGGGGTTAGTAGGCTACTATAGGAGATTTGTTGAAGGGTTCTCGTCAATAGCGACACCTCGTGAAGTTGTTAAGGAAGGAGGTACCTTTTGTATGGGCGGATAAGCGAGAGGAGAGTTTTGAGAAGCTTAAAGAGTATTGACAAAGGCTCCAATTTTGATTCAATTTTAAGGTGGAAAGACTTCGTGGTGTATTGTGATGCTTCCCATACAGGATTGGGATGTGTTCTTATGCAAGACTGAAAAGTGGTCGCTTATGCGTCTCAGCAGTTGAGGCCACATGAGGTTAACTATCCGACTCATGATCTGGAGTTGGCTGCAGTGGTGTTTGCTCTAAAGGTGTAGAGGTACTATTTGTATGGAGAAAGGTCAGTGATTTACACAGACCACAAGAGTCTGAAGTATTTGCTGACTTAGAAGGAGCTGAATTTGAGATAGCGAAGGTGGGTGGAGTTGTTGAAAGACTATGATTGCTCAATAGAGTATCACCCGGGCAAAGCAAATGTGGTGGCAGATGCCCTAAGTCGAAAAGTGGTGTCGGATCTAAGGGCGATGTTTGCACATCTTAGCCCTTATGATGATGGAAGTTTGTTAGCAGAGTTGCAAGTGAAGCCGACGTGGTTAAGTCAGGTGAAGGAGAAACAGTTGGTAGATGGAGAACTGAGTGCTAAGATGTTGCAAGTGCAGAATGGGGAATTAGAAGACTATGGTGTAAACGGTGATGGAGTGCTGTGTTTTCAGGGCAAGGTCTGTATGCCAAAGGATGAGGAGTTAAGGCAGCAAATTCTTCAGGAATCGTATAGTAGCCCTTATGCTATGCATTCTGGAAGAAGTAAGTTATACAGGGATATATGGGATCAATTTTGGTGGCCTGGTCTTAAGCGAGAAGTTACAGAGTTTGTAGGGAAGTGCTTAACATGTCAGCAAGTCAAGGATGAACACCAAGCATCTGGTCGAGTTTGCTTGATAGATAAAGATTCCATAATGGAAGTGGGAGAGAATTACCATGGACTTCGTTAGTGGGCTTCCCCTTACACCTACTAAGAAGGACTCGGTATGGGTGATAGTAGATCGGTTGACCAAGTCTGCACATTTCATACAAGTGCAGGTTGACTATTCTCTGCAGAGGTTAGTGAAGTTGTATGTGGCAGAAATTGTGAGGCTGCGCGAAGTGCCAGTGTCGATTATCTCAGATAAGGATCTGAGGTTTACGTCTCGTTTTTGGAAAGCACTACATCAAGCTTTGGGCACCAGGTTGGACTTCAGTACGGCATTCCATCCGCAGTCAGATGGTCAATCTGAGTGGGTAATTCAAGTGCTAGTGGATATGTTAAGGGGTTGCGTGATAGATTTCAGTGGAAGTTGGGAAGAGTTCTTGCCTTTAGTAGAATTTGCGTACAATAACAGCTATCAAGAAAGTATTCAGATGGCACCATACGAAGTGTTGTATGGACGGAAGTGTCACACACCTACGTGTTGGACAGAGTTGGGAGAACGTCAGGTTTTAGATCCAGAGATTGTGGCAAAATCAGAAGAAAAGGTTAAGGTAATTTGGACACGGTTGAAGGAGGCATCTGACAGGCAAAAGTCATATGCAGATCTTAAGCGGAAGGAGATAGAGTTTGCTATGGGGGATCAGGTGTTTCTCAAAGTTTCGCCGTGGAAGAAGGTGATGAGATTTGGTCGCAAGGAAAAGTTAAGTCCTAGGTTTATAGGACCTTATCGGATTTTGAAGCGGGTTGGATCAGTGGCGTATCAGTTAGAGTTACCTTCGGAATTAAAGTAGATGCACGATGTGTTCCACGTTTCAATGGTACATCGTTACCGATCGGATCCATCTCATGTAATACCCGTTGAGGAGGTAGAGCTAAGACCAGATCTGTCCTATGAGGAAGAGCCGATTCAGATTCTAGAATGGGATGTGAAGGTGGTTCGGAGGAAATCAGTTCCTCTAGTCAAAGTGTTATGGCGTAACCATGGATCGGAAGAAGCTTCGTAGGAGCCAAAGGAAGCGATGCGACAGCAATACCCTCACTTATTTTAGCCAAGTAATTTCGAGGTCAAAATTATTTTAAGGGGGTAAAGCTGTAATATCTGGGATTTAGGGGTAATGCATTTTCATTTAAATGTATGTGATTGCAGGCTTGTGTATGATTTGAATGTGATTTTAGGGAGGAGTACAACCTGATTTGGTAGATCTTAGGGACTCGGTGGTCGATTTAGGTAAGGGTTCTGGCATATAGATCTGTTTCTTTATCTTTCAAAATCGAAGGCTAATCGTTTGTGTGAATTAGTGGTTGGCCGATTGCAAGGGGAGTACATCACGTAGTTTCAGGATTTCGTTGGTAACCAAATAGGCATCAAGGTAAGGATTATGGTTGCGTTAACCTTTCGGGATTTGCCGTATTGCCGAATAGCCTCTTTGCTAATGTTCTTAGTGTTGGCCGAATGTAGGAAAGGGGATCTAGTGCGTTAGATCAGGATTTTCGGGATTTGGCAATCACGTTAGTAACCAGGTTTGTAACCCACCCTAAATTCCCGATTAATAATAATATTGTTAAGTATATGTTAATAAGACAATGAATGAACATGGCTAAGGGTATCATTCAATGGTACAGCGCATTCAGGTATGTTACCCTAAACTTTCAGTTAATAAAGTTTGTAAGCATGGATATGAAAATATGAGAAATATCATTATGGTCATGGGGTGAGGTATATTGCATGATATTTGTACAATATGTATGTTGCATGGGCATATGGGTGATAATGATAAAGGGGAAGTGTTCTGGTGGTTTTTACCACATTATCTGGTGACTTGTGTCACATATTATGAATCTGGTGACTCTGTCACATTATCTAGTGGCTATGCCACGATTATAAGGGTGATGTACAGTTGGCTGCAGCGACTGCCTTCGATGGTGTGTAGCGGATGGAGGGTCGATCTAGTAATCCCCACGGTGTGATTGGTAGGTACGGGTGATGTGTAGAGGTTGGATATCTAGATGGGTTTGGGTTGCATCATTGTCCATATTTGTTTTATGTGATTTAATATGCCATGATTGTTTGGGAGTCTGTGATGGTTGTTACACACTGAGTTTGTTGACTCGCCCTTCGTGGGCTAACATTTTGCAGGTAATACTCAGTAAATGGACCGGGTCGGTAGGGACTTAGTGGTGGCCATGCTCAGCTCAGTATTCTACCGGTTTCTTATGATTAAGTTTATCGCGTTTTCTTATTAAGTTTTCTTTGAGATTTATTTTCGGGTTTTGTTTTTGCTATAATAAGGCCATTATTATTTAACTGTTTTAAGTTTCATATTAATTTTTATTATGATGCGATCAACATCAAACAAATGACTAAACATTTTTGTAAACAACTTGAATTGTTTTGACACCTAAACACTTACGATTTTTAAGTTAATTATATAAAAAAGCTCTTAAATTGGCATTTCTTTTAACTTGTAACTTTTGAAACATGATAATAATGTTTCAATACAAACTTCAAAGACAGCACGGTTTTCAAATTGATTACACTCAAATCTATTTTCTTTAAAACCACAAATCTTCAAAGATGACAAAATGAGGTTTAGCTACATTTTACTAAAGGAGCATGCCAGATCCGGTTAGGGCTTGTGGGCGGGCACTGGGTGTTTCACAAAGACACACCTGTGGGAAGCTTTAGTCACCCACCCCAGCAACACACCAAAATTGGCATTTAGTCGTATATCAATTTGTGGACAAGCCACCAGATTTACAGAGTTTACATGGCATAGCCATTTTCCAGATTTGCGGCAGAGCCACCAGAGTTTTTGTAGCAAAGCTACCAGAACTTCTCTTCGTCGATTATCCCAACCCATACAAATCATGTATGTATTATGCATATTCAATTACAACAACCCATTCGTATAATTATTACAAACATACGGCCCATTATAAAAATTTTCACAATCTGGCCCATATCACATTTTGGCCCATATAGCTCATATCACACTTGGTCTATATATCAAATATCACATCTGGCCCATATTTTCAAATATCACATTTGGCCCATGTTTTAAATATCACATTTGGCCTATATTTCAAATATCACATTTGGCCCATATTTCAAATATCACATTTGGCCCATTGAGGGCAAATTTCAAAATTTTCATAGTCTTAATATCGATTTCATAGTCTTTACCAATAAACTGATAAATATGTCATTTTACCCGGTTTCACTAACTTGTGATTTAATCAAGCGATTAATATGATATAGTCATCCAACCCAAGATACGATGTGAGATTACACATCTGATTACGGTAAGCACTACACTTTCCTGATAGTCATCACCTAAAAATATTTTTAACGCTCGATTAGGTCATTAACACTTATAGTAAATCTACTCTAAGATAAATGGTCTAGGATTTTTACCCATGGGATTGTGAATGACTACTATTTGCCGGTTCTCCCTGGTTGACGGTTCACAACCCGATAGAAAATCCCAAATAGCTAATGGCTCAAAACAGCGAACAACCTCGAATAGTTGATTTTCACCGGATGAGGGTCCAAAACCAGGTGGAAAATCCTGGATCGCCGAAACAGCCCTTCGTTTGAATCTAGAAGGGATCACAAATCCGCTCCTTTTTCGATCACCGATCACTACTCCTTTTGATTCGATATTGTTTGCCTCCATTGAACAAATAAATATTAGTCCAAACTAATATTTCGTTATTATAATCGATTGATCTTATGAGCAAAGTCAGCTTACCACGAAATCCTTATGTTCACAGGATGAAAATCGAGTGATAGGGTCCCTATCATAAAATCGGTTAATCAACACTATCTTTAACAAATAAAAAGTAATATAGAACCCTTCGAAAAAATCCTTCCCTTGAACGATGAATTTTCCTTTTTCACACGATCTTCCTATGGCTAGAGTCGATTAAGCGATGTCAAAATAATCGGCACTCCACTATACCACTACAAGAAGAAAGGTTTTGTTTGAAAGAGAAAAGATGATGATTTCGGTCAAAAAGACCCTCCCAAGTCCACATATAAATTTCAGCAATAGAGGAAAAATAAAAGAATTGAAAAGAGTGTTCTTACCGATTGTTCAAAGATGACCACTCGAATGAAAAAGAGGTTAAATGGAAGATGAAAGATTCGACTATAGTGAAAATATTGGAGAGGATGATGATCAATAACATTCGGGCATGGTGAAATATTAAAGAGGGAGTGATGTTTGAGAGTTTTTGCAAGAAGAAAAGAAGAAGGAAATAGGGTGTTTATGTTTCGGATTTTCTTTCAAGAATGGAAGATGAACAAAGAAAAAGTCTTGAGGCTAGTGTGCATTTGGTAAGAAAAGAAAAGAAAAGAAAAGAAAAAGTGCCCTTCAAGATTGTATGGTTTTGGTACAAAGAGCAAAAGATTTTGGGGAGAATGAAAGATAATACCGAAATGGTCAAAATGAAATGGCCAAAACAAAACACAAATTTTACCTATTGCTCAAGACACATTCGGCTAGGGAGAAGAATTTGGAGAAAAAGATTTTGGAGAGGAAAACTATTGATACACCAAAATGCCAAAATGAAAAATGACCAAAACTAGCACCTACCTTACCAAATGCTAACCAAAAATTCGGCCATCCCTCCTAGCCCCTAAAACCGTCCAAGTGCATGGCCAAATGGTCAAAGTTTAGGCACCCAAACTTTCCAAAACATCTCCCTTGATATAAGCCTTATGTTCCCCCTACATGCCTTTTCCATTTGATTCCTTTCCCTATGTTCAAGCTTGCCTTTTCTCTTAGCCACCTTGCCATAAAAAAAAAATAAAAGTCCAACTTACCATAAGTTCAATGCTTGGCCGACACTATGAGGAAGGAAAGCAAAAAATAAAATTCTCAGATGTACACCAAGGGATTCGAACTCCTTCCCTCAAGGAACACATATGGCGCCATCTCATCTTTACCCTTTGCTCAATTATGCTAACTTTTACCACTTAATTACCTTAAGCTTTAAGGTCACTTGTTCCATTTCATTAAGGTACTAAATACCAAAAATTATACCAAATCCAAATAAATCCCGAGAATTCTCAGGACTATTTAAACACACACATTGGATAATTTAACTAGCTGAGCACCAAAATAATGCAACATATAAAAACTCAAAGTTTAGGATGTTATAATTATACCTCCCTTAAAGAAAATTTCGTCCTCAAAATTTACCTGGTTAAAAGAGGTGAGGATATTGATGTCGAATTGTCTCCTCAGGCTCCCATGTAGCTTCTTCTGCTCCGTGATTACGCCATAAAACCTTGACTAACGGCACAGTCTTCCTTCTCAGCACCTTTACATCTCGATCTAAAATTTTCACTGGCTCTTCCTTAAATGACAAGTCAAGCCTTAACTCAACTTCCTCTACCGGTACTATATGAGACGGATCCAATCGATAACGCCTCAACATTGAGACCTGGAAAACACTATGAATTTGACTCAACTCCGGAGGTAATTCAAGCTGATAAGCCACTGGTCCTACACACTTCAACACACGGTACGGCCCGATGAACCGAGGGCTCAACTTGCCCTTCCTTCCAAATCTGAAGATCTTCTTCCAAGGTGAGACCTTTAGAAAGACCTGATCTCCCACCGCAAACTCAATGTCCTTACGCTTCAGATCCGCATACGACTTTTGTCTATCCGAAGCTTCCTTTAATCGAGCCCAAATCACCTTTACCTTTTCTTTCGTGTCTGATATCAATTCAGGACCCAATAACTGTCGTTCCCCTAATTCAGTCTAACAATTAGGAGTACGACACCTACAACCATACAATGTTTTATAGGGTGCCATTGGATACTGGATTGATAACTATTGTTATACGCAAACTCTACAAACGGTAGAAAATCTTCCCAACTCCCCCGGAAGTCAATCACACATCCCCTTAACATACCTTCCAGGAACTGGATTACTCTTTCCGACTGACCATTCGTCTGAGGATGAAATGCCGTCCTGAAATTCAACTTGGTTCCCAAAGCTTCATGTAAGGCATTCCAAAATCATGATGTAAACCTAGGGTCTCTATCCAAAATAATAGACACTGGTACCCCATGCAACCTCACGATCTCTACTACATACAACTTGACCAACTTCTGCAATGAGTAATTCGTACGAATAGGTAGAAAATGGGCAGTCTTAGTCAACCGATCCACTATTACCCAAACGAAATCTTTCTTAGTAGGCGATAAAGGTAACCCACTAACAAAGTCCATCGTTATCCGTTCTCATTTCCATAATGGAACCTTTACCGATTGCAACAATCCCGATGGTAATTGGTGTTCCGCCTTCACTTGTTGACAAGTCAAGCACCTACTCATGAAATCAGTAACCTCTCGCTTCAACCCTGGCAACCAATATTGCTCACAGAGGTCTCGATACATTTTATTTCCCCCGGGGTGCATAGCATAAGGGCTACTATGCGCCTCTCGCAGAATCATTTGTCTCAATTCTGAATCTTTGGGCATACAAATTCTTCCACGAAAACACAGTACTTCATCCTTATAAAATCCAAAATCTCGTATTACACCACCTTCCACATGCTGAAGTAAGGGACCCAACTTTTCATCTGATAACTGCTTTTCCCTGATCTAACCTAACCATATGGGTTTCACCAGAAGTTCGGCTAGCAGACTGCCACCTTCATACAAATAGAGATGAGTAAACATCACTCTCAACTCTGATATCACCTTACGACTCAACGCGTCTGCCACCATATTAGCCTTTCCAGGGTGATACTCGATTGAGAAGTCGTAATCCTTCAACAGCTCTATCCACCTCTGCTGTCTTAAGTTCAACTCCTTTTGAGTAAGGAGGTACTTTAGACTCTTATGGTCCATATAAATGATCGACTTCTCACCGTAGAGATAGTACCTCCGAATCTTTAGAGTAAAAACCACCGCAGTTAACTTCAAATCATGAGTAGGATAGTTGACTTCGTGCGGCCTTAACTAACGAGATGCATAGGCCACCACTTTTCCACCTTGCATCAACACACATCCTAAACCCGTTTGTGACGCATCGTAGTAAACGATAAACTCTTTTCCAGCCTCAGGTTGAATCAGTACTGGTGCTTCCGTCAAAATCTTCTTCAATTTCTCAAAACTTTCTTGTTGTTGTTCTGCCCACACAAATGATACTCCCTTTCGCAAAAATTTAGTTAGGGGTGTAGCAATCAACGTAAACCCCTCAACAAAACATCTATAATAACCAGCCAATCATAGGAAACTCTGAATTTCTACCACTGTCTTGATGGTTTCCAATCCAACACAGCCTCTACCTTTCGAGAATCAACTCTGATTCCTTCGGCTGACACAACATGTCCCAAGAATGTCACTTCCTTCAGCCAAAATTCACACTTACTGAATTTGGCATAAAGTTGCTCTCCCCACAATATTTGCAATACTATCCGCAGATGTGAATCATGCTCTTCTTCATTCTTCGAGTATACCAAGATATCATCTATAAACACCACCACGAACTAACCTAAGTAGGGTTGAAAGACTCAGTTCATCATGTCCATAAATGCAGTTGGTGCATTGGTTAATCCAAACGGCATTACCAAGAACTCATAATGTCCATAACGAGTTTGAAATGTCGTCTTATGAATATTCGCCTCTTTAACCTTGAGTTGGTGATAACCCGATCTCAAACCTATCTTAGAGAAAACTGAAGCTCCTCGCAATTGATCAAACAGGTCATCGATTCTCGGTAACGGATACCTATTCTTGATCGTCAATTTATTCAACTGCCTATAATCAATGCACATACGCATCGACCCATCTTTCTTCTTAACGAACAAGACCGGTGCTCCCTACAGAGACACACTCGGTCGAATAAATCCTCGATCCAACAACTCCTGAATTTGAGCTTTGAGCTCCGCTAACTCCTTCGGCGCCATCCTATAAGGAGCAATGGACACCGGAGCTGTTCTGGGCAAAAGCTCAATACCAAACTCTACTTCCTAATCTGGAGGTAAACACGAAAGTTCTTCGGGAAAGACATCTGAATATTCTTTCACCGTTCTAACATCTTCCACCGATAATTCCTTGGCATCCAAAGCACTAATGAAGGCTAGGAATGCTCCATACCCTTTCCGCACCAACTTTTCTACCTTTAAAGTAGATACCATATTTGCTAAGTAGTTTCTCTGTTCGCCTATCATCACCACTTCCTTATCTTTCAAAGTCCTTATCGACATCCGCTTTGCAGCACAATCCAAGTGCGCCCGGTGCTTTACCAACCAATCTATGCCCAAAATAAGGTCGAACTCACCGAAAGGCAGTTCCATCAGATCCGCCAAGAATATTTCTCTTTGAATTTCTAAGGGCACATCTCTAAACAATTTATTTACTAGCACAGAATGTCCTAAAGGACTAATTACCGTCATCTGTTTATCAGAAATCTCAGATCTAATGTTTAGATTTCTATATATAGCACTAGCAACATATGAATGGGTAGATCCAATATCAATCAAAGCAGTAACAGGTACATCAGAGATGAAGAACGTACAAGTTATCACATCAGGTGCATCACCATTTTCTCGGCGTCTAACCGCATAAACTAACCCTGGCTACCTCGCTTTCGCGTTACCCCTAAAACCATTGCCTCTGCCCGGTGCACCTTGACCTTGACCTGCACCATTACCACCTCGACCCTCCGATTGTTGCTGAGTGCCTCTAGTTGGCTGTGCATCATGGTTACGAGCTTCCTGAGTCAGAGCAGTCCGTCGAGGACAATTCTTAAGCTGATGGTCCTTAGAACCACACTTGAAACAACTATCGGTTCTCTTCCAGCATTCACCAGGATGTCGTCTTCCACAGTCAGCACATGATTGAATTTGATTGGTAGTAGCAGGTGCTCTAGCTTGAGTTGGCTCATCATTCTTAGGCCTCTTCTGAAACCTTTTAATAGGACCCGGATACCTAAAGTCCCTCTTGTTCCTGCCTCTATCTCTTTCTCAGTTTTGCCTCTCCGAGTTCTTAGCCTCTTCAGCTATTTTGGCTTTCTCCAGAAGTGTGGCAAAAGTCCTTTCTTGTTGTGGGGTTATCAGTACCCGCAACTCATCATTCAACCCGTCCTCAAAATGTACACAGCGCTCACGATCAGTTGGCACTATAGTCTGAGCATTACGACTCAAACATAGGAATTCTACTTTGTAAGCGGCCACTGTCTTATTTCCTTGAACCAGATTCGTAAATTCCTTCCTCCGTGCATCCACATAACTTGACACGACACATTCCCCGGAATGCGTTTGAAGAAATCCTAAATGTCACGTTCTACCGAGTGCCTTCCTAAATAGTGAGTCACCATTGATAAGCCTCGTCCCTTAATAAGGACACAACTCCTCTTAGTTTCTGCTCGCCAGTACACTCCAGGTCATCCATAATCCGCTCCACAGCCTCGAGCCAATACTCTACAACATTTGGGGCTACTCCCGAGATACCCCTAAAAGTCTCAGCACCATTTGATCTGAGTCGCTCCGATATTGATCCATGAGCTACTGGTCCCGATCTAACCCTAGCAACCCTTTCCAAAACTCATAACATTGCTTGAGACAGAGCAATGTCTTCTCTCATACGGTCATGTGATCCTTTTTTCGACACAGGTGATGCTGACTGTCCATTTCTGGCATATGTCCCGATGCCTCAAACACAACTCTAGCACCTCAGCCTCTACCACGGCCACGTCTACCACGTCCACGTCCTCTAGCACTCATATTGACTATTTAGTTTCAATCTGATTACAAGTTTTATGAATTAGTATTCTATTTCAGTGCTTATTAACGATATTTTATGAGATATAAGAGGTAGAGTTATTTTCGTAAAAGCATCCTATAGTCTCAATCTCTATAGTTTCAACATCTAAAACTAAAAGTTCTAGAGTGTTCCTATAGTCATACCACAATAATAATAATCATTCAATTTCAATACACTTACTTGACTTGGCGCCGGATACTCGTGGTGCCATACTACCATTGAAACATACGTTCTATAATCCAAAACAAATTTTGAAAAATGTTTTAGAACCCAAACCACAACCGAGTTTTGAACCAGGCTCTGATACCATAAAATGTAACACCTCAAACCCGATCTATGCGTTAAGACCAAACTTGATATGTCACATGAAATGTACATCTAGTCTTTTAAAGATTTAATGAAATTGGATTTTCAAAAAATGTTTTGACGTGGAGTTTTTTTTTTTTGAAAACTAAGGTTGATTGCTAAATCTAATAATCGAGACGTAAGGATTTATAAAATGAAGCTTGGAAAATTTAAATTAATATTTTAAGAAAAAATAATTTTCAAAAAATTATTATAACATTGTTAACAAAAATTTTACGAGTAAAAATATTTAAGAATGCAACCCTTTCTTTTGAGAAAAACATTTATTTCAATTTTAGATAAATCCCACTTAAAGTATTCAATTAATTTATGAAATCCATCCAAAAGTAAAACATCATTAAAAATTTATCCAGAAGCCTTATTACAACTTAATCTTAAATAGCAAAATGATAAAAAGTACTTAAAAGAAATCTGAAATTTAAATAACCCATTATTCGTAGTATGGCCTCCACTGAGTCGTCCACGGCCCAAGCCTCCGTCATTGATCATTACTTGAGAAGGGTAAGGAAAACGGGGTGAGTTACTTAGAACTCAGTGTGTAACCCACTTACCGTTTTTACTGGGCCAAAAATCCAATTAAGCATTTATTGGGCCAAAGCCCATTTACAATTATAACAATAATATCATATATAATATGCATGTGATATAACCAAACCTAATTTCCATCCGCTACACACCACCCGTACCAACCAGCACACCTGTGGGGAGCTTTAGTCACCCACCCCGCCAACACACCAAAATAGGCATTTAGCCGTATATCAATTGTGGACAAGCCACTAGATTTACAGAGTTTACATGGCATAGCCATTTTTCAGATTTGTGGCAGAGCCACCAGAATTTTTGTAGCAAAGCTATCAGAACTTCTCTTCGTCAATTATCCCAACCCATGCAAATCATGTATATAACATGCATATTCAATTACAACAATCCATTCATATAATTATTACAAACATACGGCCCATTATAAAAATTTTCACAATCTGGCCCATATCACATTTTGGCCCATATAGCTCATATCACACTTCGCCCATATATTAAATATCACATTTGGGCCATATTTTCAAATATCACATTTGGCCCATATTTCAAATATCACATTTGGCCCATTGAGGGAAATTTTCAAAATTTTCATAGTCTTAATACCGATTTCATAGTCTTTACCAATAAACTGATAAATATGCCATTTTACCCGATTTCACTAACTTGTGATTTAATCAAGTGATTAATAAGATATAGTCATCCAACCCAAGATACGATGTGAGATTACACACCTGATTACGGTAAGCACTACACTTTCCTGATCGTCATCACCTAAAAATATTTTTAACGCTCAATTAGATCATTAACACTTATAGTAAATCTACTCTAAGATAAACGGTCTAGGATTTTTACCCTCGGAATCGCGAATGACAAATATTTGCCGATTCTCCCCGGTTGACGATTCACAACCCGATGGAAAATCCCAAATAGCTAATGGCTCAGAACTGCGAACAACCTCGAATAGTTGTTTTTCACCGGATGAGGGTCCACAACCCGGTGGAAAATCCGGATCAAAACGATTTCTTCGTTTGAATCTAGAAGGATCGCAAATCCGCTTCTTTTTTATCACCAATCACTACTCCTTTTGATTCGATCTTGTTTGCCTCCGTTGAACAAATAAATATTAGTCCAAACTAATATTTCGTTATTATAACCGATTGATCTTATGAGCGAAGTCGACATACCATGAAATCCTTACGTTCATAGGATGAAAATCGAGTGAAAGAGTCCCTATCATAAAATCGATTAATCAACACTATCTTTAACAAATAAAAAGTAATATAGAACCCTTCGAAAAAATCCTTACCTTGAATGATGAATTTTCCTTTTTCACACGATCTTCCTATGGCGAGAGTCGATTAAGTGATGTCGAAATAATTGGCACTCCATTATACCACTACAAGAAGAAAGGTTTTGTTTGAAAGAGAAAAGATGATGATTTCGGTCAAAAAGACCCTCCCAAGTCAACATATGAATTTCGGCAATAGAGGAAAAATAAAAGAATTGAAAAGAGTGTTCTTATCGATTATTCAAAGATGACCACTCGAATGAAAAAGAGGGTTAAATGGAAGATGGAAGATTTGGCTATAGTGAAAATATTGGAGAGGATGATGATCAATAACATTCGAGCATGGTGAAATATTAAAGAGGGAGTGATGTTTGAGAGTTTTTGCAAGAAGAAAAGAAGAAGAAAATAGGGTGTTTATGTTTCGGGTTTTCCTTCAAGAATAGAAGAGGAACAAAGAAAAAGTATTGAGGCTAGTGTGCATTCAGCAAGAGAAGAAAAGAAAAAGAAAAGAAAAAAATGCCCTTCAAGATTGTATGGTTTCGGCACAAAGAGCAAAAGATTTTGGGGAGAATGAAAGATAATACCAAAATGGTCAAAATGAAATGGCCAAAACAAAACACAAATTTTACCTATTACTCAAGACACATTCGGCTAGGGAGAAGAATTTGGAGAGAAGAATTTTGGAGAGGAAAACAATTGATACACCAAAATGCCAAAATGAAAAATGACCAAAACTAGCACCTACCTTACCAAATGCTAACCAAAAATTCGGCCATCCCCCCTAGCCCCTAAAACCGTCCAAGTGCATGGCCAAATGGTCAAAGTTTAGGCATCCAAGCTTTCCAAAACATCTCCCTTGTAATAAGCCTTATGTTCCCCCTACATGCCTTTTCCATTTGATTCCTTTCCCTATGTTCAAGCTTGCCTTTTCTCTTAGCCACCTTGCCATAACAAAAATAAAGGTCCAACTTACCATAAGTTCAATGCTTGGCCGACACTATGAGGAAAGAAAGCAAAAAATAAATTTCTCACATGTACACTAAGGGATTCGAACTCCTTCCCTCAAGGAACACATATGGCGCCATCTCCTCTTTACCTTTTACTCAGTTATGCTAACTTTTACCACTTAATTACCTTAAGCTTTAAGGTCATTTGTTCCATTTCATTAAGGTACTAAATACCAAAAATTATACCAAATCCAAATAAATCTTGAGCCTTCTCAGGACTTTTTAAACACACACATTGGATAATTTAACTAGCTGAGCACCAAAATAATGCAACATATAAAAACTCAAATTTTAGGATGTTACAATTTGGCATACAATTGCTTTTCCCGTAGAGTTTATAATACAATTCTCAGATGATCAGCATGCTCTTTTTCATCTTGAGAATAGACTAAAATATCATCAATGAATACGACTACAAACCTGTCTAGGTACAGTCTGAAAATTCTATTCATCAGATCCATAAACACTATCGGTGCATTAGTCAGCCCAAATGGCATCACTAAAAACTCATAGTGGCCATACCTGGTTCTAAAAGTTATTTTTGGAACATCTAATTCCTTTACCCGTAACTGATAATAACCCGAACGAAGATCAATTTTTGAAAATTCAAATAAGTCATCTATTCGAGGCAACGGATACTTATTCTTTATTGTAACTTTATTTAGCTGCCTATAATCCATACATAACCTCAGAGATCCATCTTTCTTCTTCACAAATAATATTAGTGCACCCAAATGTGAGAAACTGGGTCGAGCAAAGCCTTTATCAATTAATTCTTATAACTATGCTTTCAATTCTTTAAACTCAGCAGGAGTCATTCTGTAAGGTGCTATTGATATTGGTTTTGTTCCCGGAATAAAGTCTATAAAAAACTCCACTTATCTAACAGGTGGCAAACGAAAACACATCAGGAAATTCACACACTCAAGCAAGATCGATCAATCTTTGACTCAGTTACCTTTGTATCCAATACATAAGCAAGATAAGCATTATATCCCTTTTTGATACATTTCTGTAAAGTTGTTGCTGAAATCACATTAGACAACCCATCTAATCTATTAGATTCAACATGGAGTAACTCACCATTCTGACATTTCAACACAATGTATTTCTGTTTACAATTCACGACTGAATCAGGCAGGGTTAACCCGTCTATTCCCAAAATTACATCAAATTCATGAAAAGGCAGTAACATCAAATCAGCTCAAAAACATTTACCCTTAACCACCAATGGACAATTTTTACAAACTTTATCCACCATCACACATTGACCTAGGGGATTTGAAACTTCCACCATAAATTTAGTGAATTCAGCCGGTAAATTTTTAACATTTACTAATTTTTTGCATATATAAGAGTGTGTGGAGCTAGAACCAATTGAAGTAATAATATCGGTGCCAAGTAAAGAAAATGTACCAGTAATGACGTCTGGGGTAGAGGCATCCTCTCTGGCACGTATAACATAGGTTCTCGCCGGTGCTCGTGCTTTAGATTTAACTGTTGAATCTTTTGTAACACTTCGGCTACCACCAACATTGGCAGGATGTCGAAGTGGTCTACCTTTAGAGACAGATACTCGACTTTGAAATCCGTTCAACCTCTTTTTCCCCTCTTTTTGGACAATCTCTAAGAAAATGATCAAAAAAACCACATCGATAGCAAGCCCCACTTTTAGATGACATTCCCAAAATGAAACTTATTCTGATGAGTTACATCTTGGCTTTGGATTTCCTACACATTCAACCTTTGTTCTTGATAGGGACGATGATCTCGGGTTAGAGCATTGAGAACCTCGTTCTTTTCCAGAATATCTAGCAGATGTGATAAACCATAATATACACATATTTTAATCCCACATTTAGCATACTTTTGGATGATTTTTTCCTTTAATTATGGAAATAGGTGCTCCTAATGTAACACCCCAAACCCGGTCTATGCATTGAGACTAGATTTGGTTTGTTACATGAATCGAGCTATTTTAAAATTTTCAATAAGTTGAAAACTACAATATTATTCTGAGATTTAATAAAATTAGAAGAGTATTTTAATTTGATAAATATAGGAAAACATTAGTTGAAAAACATTATTGTATTATCAAAACCCTTAGGTAATTTATCTAAGAGTTAACAATAATAAAATATTTATAAAAGAATTTCATATACTTGAAAAACCCAAATTTATTTTAAAAAAACATCATATAATCATAGCCCATATTAAAAAGTCCAAAGCATAGTATAAAACCAAACACACATAAAAATCCGAAATTATTTATAAAGGCCCTTATTACAATAACCCAAAATAGTAAAAATACTTATTAAAAAGTTCGAGTTTAATAAACCCATGTTTTGCAAGATGGCCTCCACGAAGTCATCCTCGCCCAAGTCCACGCCAATTTCCATTACCCGAGATGGAAAAATTTAAAGGGGTGAGTTACTTAGAACTCAAATGTATAACTCACTTACCACCATTATTGGGCGAGATCGTCAAGATATTATGTTGGGCTTGAGCCCAATTACGTAATTCAACAATATATCATAAAATGAAATAAAATAATTTAAAATGCATGTAAAATGAATTTCCCAAACCAAACCTAATATCCATCCGCTAACACCCCTGCATCAACCATCACACCTGTGGGGATCAAGTCAACCCACCCCGCCAACACACCAATCGTAGGCATTAAGCCTTTTTATAATTGTGGCAAAGCCACCGAACTAGAGGCAAAAAGCCATATTTGTGGCAGAGCCACCGAACTAGATTTTTGGCAACTGGCCATTCTTCTCTTCATATACCGACCCATGTAATTATGCGTGTATAACAAAATATAGTCATATAACAATTTTTTTCAATTAATCCATAACATCGGTGGGTTTATCATTAAACATTTCATTTGGCCCATAAAACTATAATTTAGCAATTTGCCCATTTAATATTTTAGTGGGCTTTGGCCCATTTATCAAACTAGAGTATTTTGGCCCAATTTAACGAACTAGAGTATTTTGGCCCAATTTATCGAACTAGAGTATTTTGGCCCAATTTATCGAACTAGAGTATTTTACGCCCATTTTCACTTAAACATACAATTTACATAATAACAAGTAATTTCTTGAGGGCATTTTCATAATTTTCACGATTTAGTCATTTTACGTATTTCGTCAAAATATCGCTTTTACGTTTTACCGATCTAGTTGTTTTTACGATTTTACTTCAATACCGAAATTGACATCCAACCCGAGAAAAAGTGTGAAGTTACACACCTCGATACCGAGAGTACTAATCCTTCTCGCTCCTCGGCACCTAAAACATATTTCGATCCGTTAGAACACTATTTCGCATAAACATACTTAATCGATAATAGATCCAAAATCTTACCCTCTTGATTTTGAATCACTTGATTTTGCCTCTCCTCGTTTATTGATTCGTTAGTCGCCGAGAATCCACCAACGATAATGGCTCGGAAGTTCGTACCACTTGAATAATTGACTCCTTCAAAGATGGTCCGCAACCCGGTGGAAAATCCGGACATCAAAGCGCTCTTCGTTTAAATGGGGATTTACGATCCGCCTCTTAACGTGACTAACCACCGCCCTTTTCTTCCTATTTTGAAAGTCTTCACGATCAAAGGAATACTAGTTAAATCTAAAATAATATCAAAATAGTACTAGAGGCTTTAAAAGATGTGGTTTCCTTACCACAATAAATCGATTCAACGCTTCTACGATTCTCCCGATCACTTGAGTTCCGATCTTCCGTTATTGCACTATATAATAACGAATGAAGCGTTATTAGAACGAACGTTTATTTCGATCCAAAAAGGCCTTCATAACACCATTAATATTCGGTCATAACACTATTAATAAATCGAAAACGAAAAAGAAGAACCCCTTACCTATAATCCACGATCGAAAAGAAAGGATTGAGAAAGGTGTTTGTGATGGATGAAGATTTCGGCTATGTATGATCAAAGAAAAAGAAATAAAGATTCGGCTAAGGGCACTCTAGCATTCGACCATGAGAGAGTTTGATGGAGAAACTTTGAATGAAAAGAATTAAAATATAAAAGAAGAGTTGATGATGATGTTGTTTGATTTCAATGAGAAGAGAAGAAAAGATGGATTTTAGGAGCTAGTACATTCGGCCATGGTAAAAGAAAGAGAAAGGATGGTTCTTTTGGTATAGTTGATTTCGCACTCAAAGAAAAGACACAAAGCAATGACTAAAGAAATAATAAAAAAATGACCAAATGATCACAAAACTTGAGCTTTACCAAGTGCACAATTCGACCAAGATGAAAAGTTGAGAAGAGAAAACAAAAATTTTGCACAAGGTGCAAGGAATGACCAAAGAGAAAATTAATTTCTTAGCCAAACTAACACTAAAATTTGGCTCCCTCCCTATACCAAGTTGCCAGTCCAAAGACATGGTCAATTGGCCATGATTTTGTTTCAAAATTTTCCTTGATATGTGCCTTATGTTCCCCTATCTTTCCTTAAGTTTTTGATTCCATGCCATAAGTTAACTATTTCCTTAAACCTTTGATACACTAACCAAAAATAACATGGTCAACACTTACCATATATGCTCTTGGCCGACACTTGCTATACATGTGCGTAAAATTAAAAATAAAAATTCATCTAGATGCTAAACAAGGGATTGAACCTCTTCCCTCATGCTATAACTCATGCGCCAACACCACCATGCCATGTACTCAACTTATGACACTCATTAACACTTAATTTAACTTAAGTCTTAATGACATTTGCTTCTCTTCAATAAATTCTCAATTATTAAATTATTCCTTATCCAAATTATGCTATACTCCTCTTTAGGACTTCAATAAGCACTAAAATAAAAGTAAGGAATTTTCCTTTAAAATCTACACACCAATTCATGCAATATATAAACACTCGAATTTTTAGGGTGTTACAACTCTACCCTCCTTAAAGAAAATTTCGTCCTCAAAATTTACCTGGTTGAAAGAGGTGAGGTATTGTTGTCAATTGTATCCTCGGGCTCCCACGTAGCTTCCTCCACTCCGTGGTTACGCCATAGAACTTTGACCAGCAGCACGATTTTCTTTCTTAGCACCTTGACATCTCGGTCTAAGATTTTCACCGGTTCTTCTTCAAAAGACAAATCAATTCACTCCAATTCTTCTCTTTGGTATAATGTGCGAAGGATCCGATCTAGAATGCCTCAACATGGAAACATGAAAAACATTATGAATTTGATCCAATTCAGGAGGTAACTCAATCTGATAAGCCACTGGACCAACACGCTTCAGCACATGATAAGGTCCAATGTATCTAGGACTTAGCTTGCCCTTCCTTCCGAATCTGAAGGTCTTTTTCCAAGGAGATACCTTCAAGAAAACCTGATCCCCCACATCATACTCGATATCCTTTCGCTTCAGTCCGTGCATCGACTTACATCTATCTCGAGGCTTCTTTCAACCGTGCTCGAATAACTTTTACCTTATCCTCTGTCTCAGATATCATCTCAGGACCTAACATCTGTCGTTCGCCCAACTCAGTCCAACAAATAAGAGAGTGACACTTACGACCATACAATGCCTCGTAAGGTGCCATCTGAATGCTCGACTGATAGCTGTTATTATACGTGAATTCTGCTAGTGGTAGATAATCCTCCCAACTACCCCTGAAGTCGATTATACATCCTCTTAACATATCTTCCAATATTTGAATTACTCTCTTCGACTGACCATCAGACTGAGGATGAAAAGCCGTACTGAAATTCAACTTTGTCCCCAAGGCTTCATGCAGAGCTTTCCAGAATCGTGATGTAAACCTAGGGTCCCTATCCGATATAATAAATACAGGTACCCCATGCAACCTCATAATTTCGGATACGTATAGTTTCGCCAACTTCTATAATGAATAATCCATACGAACTGGCAGGAAATGAGCAGTCTTCGTCAACCGATCAACAATTACCCAAACAGAATTTTTCTTAGTAGGTGTTAACGGTAACCCACTAACAAAACCCATAGTTATCCTCTCCCATTTCCAAAGAGGAATCTTTATCGGTTGCAACAACCCAGACGGTAATTGATGTTCTGCCTTCACATCTCGACAAGTCAAACATTTTCCCATAAATTTCAAATCTCATGCTTCAACCCCGCCACCAATATCTCATTCACGGAGATCTCGATACATCTTATTTCCTCCGGATGCATAGCATGAGGGCTACTATGCGCCTCCCGTAGAATCAGTTGCCTCAGATCTGAATCCTTAGGCATATATACTCTTCCTTGAAAGCACAACACACCCTCCGTGTTTATTCCAAAATCCTCAATTTCACCATTTTCAACTTGTCAAGTAAAGGTCCCAACTTCTCATCTGATGTCTGCTTTTCCTTGATTTGTTCCACCACCGAGGCTTCACCAAGTTTCGCTAACAAACCGCCATCCTCATCTGAGACTTAAATGGGCAAACAAAGCTCTTAATTGAGACATCGTCTTACGACTTAACGCGTCGGCTACCACGTTAGCCTTTCCGAGATGATATTTAATTGAGAAATCATAATCTTTTAATAATTCTACCCATCTTTTTGTCTTAAATTTAACTCCTTTTGGGTAAGGAGGTATTTAAGACTCTTGTGATCCGTGTAGATTATAGATTTCTCACCATAGAGATAGTGCCTCCAAATCTTTAGAGCAAAGACAACAAAGCCTAACTCCAAATCATGCGTAGGGTAGTTTACTTCGTGTGGTCTCAATTGACGAGAAGCATAGGCCACCACCTTTCCATTTTGCATCAACACACAACCTAAACCCGTGTGAGACGATCACAATAAACAGTGAATTCTTTTCCGACCTCCATTTGAATCAAACCGAGTTTTCGTCGGGATCTTCTTCAATTTCTCGAAACTCTCTTGCGCTTTCGGTCAAATATACGGAGCTCCCTTTCGCAAGCTTTAGTTAGGTGCAGCAATCAACGAAAACCCTCTACAAAACGTCTATAGTATCCATTAAACCCAAGAAACTCGAATTTCAACTACCAATGTTGGTGGTTTCCAATCCAGAATAGCCTCAATTTTCCGAGGATCCACCCTTATTCCTTCGGCTGATACTACATGACCAAGGAAAGTCATTTCCTTTAGCCAAAATTCGCATTTACTAAATTTGGCATACAATTGTTTATCACGAAGTAGCTGTAATACTATCCGCAAATGCTGGTCATGTTCCTCCTCATTTCTCGAATAAACCAATATGTCATCTATGAACACTACCACGAACCGGTCTAAATATGGTTGAAAGACTCGGTTCATCATGTCCATAAATGTAGCTGGTGCATTGGTTAGTCCAAACGGCATCACTACAAACTCATAGTGTCCGTAACGTGTCCGAAATGCCGTCTTATAAATGTCCGCTTCTTTCACCTTGAGCTGGTGATAACCCGACCTTAAATCAATTTTGGAGAAAACTGAAGCTCCTTTTAATTGATCAAATAGGTCGTCAATTCTCGGCAGAGGATACCGATTCTTGATCGTCAATTTATTCAATTGTCTGTAGTCAATGCACATACGCATCGATCCATCCTTCTTCTTGATTTAATGCAGGCGGTGCTCCCCACGGAGACACACTTGGTCGAATAAATCCACGATCCGATAATTCTTGAATTTGAGCTTTGAGCTCACCAACTCCTTCGGTGCCATTCTATAAAGAGCAATGGACACCGGAGTCATCCCAAGGAAAAGCTCAATGCCAAATTCTACTTCCCGATCCGAGGTATACCGAAGTTCTTCGAAATACATCGGAAATTCCTTCTTCGTCCTCACATCATCCACAGATAACACTTTAGCATCCAAAGCACAGATAAAGGTTCAGAATGCTCCATATCCTTTCCGCACCAACTTCTCCGCCTTTAATACAGATACCACATTTTCCAAATAGTTCCTTCGCTGGCCAATCATTATGACTTCCTTATCATCCGAGGTTCTTACTGACATTCATTTTTCAGCACAATCCAATTGCGCCCGATGTTTAACCAGTGAATCCATGCCCAGAATGAGATCGAACTCGCCGAAAGGTAGTTCCATCAAGTTTGCTAAGAATATCTCCTCTTGAATTTTTAAGGGCACGTCTTTAAATATTTTATTAACAATTACCGACTGTCCTAAAGGACTAATTACTGTCATCTCACTATCGATAATTTCAGATTCTAATTTCAGGTTTCCAGATATGGCACTAGATACATATGAATAGGTAGAGCCAATATCTATTAAGGCAATAACAGGTACATCAAAAATAAAAAACGTACCAGTTATCATATCTGGTGCATTACCGTCCTCGCGGCGTCTAACCGCATAGACCGACCCAGTCGTCTTGCATCTGCATTTCCTCTAGGACCATTGCCTCGACCCGGTGCACCTTGACCATGTCCAGCCCCATTACCACCACGACCTGGTCCATGACCTCTCGGTGGCTGCTGATTACCTCTGGCCAGCTGTGCATCATTATTACGAACTTCTTGAGTCGTATCCATACGTCGAGGACAATTTTTGTACTAATGATCCATTGAACTGCATTTGTAGCATGCACCCGTTTTCCTCCAACATTCTCCAAAATGTCTTTTCCCAGACTCAGTGCAATCTCGACTCCGATTATTTGTTATCGGGGTTCTTCCTTGAACTGGTTCATCATTCCGAGGTCTCTTCTGGAATCTCTTTGAAGAACCAGACTGCTGTGTCTCTCTCTTATTTCAAAATCTTTCTCGGTTCGCCGTGCTCAATTCTTAGCCTCTTGGCTATTTTGGCCTTCTCCACAAGAGTTGAAAAATTTCTAACTTTGTGGAGCAATCGAACCTCACTCATCATTAAGTCCATCCTCAAACGCACACAACGTTCATGATCATTGCTACAATTGTTCGAGCATAACGGCTCGACGTAAAACTCGACTTCATATCTCGCCACGGTCTTACTTCCTTGGACAAGATTCAAAAATTCTTTCCTTGACGTCTACATAACTTTCGTTCCAACGTATTTTCCTTGGAAGGCGCTTTAAAGAATTCCAGTTAATCGATGCGACTTGGTGCCTTCTCGAGCAGATGAGCCACCACCGACACGCCTCATCTCTTAACAAGGATACAGCTCCTCTCAGTTTTTGCTCGACAGTACATTCCATATCATCCATAATTCGTTCCATAGCTTCGAGCCAGTATTCAGCCACATTCGAGCTACACCAGAGACTCCTCTAAAAACTTCTGCATTATTTGACTTAAGTCGCTCTGAAATTGACCCACGAGTTGTTGGCCCAATTCTAGTTCCAATGACCCTTTCCAAGACTCGACATTGCTTGAGTCAATGCATTATCTTCTTCCATGTGATCGCGTGATCCGTCTCACTTTCAATTGACGCAGTGCGCCTACTTCTTAACATATGATTTGGTGCTTGATCGTAGCACCTCGGCCTCTACGCCACGTCTACCATGTCCACGACCACGTCCTCTAGTGCTTATGATAGCTTGTTCGTTTTTATCGATTACAAGTTTTATGAATCGTAAAATTTATTTCGGTGTTTATTAACGATATTTTATGAGATTTGAGATATAAAGTTGTTTTTCGCAACATATCCTATAGTCTCAATCTCTACGGTTTTCACATCTAAAACTAGAAGTTCTAGAGTGTTCTATGATTATATCATAGTAATTATTAAGCAATAAATACTTACTTGACTTGTTGCGGATGCTTGTGGTGCCATACTGAAAATTTGAACGATTTCATACAGAAATTATTTGCGAACCCAAACCACAGCCAAGTTTTTGAAACTGGCTCTGATACCATTAAATGTAACACCCCAAACCCGGTCTATGCATTGAGACTAGATTTGGTTTTTACATGAATCGAGCTATTTTAAAATTTTCAATAAGTTGAAAACTAGAATATTATTTACGTGATTTAATAAAATTAGAAGAGTATTTTAATTTGATAAATATAGGAAAACATTAGTTGAAAAACATTATTGTATTATCAAAAACCCTTAGGTAATTTATCTAAGAGTTAACAATAGTAAAATATTTATAAAAGAATTTCATATACTTGAAAAACCCAAATTTATTTAAAAAAAAACATCATATAATCATAGCCCATATTAAAAAGTCCAAAGTATAGTATAAAACCAAACACACATAAAAAATCCGGAAATTATTTATAAAGGCCCTTATTACAATAACCCAAAATAGTAAAAATACTTATTAAAAAGTTCAGAGTTTAATAAACCCATGTTTTGCAGTATGGCCTCCACGAAGTCATCCTCGGCCCAAGTCCACGTCAATTTCCATTACCTGAGATGGAAAAATTTAAAGGGGGTGAGTTACTTAGAACTCAGTGTATAACTCACTTACCACCATTATTGGGCCAGATCGTCAAGATATTATGCTGGGCTTGAGCCCAATTACAGAATTCAACAATATATCATAAAATGAAATAAAATAATTTAAAAATGCATGTAAAATGAATTTCCCAAACCAAACCTAATATCCATCCGCTAACACCCCCGTACCAACCATCACACCTGTGGGGATCAAGCCAACCCACCCCGCCAACACACCAATCGTAGGCATTAAGCCTTTTTATAATTGTGGCAAAGCCACCGAACTAGAGGCAATAAGCCATATTTGTGGCAGAGCCACCGAACTAGATTTTTGGCAACTGGCCATTCTTCTCTTCATATACCCCACCCCATGTAATTATGCGTGTATAACAAAATATAGTCATATAACAATTTTTTTTCAATTAATCCATAACATCGGTGGGTTTATCATTAAACATTTCATTTGGCCCATAAAAACTATAATTTAGCAATTTGCCCATTTAATATTTTAGTGGGCTTTGGCCCATTTATCAAACTAGAGTATTTTGGCCCAATTTAACGAACTAGAGTATTTTGGCCCAATTTATCAAACTAGAGTATTTTGGCCCAATTTATCGAACTAGAGTATTTTACGGCCCATTTTCATGAAACATACAATTTACATAATAACAAGTAATTTCTCGAGGGCGTTTTCATAATTTTCACGATTTAGTCGTTTTTACGTATTTCATCAAAATATCAGTTTTTACGTTTTTACCGATCTAGTCGTTTTTACGATTTTACTTCAATACCGAAATTGACATCCAACCCGAGAAAAAGTGTGAAGTTACACACCTCGATACCGAGAGTACTAATCCTTCTCGCTCCTCGGCACCTAAAACATATTTCGATCCGTTAGAACACTATTTCAGATAAACATACTTAATCGATAATAGATCCAAAATCTTACCTCTTATTTTGAATCACTTGATTTTCGGCCTCTCCTCGTTTATTGATTCGTTAGTCGCGAGAATCCACCAACGATAATGGCTCGGAAGTTCGTACCACTTGAATAATTGACTCCCTTTAGAAGATGGTCCGCAACCCGGTGGAAAATCCCTGATGCCAAAGCGCTCTTCGTTTAAATGGGGATTTCTGATCCGCCTCTTAACGTGACTAACCACCGCCCTTTTCTTCCCTATTTTGAAAGTCTTCACGATCAAAGGAATACTAGTTAAATCTAAAATAATATCAAAAGCAAGTACTAGAGGCTTTAAAAGATGTGATTTCCTTACCACAATAAATCGATTCCAATGTTTCTACGATTCTCCCGATCACTTGAGTTCCGATCTTCCGTTATTGCACTATATAATAATGAATGAAGCGTTATTAGAACGAACGTTTATTTCGATCCAAAAAGGCCTTCATAACACCATTAATATTCGGTCATAACACTATTAATAAATCGAAAACAAAAAAGATGAACCCCTTACCTATAATCCACGATCGAAAAGAAAGGATTGAGAAAGGTGTTTGTGATGGATGAAGATTTCGGCTATGTATGATCAAAGAAAAAGAAATAAAGATTCGGCTAAGGGCACTCTAGCATTCGGCCATGAGAGAGTTTGATGGAGAAACTTTGCATGAAAAGAATTAAAATATGAAAGAAGAGTTGATGATGATGTTGTTTGATTTCAATGAGAAGAGAAGAAAAAGATGGATTTTAGGAGCTAGTACATTCGGCCATGGTAAAAGAAAAGAGAAAGGACGGTTCTTTTGGTATAGTTGATTTCGGCACTCAAAGAAAAGACACAAAGCAATGGCTAAAGAAATAATAAAAAAATGACCAAATGATCACAAAACTTGAGCTTTACCAAATGCACAATTTGGCCAAGATGAAAAGTTGAGAAGAGAAAACAAAAATTTTGCACAAGGTGCAAGGAATGACCAAAGAGAAAAATTAATTTCTTAGCCAAACTAACACTAAAATTTGGCTCCCTCCCTATACCAAGTTGCCGTCCAAAGACGTGGTCAATTGGCCATGATTTTGTTTCCAAAATTTTCCCTTGATATGTGCCTTATGTTCCTCCTATCTTTCCTTAAGTTTTTTATTCCATGCCATAAGTTAACTATTTCCTTAAACCTTTGATACACTAAACAAAAATAACATGGTCAACACTTACCATGTATGCTCTTGGCCGACACTTGCTATACATGTGCAGAAAATTAAAAATAAAAATTCATCTAGATGCTAAACAAGGGATTCGAACCTCTTCCCTCATGCTATAACTCATGCGCCAACACCACCATGCCATGTACTCAACTTATGACACTCATTAACACTTAATTTAACTTAAGTCTTAATGACATTTGCTTCTCTTCAATAAATTCTCAATTATTAAATTATTCCTTATCCAAATTATGCTATACTCCTCTTTAGGACTTCAATAAGCATTAAAATAAAAGTAAGGAATTTTCCTTTAAAATCTACACACCAATTCATGCAATATATAAACACTCAAATTTTTAGGGTGTTACAACTAATCCTTTGTTTTCATGTTTTATACTCAGGAGAGCACCGGAGGATGAAAAGAACAAGAAACGGGCCAAAAAAGGAGAAAATGGAGCAAAACACGAAATCCACACATCCTGGGCCCAATACCACACGGTCATGCCTCTTAAGAAGAGCCGAACACAACTTGGACCCCAAAATACATGGCTATGCCTTCTCAATAGGTTCGACCATGGCCTGAAATTGAATCACACGGGCATGTGTCACGGGCGTGTCCCTGCCGCATAAAAGAAGAGTTTTATTCGGATTAGGATACTTAGAGGCAAAGAAGACATTCCAAAATCCTATATAAAGACCCTAGAGGCCAACCTTTAGGGGTTCAGCTAGGCCAAGGAGCCAAGCCAGAAGGGCCAAAATTGTGGGATTCACTCGAAGAAAGTCAGTTGATTCATCTCAAGAAGCCAGGATCATACTCAAGACGGAGGAACTCTCCTTCAATTTCTTCAGGGGGTTTTATGGTTTTCTTTATGTTTTGTTTTATATTTTCTTCTGAGATGTTTTCTTTTACCATTATGAAATAAACCTCTCAAATACCTGAGGGGGATGAAACCTAAGATGAATCTTGTTATTGTTATCTGATCTGTATGATAAATACTTGATTTTTTCTTAACTATGTGTTCTTAATTCTTGTTTTGGTATTTCCAGTATATTAATTCAAGCATTTATGCTCTCAGGCAGAGAAGGAATAGACCCTGTTTAAGAGTAGATCTAGCATAGTTAAGTGGAGTTGATCGGAACCCTAGAGATAGGATGATGAAAATCTGCCAGATTAGGGTCAAACCTAATATGGGAGTCCATAGATCGAGTTAATGCAATTCTAGGGGTTTTAATTAGAAAGAGATTTCAATTAATCAGCCTAGGGTTAGATGTTAGTAGCCTCAAGAGATGTATTAATATAAATTAGGGAATCCTATGGATCAAGTTAAGTGAATAAATCATCTGGTTCAGAGTTAGATAACAAGTGAAGTCTAGGTGGATTCTTCCTCGGGTATTATCTAAATTAATCAGTTTTCTCTTAAGTTTTTTCTCAATTTCTTCTATTTGTCTTCGCATCTTTAGGTAATGGTTAGTTAATTTTAGATTAGATAAAAATTCCCTTAATTCTTAGGCTAAATAATAAAAAGAAAGTTAGTATTAGTACTTTTGGTTCCTTTGGGTTTGACAATTCGGTCTTGCCACTAAACTATACTACTGTTCGATAGGTGCGCTTGCCTCCATCGTTGTTTTAGTTAGTTTCCAGGTTCGATCATTTTTTTATAAATTTTTAAGACTCTGACACACGATCAAGGTTTTGGCGCCGTTGCCGGGGAACTGAAATATTATGAACGCTCAATTTTTATTACTTTAGCCATATTTTTATTTTTTATTTTTGCAATTAAATTTTATTTTTACTTTTCTAAATTTTATTTTTCTATTTCTCTTTTCCTAGCAAGTACCTCTAGTTTATGACTAGAAGGAACCCGATAGGACCACTACTTTATGACAGTGATATTGAAGGAACCGTACGCAGAAATCGTAGAGAAGTAAGGCGAGACTTAAATTACATACAAGAAGAGAAAGAGGACGAAAATAATACCACCGAATGGATGGCTGAGAATAATCCGCTACCTTAGGAGGTGGCCGATCATCATGCTCCTCGAACTATGTATGATTATGCTAAACCTAATTTAACAGGAGTCGAATCAAGTATTGCTAGGCCTGCTATAGCCGTTAATAATTTTGAATTGAAACCTAACACTATACAAATGATTCAATAGTTTGTTCAATTTGATGGTTTGCAGGACGAAGACCCAAGTACTCATTTAGCAAATTTTCTAGAATTCTTTGATACCTTCAAAATAAATGGCATTTCTGATGATGCCATTCTTCTTCGGTTATTTCCCTTTTCATTAAGAAATAAAGCCAAATAGTGGTTGCATTCTCTTCCATGAGGATCAATCACTACATGGGATCAATTGACCGAATAATTTTTATTAAAATATTTTTCATCGGCCAAAACGACCAAATTAAGGAATGTTATCTCTTCTTTTGTACAAATAGATTTAGAAACATTATACGATGCATGGGAGAGATACAAAGATTTGTTGAGAAGGTGCCCACACCATGGTTTACCCTTGTGACGACAAGTTCAAACTTTATACAATGGTGTGAACCCCTTAACCCGGTAGTTAATTGACTCAACAGTCGGTGGAACCCTGAATAACAAAACTCTTGAAGCGGCTTATGAATTCATAGAGGAGATGTCACTGAACAACTATCAGTGGCAAGTTACCAGGACAAGGCCAACTAAAATAGCCAGAGTTTTCAACCTCAACACAGTCACCATGCTATCAAATCAGGTAGAGATTATGAATAAAAAGATTGATGGTCTATGTGGTTCTTTTAAGGTACATCAAGTAATGCAATGTGACTCAAATCTAGGAGGTGTGGCGAATCCTGAGTAACCACCTTACAATCATGGCATGGAAAGTGAACAGATAAACTATACAAGTAACAATTTCAGATCTCATAATAACCCTTATAGTAATACTTATAATACAGGTTGGAGGATCCACCCCAATTTCTCGTGGGGTGGTCAAGGAAATTAGAGACAACAACCCCCTCCAAACTTCCAACAATAGCCCTATCCACAGGAAAAGAAGCCATGTAACACCCCAAACCCAGTCAATACGCCATGACTAAATCTGACATGCAACAGAGAAAAAGTTTTGAAAAAAATTGAGTTTTCGATTAAATTTGAGAAAAATAAGTGCATGATTAGTTAAAAAAAATCGATAGTTTACTTTTAAAATCCCGTAAGTAATTTTTTTTAAAACTTAGTTGACAATCCATAGGTTAGAAAACATTTATGTCATTTTAAGAAAAACCCAAATTATTACTTTGAAAACCGTTTGCATTTGAGTGTAGAAACTTCAATTTGTATCGAAAACATTTAAGTTGAAATTTTACTATCAAACGATTTATATTACCCGATGGTAAGATTTTGAAAACTATTGTGTTTTTATAATTTAGAAAACTTTGGGCTCAATTATTAAATCAACCATGATATTTATTTAGCCATGTTTAAAACAAGTCCAAAGCATATAAATAATCCAAAAAACATAATTAAAGAGGCCTTATTACAAATCCAAATAAAGATGTTAACCAAATTAAAATTAAATAAAATACCCAAATCGAAGTTCATGTAAAACCAAATTTTTATTGCGTGGCCTCCTCGAGTTTATCGGCTCCTCCTCCGCGATCTAAGAATCACCTGAAAAGATAAAGGAGAAGGTGAGTCACCAAGACTCAGTACATAAATCCTTCCCCCGGTTAATGCAACAATCTTACACAATTCATAACCAAGCAATATATATATATAATGCACCCAACCTAGCCATCCACAACTCCTTTTCTACCTCGTGTGGTACCAAACCACTGGTGGTGCCACTGGTGACCCAAAGTCACGATATCCAATAATGTGGTGCCAAACCACTGGTGACCCAAAGTCACGAATAATCAAGTTGTGGGGCCAACCCACATGTGATACCAAATCACTGGCGACAATCCCAATACATCAAATGTGGGGCTAACCCACGGTGGTGCTAAGCCACTGGGACGAGTCATTATGAGGTTCCAAACCTTTGGTGTCCCAAAGACACGAAATAACTTTGTGGTACCAAACAACTGGAGGTGCCAAACCTCTGGTGTCCCAAAGACACGGATATCAAATCCTTCCCGCTCCTCTCATATCAAACATACCAATGTAACATTTAAACAAAACATGCCATTATACTTTATTAGGAATCACATAGCAAATATATCATAAATCGTATCATCATGCATCATATTGCAAAAGTCATATCGAAACGGACTTACCCGATTCCTTGCTCATACCCTTACGGTATCATATTGAGAATCTCATAGTTTTTGGCTTTAACAACATGATTAGAATATTTATATATTTATATTACGAGTTATGAAGTGTGTAAGGTACACACCGATAATAGCGAAATCACTAAATCAAGACCGATCTACCACACTAGATCTCCTTGTCCTACATTCTACCAACACTAAGATTAATACCATAGACCATTCGCCAACAACCAACCTTAGTCTCAATAGCCTTGACTTAACATCCTCTTAAAGAATAATAAACCAACATAAATCCTTACCACTTGACTTACCAACCGTTTGCTAGAGAAATAGGATTAAATCATTTGCTTCCAAAGTCCCGAAGAGCCTAAAAGAAATCGGTTTCTAAGAATGATTAGAACCTTGTTAACAAGTGCCCAAAATTTGGCTTTTGCCCTCATGAGAATAAATAGAGAAAGAGAAAAGAAACAAAAGAAATATGACTAAGAACACTTACCCCCTTCCTCAACCGATTGAAGAAAACCAAAAGAAGACCTACCCTTGTTGTTATTCGGCCAAGATAACACCAAAAGAGAGAAAGAAGATTCGGTTATGGTGGATAGAAGACTATCAAATAATTTCGGCTAGAGTGAAGAAAGAGAAAGGAAAAGAAAAGGGAAATTAGGAGAAGGAGGATTCGGCTTGAGCAAACAATGGAAGAAAAGAAAAGAGAATTTGGGAAGGAAGAAGATTCGGCCAAAAAGAAAGTAAAAGAATAGATATAAGTTTTTAACAATTATGAAAAGAAAAGAAAAGAGATGGGAGAAAGAGATTCGGCCAAACACCTTGTTTGCCGAAAAAAGAAAAGAGCGCAAAGTGCTAAGTGTGGTTTCGGTTTCAAAGAAGAAAAGAGAGAAAGCAATTAGGATTTGGTTCGAGGATGAAAGCCAAAACAAAAACAAAATTGCACCTAATGTCCAAGACACATTCGGCTAAGGAGGAAGATTTTGGAGAGGAAAAGAAAAAATGCAAAAGATGCACAAAATGCTAAGAATTGACCAACTAATCCCCCAAAATCCTATCAACATTCTACCAACCCCTAGACACCCATACCGTCCACATTCATGGACAATTAGCCATTAAAAAGCTTCCAAAACCTCACCTTAAACCAAGCCTTATGTCCCTATCCTTCCTTAATCCATATGATTCCTTTCCCAAAGTTCAAGCTTTCCTAATTTACTATTCAACTTGCCATAAAATTGGAAGTCCAACTTACCAAATGCAAAACTTGGCGACACTTAATGCAATGATGCATAAAAATAAAGTCTTCCAAATGCAATCCATGCTACTCGAACCAACCTCAAGCAACCTTTCATGCGTCATAACCACCTTGCCACTAACTCCTCATGTGCTAGAATATAACACTTAAATTAACTTAAGTGTCAGGTTCACCTAATCCACTTCACTAAATTTTTAATACTAAGAATTATTCTAGCTTCATAAATAAAATCAAGCCTTCACAAGACTATGCCAAACACACAAAATTCATACTCGAGCCAACACAAATAACAAGATAATATTCTAATTTTTCCTAAAGCCCAAGGTCCAATTGGCCCAATCCTACTAGGCCTAATTTCGGGATGTTACAATTCTGCCCTCCTAAAAAAAATTTTGTCCTCGAAATTACCTGATCAAAAAGAGTTGAGGGTACTGCTGCCTCATTGCATCTTTCGATTCCCACGTAGCTTCTTCTACGCCATGGTTTCGCCATAAAACCTTCACTAAAGGAACTGACTTCTTTCGCAAAACTTTCACGTCTCGATCTAGAATCTGCATTGGTTCCTCTTCCACTGTCAAATCTGGACTCACCTCTAATTCCTCAACTGCCACGACATGCGATGGATCAGAACGATAGCGTCTAAGCATGGAGACATGGAACACATTGTGAATCTAACTCAGTTCTACTGGCAACTCGAGCTGATAAGCTACTGGTCCCACTCGTCTCAACACCTTATTCGGCCCAATAAACCTTAGACTTAACTTGCCTTTTCTCCCAAATCTTAACACTTCTTCCATGGCGAGACCTTTAAAAAGACCTGGTCACCCACGGCAAACTCTATATCCCTCCGCTTGAGATCGGCATATGACTTCTGCCTGTCCAAAGCTTCCTTCAAATGAGCTTGAATCAACTTCACCTTGTCCTTAGTCTCAGCAACCAACTCTGGTCCTAACATCTGACGCTCACCCAATTCTGTCCAGCATGTAGGTGTGCAACACTTCCTTCCATACAAAGCCTCATATGGTGCCATCTTAATAATTGCCTAATAACTATTGTTGTATGTGAACTCAGCTAATGGTAAAAACTCTTCCCAACTGCCTCTGAAATCCAAAACACAACCTCTCAACATATCCTCTAAAATTTGTATAATTCTTTTCGACTACCCGTCAGACTGTGGATGAAATGTGGTACTGAAATCCAACCGCGTGCCCAAAGCCTGATGTAACACTCTCCAAAACCTCGACTTAAATCTAGGATCTACATGCGAGATGATCGACACGGTACACCGTGCAACCTCACTATCTACGCCACATACAACTTAGCTAACCACAAGTGAGTAATCCACCCTTACCGGAATGAAATGAGCTGACTTAGTCAGACGATCCACAATCACCCAAACTGAATCCTTCTTACTAGGTGTAAGAGGTAATCCACTGACAAAGTCCATAGCGATCCTTTCCCACTTCCACTCTGGAATCTTCATCGGCTGAAGTAAGCCAGACGGCAACTGATGTTCAGCCTTGACCTGTTGACACGTCAGACATTTACCTACAAACTCAATTACCTCTCGCTTGGACACAGCCACCAAAATTGCTCTCTTAAATCCGATACATCTTGCTACCTTCGGGATGCATAGCGTATGGCTGCTATGTGCGTCCCGAAGAATCCTTTGCCTCAACTCAACATCCTTCGGCATACAAGCTCTCCCTTGAAAACACAACACTCCATCACTAGACAAACTATAATCCTCTAAACCACCATTCTGAACCTATAACCTCTGATCATTCAAACCATCATCTTCTAACTGTTTCTTCTTGATCTGCTCTAACCAAGTTGGCTTGACTTGCAATTCTACCAAAAGACTCCCATCGTCGTATAAACTAAGACGAGAAAACATCGATCTTAAGTCTAATACAACCTTACAGCTTAACGCGTCTGCCACCACGTTAGCCTTGCCCGGATGATACTCAATTGAACAGTCGTAGTCCTTCAACAACTCAATCCATCTGTGCTGCCTCAAATTCAAATCCTTCTAAGTCAAAAGATACTTTAGACTCTTGTGATCAGTGTAGACTATCGACTTTTCTCCGTACAAATAGTGTCTCTAAATCTTTAAAGCGAAAACCACTGCAGCTAATTTTAAGTCATGCGTCGGATAATTAACTTCATGTGCTCTCAACTGTCGAGATGCATAAGCCACTACCTTCCCTTCTTGCATCAGCACACATCCCAAACCAGTATGTGATGCATCACAGTAAACCGTGAATTCCTTGCCTGCCTTAAGTTGAATCAAAACCGGAGCTTCAGTCAGAATCTTCTTCAACTTGTCGAAACTTTCTTGTTGCTTCTCAGTCCACACAAATGGAACTCCTTTCCTCAATAACTTGGTCATAGGTGCTGCTATCAAAGAAAATCCTTCCACAAATCTTCGGTAATACCCTGCCAGACCTAGAAAACACCGAATCTCAGCCACTGACTTAGGCGGCTTCCAATCTAACACTGCCTCAATCTTTCGAGGATCCACTCTAATCCCCTCAGCTGATACTACGTGACCCAAGAAAGTCACCTCCCTAAGCCAGAACTCGCACTTACTAAATTTGGCATATAGCTGCTTTTCGCTTAGAATCTGCAACACTACTCGCAAATGCGCATCATGCTCCTCCTCGACTTGAGTATACCAAAATATCGCCTATAAATGCCACGATAAACCGATCCAAAAACTCTTTGAAATACCCGATTCATCATGTCCATGAATCTTTGCCGGTAGCGTTAGTCAACCCAAAGCGGCATTACGAAACTCGTAGTGCCCATACCGAAGTGCGAAATGCCGTCTTATGGATATCGACCTCTTTCACCTGATGATACCGGACCGCGCCTTTAAGTCGATCAAACAAGTCATCTATCCTCGGCAAAGGATACTTGTTTTTGATCGTCGACTTATTCAATGGCGATAATCTATACACATCCGCATTGAACCATCCTTCTTCTTGACAAAAATAAGCAGACTCCTAAGGCGAAACACTTGGTCGATAAAACCTCGATCCAACAACTCCCGAATTTGAGCCTTTAATTCCACTAATTCCTTCGGCGCCATCTTATACGGAGCAATTGACACTGGCGTAGTTCCGGGTAACAGATCTATACCAAATTAAACTTCATGATCCGGAGGCAGTCCCGGAAGTTCTTCTGGAAATACATCAGCATATTCCTTTACTGTTCGAACATTCCCTACAGTAGACTCCTTAGCCTCCAACGCACACACATAAACCACAAATGCCTCACAGCCCTTCCTGACCATCTTCTCAGTTTTCAACGCAGATACCACGTTGGATAGATAATCTCTTCTATTACCTATTATAACCACCTCTTTACCCTCAGCTGTCTTTAAAACCATGCGCTTAGCAGTGCAATCCAAACTTGCCTGGTACTTAACCAACCAGTCCATCCCAAGAATTAGATCGAACTCCCCAAACGGTAGTTCCATCAGATCAGCTACAAACACTACCCCTTGCAGTTTTAGGGGTACATCTCTAGACAGCTTATTTACTTCTACAGAGTGATCTAGAGGGCTAATTATTGTCATCTCCCTAGAAGTAGTCTCAGAGTCTAAGCTCATAGTCTCTACTATACTACTAGCAACATACAAATGTGTCGAACCCATATTTATCAAAGTAGTATATGGTGCACCAAAGATTAAGAACGTACCGGTTATGACGTCCAGTGCATCGCCCTCTTCACGACGTCTCGCTGCATACACCAAACCAGGCTATCTTGCCTCAGTGTTACTTGCACCTCTGCCCGATGCTCCGCGACCTCGACCAGAACCATTACCTCCTCTACCATTACCACGACCTCTGCGATGGCGGTCCTCCTTTACGAGGCGAGCACGACCTTGACCTCGACCGATTCACGGCAAGCTTACGTGGACAGTCCCTCACACGATGATCCAGCGAGCCACACTCAAAACATCCTTTCCCTCCGGTCTAACATTCGCCCCAATAAAATTTTTCACATCGGTTACACTTGTCTGGTGGTCACGATTAGCGATATGAGCCTTCCAGATTGATTCGCCCACTCAGATAGCCCTCTTCCGAGAATTATCGGTGACCGGATGATCCAAAACCTCTCTTATGTTTATTCCTATCGTGACTCGCCTTACGATTCTTTTATCCTTCACTATCTTAGTCTTTTCGACTAGCGCGACAAACTCTCGCTCGATGTGGAGCAATCGGTAGTGTTAGCTCGTCCTCAATCTATCTTGAATCGGACACATCGCTCGTGTTCAAGCCACGATACCTCCAAAGATACCGGCTCAATCTTAAAAATTTCGCCTCATTTTACGTCTGGACTTACTCCACGAACCAAACTCGAAATGCCTTACGCTGCGCATCAATGTAACTAGACGCAATATATTTCTTACGATACCGCCTTAAAATAATCCCAAGTGAGATCCTGTGCCGCAGCACTATTCCTTATTGTAAGCCACCACTGATATGACTTATCCCAAAGAAGCGACACTATCCCTTTCAGCTTTTCCTCAGCATTCAGATCCAAGTCACCCATGATTCGCTCCGTCGCCTCTAACCAATACTCAGCCGTACTGGGAGCTACACCAGAAACACCTCGAAATACCTCAGCTCCATTGGCTCGGAGTCGCTCAGGTACAGATTTCTGAGCTCCCGCACCTCCACCTGCTCCAGCTACTCTCTCAAGAACTCGCAGCATCGCCTGAGACACTACGTCATCCCCCGTTTGATCCTGATGCTCAACTCCAACCGCTGGTGGTGGGGGTGGTGGTACTTCATTCTCGAATTCTTGACCAGACCTCACTGGCTCAGACATAGCCATCCTACCTCGACCGCGTCCATGCATAACACGATGACGACCTCGAGTGCTCATGTCTAAAGTCTTGACTTATCTGATTTAAAAGGTTTATGCTTAAACATCATTCCACTATCTTTAAAATACAGTTTGATGAATAATTTTAATAAGAAGTTATTTCGTGAGTATATGCAACCTATAGTTTTGAGTTTCTAGAGTAGTTCCTACTACTATACAGTCATACCATCATCATTATATCATCAAAATCAACAGTTTGAAGTACTTACCCGAGCGGATCGGGGCCGAAAACTCGGTGCCATGCCTTTCAAATCATATAATTTTCAACAAAAACATTTGAAGACCATACTTTAAATCATTTTGGGCCTTGGGCCCACAACCGAGCTTTTAAGCTTGGCTCTGATACCAATTTGTAACACCCCAAACCCGATCAATACGCCATGACCGAATCTGACATGCCACAGAGGAAAACGTTTTGAAAAAAATTGAGTTTTCGATTAAATTTGAGAAAAATAAGTGCATGATTAGTTAAAAAAATCGATAGTTTACTTTTAAAATCCCGTAAGTAAATTTTTTAAAACTTAGTTGACAATCCATAGGTTAGAAAATATTTATGTCATTTTAAGAAAAACCCAAATTATTACTTTGAAAACCGTTTGCATTTGAGTGTAGAAACTTCAATTTGTAAATCATTTAAGTTGTCGAAAACATTTAAGTTGAAATTTTACTGTCAAACGATTTATATTACCCGATGGTAAGATTTTGAAAACTATTGCGTTTTTATAATTTAGAAAACTTTGGGCTCAATTATTAAATCAACCATGATATTTATTTAGCCATGTTTAAAACAAGTCTAAAGCATATAAATAATCCAAAAAAAACATAATTAAAGAGGCCTTATTACAAATCCAAATAAAGATGTTAACCAAATTAAAATTAAATAAAATACCCAAATCAAAGTTCATGTAAAACCAAATTTTTATTGCATGGCCTCCTCGAGTTCATCCGGCTCCTCCTCCGCGATCTAAGAATCACCTGAAAAGATAAAGGAGAAGGTGAGTCACCAAGACTCAGTGCATAAATCCTTCCCCTGGTTAATGCAACATTCTTACACAATTCATAACCAAGCAATATATATATAATGCACCCAACCTAGCCATCCACAACTCCTTTTCTACCCCGTGTGGTACCAAACCACTGGTGATCCAAAGCCACGATATCCAATAATGTGGTGCCAAACCACTGGTGACCCAAAGTCACGAATAATCAAGTTGTGGGGCCAACCCACGTGTGATACCAAATCACTGGCAACAATCCCAATACATCAAACGTGGGGCCAACCCACGGTGGTGCTAAGCCACTGGGACGAGTCGTTATGAGGTGCCAAACCTCTGGTGTCTCAAAGACACGAAATAACTTTGTGGTACCAAACCACTGGAGGTGCCAAACCTCTGGTGTCCCAAAGACATGGATATCAAATCCTTCTCGTCCTCTCATATCACCCATACCAATGTGACATTTAAACAAAACATGCTATTATACTTTATTAGGAATCACATAGCAAATATATCATAAATCGTATCATCATGCATCATATTGCAAAAGTATATCGAAATAGACTTACCCGATTCCTTGCTCATACCCTTACGGTATCATATTAAGAATCTCATAGTTTTTGGCTTTAACAACATGATATGTATATTACTGAGTTATGAAGTGAGTAAGGTACACACCTGATAATAGCAAAATCACTAAATCCCGAAGACCCGATCTACCGCACTAGATCTCCTTGTCCTACATTCGGCCAACACTAAGATTAATACCATAGACCATTCGGCCAACAACCAACCTTAGTCTCAATAGCCTTCGGCTTAACATCCTCTTAAAGAATAATAAACCAACATAAATCCTTACCACTTGACTTACCAACTTCGTTTGCTAGAGAAATAGGATTAAATCGTTTGCTTTCAAAGTCCCGAAGAGCCTAAAAGAAATTGGTTTCTAAGAATGATTAGAACCTTGTTAACAAGTGCCCAAAATTTGGCTTTTGCCCTCATGAGAATAAATAGAGAAAGAGAAAAGAAACAAAAGAAATATGGCCAAGAACACTTGCCCCCTTCCAAAACCGATTGAAGAAAACCAAAAGAAGACCTACCCTTGTTGTTATTCGGCCAAGATAACACCAAAAGAGAGAAAGAAGATTTGGCTATGGTGGATAGAAGACTATCAAATAATTTTGGCTGGAGTGAAGAAAGAGAAAGGAAAAGAAAAGGGAAATTGGGAGAAGGAGGATTCGGCTTGAGCAAACAATGGAAAAAAAGAAAAGAGAATTTGGGAAGGAAGAATATTCGGCCAAAAATAAAGTAAATGAAAAGATGTAGGTTTTTAACAATTATGAAAAGAAAAGAAAAAAGATGGGAGAAAGAGATTCGGCCAAACACCTTGTTAGCCAAAAAAAGAAAAGAGCACAAAGTGCTAAGTGTGGTTTCGGTTTCAAAGAAGAAAAGAGAGAAAGCAATTAGGATTTGGTTCAAGGATGAAAGCCAAAACAAAAACAAAATTGCACCTAATGTCCAAGACACATTCGGCTAAGGAGGAAGATTTTGGAGAGGACAAGAAAAAATGCAAAAGATGCACAAAGTGCTAAGAATTGACCAACTAATCCCCCCCCCAAAATCCTATCAACATTCGGCCAACCTCCCTAGACACCCATACCGTCCACATTCATGGACAATTAGCCATTAAAAAGCTTCTAAAAACCTCACCTTAAACCAAGCCTTATGTCCCCTATCCTTCCTTAATCCATATGATTCCTTTCCCAAAGTTCAAGCTTTCCTAATTTACTATTCAACTTGCCATAAAAATTGAAAGTCCAACTTACCAAATGCAAAACTTGGCCGACACTTAATGCAATGATGCATAAAAATAAAGTCTTCCAAATGCAATCCATGCTACTCGAACCACTTCCCTCAAGCAACCTTTCATGCGTCATAACCACCTTGCCACTAACTCCTCATGTGCTAGAATATAACACTTAAATTAACTTAAGTGTCAGGTTCACCTAATCCACTTCACTAAATTTTTAATACTAAGAATTATTCAAGCTTCATAAATAAAATCAAGCCTTCACAAGACTATGCCAAACACACAAAATTCATACTCGAGCCAACACAAATAACAAGATAATATTCTAATTTTTCCTAAAGCCCAAGGTCCAATTGGCCCAATCCTACTAGGCCCAATTTCGGGATGTTACAAGCCAAACCTTGAAGAGATCGTGACAAAATTCATAGCGGTGTCAGAAACTCGTTTCCAAAACACCAAAACAACACTTAAAAATCGACAAGCATCGATTAAAGGAATCGAGAACCAGTTAGGGCAACCCGTTAAACTGATCTCTAAACGAACACAATGTAGCTTGCCGTGTAACACTAAGACTAACCCAAAAGAGCAACTTCAAGCCATAACCGATTAGAATAGTGAACGGTTAGTAGAATCTGAATCTGAGCCAAAGCAAGACCCTATCATAAGTGAAGGTAAGTTTGAGGTAAGCCAAAAAAAGCCAAAACTGGTAATTAAAGAATACCAACCTTGTATACCTTATCCCAATACGATGAAGAAAGACAATACGGAGGAACAGTTCGATAAGTTTCTTAAACTTTTAAAGAAATTACATATTAACCTACCGTTTCTTGAAGCTCTTTCACAGCTGCCAGTTTCAAGGAAATTTTTAAAAGAGCTTTCAACAAACAAGAGTAAGATAGACAAGAAATCGCATGTGGAATTAAACGCAGTGTGCTCGGCAATGTTATAGAATAGACTACCATGAAAATTAAAAGACCCAGGGAGTTTTACAATTCCATGTTTAATTGGTAGTTTATCTGTTGATGATGCTTTAGCTGATTTAGGGGCAAGCATCAATGTTATGCCTCCCAAAATGTTTAAATAGTTAGGTCCAGGGAAACCCAAGCAAACTAGGATGAGCATTCAACTAGCTGATAAGACTATTCGAATTCCTAGGGGTATAATTGAAGATGTACTAGTTAAAGTGGATAAATTTATATTCCCAGTAGACTTTGTTGTTTTAGATATAGATGAAGACAATAATATCCCCATGATTCTAGGAAGACCCTTTTTAGCAACTGCCAGATCTAAAATTTATGTTAGTACAGGTGAGCTCATACTTCGTGCAGGTGATGAATCAATCAGTCTTCAAGCTCTCGACTCAGCTAGGACATCGAGTGATAAAGGTGAGAACGTAAATTCCGTTGATAATCAATCGGTTAAACTTTCTTTTCAAGAAGCACCACAGAACTATACCACTGAGCCTAATCCCATAGCTCGTACCAACAAAGAAATATCTCATGTGGAACGACGACTTCAGATCAATGATCTAGACGAGTGGAAGACACATTTCAAGGAAAAACTAGGAATACACGAAGTGAAACCGAAGGAAACCCCAAAAGAACTTAAAGGAACATCAAATCACTTCAAAATAGGAGATCAGGTACTATTAGATAAAACAGGCCCACAAATTGCCACATCAAACCTGAATTCAAACGAAGAAATCTCTTTTAAAGTAATCAATGTTTTCCCTTACGGAACAGTCGAGGTAAGTAATTCTACATTCGGTATTTTTAAAATAAACTCCACTCGACTCAAATTATATGATGATAGCATGAAAAAGGATTTTTCACTCCTTAAACCACCGTGAAGGTATGAATGAGAGGTAAGTCTAGCTTAAGACTTTAAACGAGCACTTCTCATAAGGCAACACGAGCACTAAACCCATTTATTTTTATTCTCTTTCTTTTAGCACCTAACTACGAGCTAACCAAGTTAATTAAGAGCAGAAGTCTACACCACACGACCTTACACACGGCCATGGCCGTGGCCGTCTGGACACTACGGGCTTTAATACTGGCATGGCAGAGATAGTACGAGAAAGGACAGAAAAATATCTTCAAGTCACGGGCTCCAATCAAACACCACGGCCTTGCGATGCGGCCGTGGCCAACACTGTTGAACCAACACGGGTATGAAAACCTAATTACTAGGAGTGGGAGAGACGATTGAACCACCGCATGGCCATGCAATATGGCCGTGGGACACAACATGCCCATGAAACACGGGTGTGGGGATGTACTAGAGCTAAAATTATCTATTTAAAACATCCCTCTCCCCTTCTCACCCACTCCCCATTCACTCTTCACTCCCTTCCATTTTCACGAGTTACCCAATTTTTTCTTCTAGCGCGAAGATTGTCAGCGGCCACCACACCATGACCATTGCCAACTTGAGGATCTCATCCAAAATTTAGGAAGTTCACTTCTCTCCCTATCTTATGATTTTATTAGTATATGATTATTATCTATCTTTGTACATTGAGGGCAATGTACAACTTAAGTATGTGAGGTGAAAGTTTATTAGAAAAAAATTCCTAACTTTTGCATTATTCTCAAATCTTGAATGATATCTTGTCTTAAAGTAATTTTCTCATATCACTAATTATAATGAAGTTCCTATTGATTCATGATTTTTATTGATATGTTTTAGATTAAGTCATTGATAATTGTGCAATGATGATTTAAACTTTAAGATACTAGAGAATCAAGCATGATGAGTCTATTTTAAAAAAAAAAATTAAAATGTTGTTAGGTTGTCTACCTGAATCTAATTGTTACCTTGAAGTTTAAAATGAACAAGGTTGTCATCAAAAACCCATAATTTTTGTGAGATTTTGAGCCTTTTAGAGCATACATTCTTTTCGTGCTCACTTTATTGATTATGAATGTGTCAACATTGATTTGTTATTCTAGAACTTGCTTGATTATACATGTCAAGACCACACCTTTGAGTTGATATCTTGAGATGATAAAGGCACTTAGGATTTAACCCACTTACTCCACTAAAAGCCTACCTTCACAATTAACCCTAGTGAACCACGTTGATCCTAACAACCTTTTATTGACTCACCCACTAATATTAACCCAAAACCCATCTTGTATTTGTTATCACCATACCTTTTGACTACCCTTCTATTGGGACTTGATTTGATCAGTTGCTTAAATACATTATTTCAGTAGTTGAACTTTTTTTTATGTATTTATTGATTTGTTCTTAAAAAAATCGAAGTATATTCACAATTATTTTTTTTTGATCAGCGAGCATATCGTTTAATTTCAACATCTTGAAGAAGAAGCTTATATTATTAGTTCTCAATTGATATAATTATGCAGGTTATTAGTCATTTTTTCTAGTTAGGTAATTGTCAATTCAATCTCGATTCTAACCCTTCTAATTCAGCCTTTATCCACGCCGTTAACCTAAGCCCCGTCACAACCCTTTTAAAGACCTTTTTATTTGTGTATCATCTCATTTTACAGTGGTGGAGATTTGAATTTCAAGCAAGCCTTTATGATTAACTTTTCATGCTCGACTTTTGAGCGCTTAATTTTTGAACCTTAAACACCTTGAGTGATTTGAGTGAGTCTTTAGTGAGGATGTCAACTTTCGTCGATTTTGAATTAAAGGTGATTATTTAGGTAAGGGGAAACACCTATCTTTTTTGTATTACAAACTATGAATTAGTTAAATTATCCATGTATAAGTTATCTATGAATTATGATGAAACATTATTAATGAATGTTATGAATAGAGGAAGTTCGTTTTAATTGTGAGTTGAGAATTTTGCTTGAGGACAAGCAAAAGCTTAAGTGTGGGGCATTTGATAAACCAAAATATATATACATATTTTAATACCACATTTAGCATACTTTTGGATGATTTTTCCTTTAATTATGGAAATAGGTGCTCCTAATCCTTTGTTTTCATGTTTTATACTCAGGAGAGCACTGGAGGATGAAAAGAACAAGAAACGGGCCAAAATAGAGAAAATGGACCAAAACGCGAAATCTACACAGCCTGGGCCCAAGACCACACGGTCGTGCCTCTTAAGAAGAGCCGAACACAACTTGGACCTCGAAATAGACGGCCGTGCCTTCTCAACAGGTTCGACCATGTTCTGAAATCGAATCACACGGGCGTGTGTCACGGGCATGTCCCTGCCGCAGAAAAGAAGAGTTTCATTCGGATTAGGATACTTAGAGGCAAAGAAAGACATTCCAAAAGCCTATATAAAGACCCTAGAGGCCAACCTTTAGGGGGGTCAGCTAGGCCAAGAAGCCAAGCCAGAAGGGCCAGAATTATGGGATTCACTCGAAGAAAGCCAGTTGATTCATCTTAAGAAGCCAGGATCATACTCAAGACGGAGGAACTCTCCTTCAATTTCTTCAAAGGGTTTTGGGGTTTTCTTTATGTTTTGTTTTATATTTTCTTCTGAGATGTTTTATTTTACTATTATGAACTAAACCTCTCAAATACCTGAGGGGGATGAAACCTAAGACGAATCTTATTATTGTTATATGATCTGTATGATAAATACTTGATTTTTTCTTAACTATGTGTTCTTAATTCTTGTTTTGGTATTTCCAGTATATTGATTCAAGCATTTATGCCCTAAGGCAGAGAAGGAATAGACCCTGTTTAAGAGTAGATCTAGCATAGTTAAGCGGAGTTGATCGCAACCCTAGAGATAGGATGACGAAAATCTGTCGGATTAGGGTCAAACCTAATATGGGAGTCCATAGATCGAGTTAATGCAATTCTAGGTGTTTTAATTGGAAAGAGATTTGAATTAATCAATCTAGGGTTAGATGTTAGTAGCCTCGAGAGACGTATTAATATAAATTAGGGAATTCTAGAGATCAAGTCAAGTGTATAAATAAATGCAGTTCGAGAGTTAGATAACAAGTGAAGTCGGGTGGATTCTTCCTCGGTATTGTCTAAATCAATAAATTTTCTCTCAAGTTTTTCTTAATTTCTTCCCTTTGTCTTCGCATCTTTAGCTTAGTAGTTAGTTAATTTTAGATTAGATAAAAATTCATTTAATTCTTAGGCTAAATAATAAAAAGAAAGTTAGTATTAGTACTTTTGGTTCCTTTGGGTTCGACAATCCGGTCTTGCCACTAAAATATACTCTTTGTTTGATAGGTGCGCTTGCCTCCATCGTTGTCTTAATTAGTTTCCAGGTTCGATCATTCTTTTTATAAATTTTTAAGACTCTGACACGAGATCAAGATGCTGTAAAACAATCCTGGTATCTCTTTAATTTCTTCGAAACAGATGATTGGGAATTTCCCATAGGTCTCTTACCAAAAACCTGATCTTCTCTTTCAGCTTGTTTCTTTTCTTTGCATAATTTTTCTGCCTTTAATACTCGGTCAGCTAGTACTGCAAATTCTCTTATTTCAAGAGTACAATCAACAGTTTAATATCTTTATTCAACACTTCTTCAAATCGTTTGCACATTTCAGCTTCAGTTTACACCCATTCTTAAGCATATTTACTTAGTCAAATAAATTCTCATTCATATTCCGATACAGTCATATTTACTCGTTTGAGTTTTAGAAATTCTTTTCTTTCCTAGTCCAAGAATCTCTAACTTATATATTTCTTTCTGAATTTTATTTGAAAGAACTCCCATATAATGTTTTTTTTCATAATAATAGAAGTTATAGTTTTCCACCAATAATAGGATATGTCTTTTAATAAAGAAACCGCACATTTCAGACAATCGATTGGTGAACATGACAATTCATCTAATACCCGAATAGAATTCTCCAGCCAAAACTCAACCTTTTCTACATCATCATCTGTAGTAGCTCTGAATTCCTCGGCCTCATATTTTCTAATTTTATCAACCGGAGCCTTACCAATTCTAACTGTTTTAGTACCCTGTGGTGTCTTAAGAATCAATTGAGAAGCAAGTGGGGAGTTTTCTAAACAGTAGTATTTGTTCTAATACATTCTGTAAACCATTCATTCATCATTTGAAAGATTAAGTAATACTCTCAGCTTCCTCAGGATCAGCTCTAGCTCGGTTGGAAGACATTTACCATAGGTAAAATACATTTAAAAATGGCCAGGAGATATCACAATATCACAATTATATAATGGCATGTATAGCTAAACTCATACATGCTATGTTAGTCTGAGAATCGACTAAATCGTAACTCTGATACCAATAAATGTAACACCCCTAACCCATATCCATCACCAAACAGGGTTACAGAGTGTTACCAAAACTTTTCAGAATATTTTTAGATAAATCATGTAAATCATTATTCATTAACTGAGATTGTTAAAAAAGTCCCTTAAATGGACCCTCGAGGCCCAATACGAACAATAGAATTGATTTGGGACTTAAACGAAAACTCTAAGAATTTTTCATGACATTTTAAAAATTTTCCAAGGTACAGGACTCACACGTCCGTATGGTCCAAGGGACACATCCGTGTGACCCTTAGACACGTCTGTACCTCAGGCCGTGTCTGATTTATGTTGCTCTCTGACTTGCGCCACACGACCATGCCACACGCTCGTGTGCTAGGCCATGTGGTTAATTAATTTAATTCGAATTAGCTGCAAGTTTCACACGGCCATGACAAAAGCTCGTGTTCAAGGCCATGTCACCCACACGACAGAGACACGAGGGGACACATGGCCGGACCACATGCCCATGTACAGATGGCCTAGACACACGCCCGTGTGTCTACCCATGTAGACAAAATAAGGCCATTTCCTAACCTTATTTCTCACCCAAGCTTTTATATTTTCCTACACCAACACTTTTTAGTATAATATAACCAATTACAAGTATAATCCACCATAACATTTATCAAAACATAAATATATTAGCCATTCCAATGGCTAAGTTTCATTCATCCTTTACACACCATCACTTGATTTAGTTAACCTATACATGCCATTAACAAAATAAGATTTTCATTTATACCAAAACGGCCGGTTGATAGTGTGATGATTTGCTCCGATCAATCTCCAACCTTCACGAGCTTTGAGCACTATAAAAACAGGGAAAACAAAAACTAGCAAGAATATTATGCTTAGTAAGCTCATATAACATAAATTAAGCTTACCATTACATTCAATATATTGACCATACAAAACATGCTTTCCAACAATTTGGTAATTTACCTATTCACATATACTTAACTAACATGTTAGTCATAATATACCAATATGCATAGATGAGTTCATTATGCCATATGCGTACTTTGTCTGTTGAATCACTGAATTTTTTATGGATATTTCAAGTAGTACACTCGAGGTGTATAATTCCATTATCCATTAATTCATATCCAGTAATACCTTATAGGTACACTCTCGAGCCACATATCACATAGAAAAAATACCAGTCCAGGCTAAATTGTAGCTGTTACATATACTCTAAGGGCGTTGTCAGATTACTATTCCAAGCTAAATCCTTCATGTGACAAAGAATTCCCTATAGAGTCCATTCTGAAATACCAGTCTAGGCTAAATCCAGTCAATTAGGATTACCAGTCCAGGTTAAATCCTAATTGAAACATATACTCGAGAGACTCATTTCGGATAACCCGTCCGGGCTAAATCCATTCTACAACACATGTAGTTTTATCAGAAAAATCACACTTATCCATCGGAATTTAATATTCATTCAGAATTTACCCTTTATCAATAAATTTCCATCATATAACATTCCATCAATTACAATTTCCATACATTTCATGCATACAAACTTCATACAACATATACAATGTAGTATAGCATTTAAAACAACACATTTATATACTCATTTAAGTTATCTGAACTTACCTTGATATTTTTTCCTAACTAAAATACACTAATCCAAAATATTTTCCTTTCCTCGATCTATCTCTTTGGTACTTCTGAATCTATATTGTAACAGCCCAGTTTAGACCCTAGTCAAAATAGTGGTTTTGAGACCACAAATTTGAGGTTAAAAATATTTTAATATTATTTTTCGTGTTTACTGATGTGAGATTGAGCATGTGTGAAAATTACGTATGAAAATTTTATTGATTGTGTGCTTAATTTGCAAAAAAGACTTAATAGCATAAAATACAAAAAGTGTGTGCTAATTGTTAAAGTGCTTATTTGGCATGACTTTTTAAATGAGAAGTCCTTATGTTGTAATTAGACCTTTGATACTTGAGATGGACATAAGTGGCTATTAAATAAATGAATATATAGTGTTTTAATTAAGGGTAAAATGGTAAATGGCATATTAATGCATAATAAACTTAAAACAAAAGAAATTAAAGGCCATTTCTCATCATCTTTGGCGAAAATAGCAAGAAAAGAAAAGAAAAGATCAATCTAGAGTTTGTCACTTGCATAGCTCAATCAAGGTATGCTTTGAGCTCTGCTTTTGATGATTTTACATTTTGTGATCGTTGTTTTGTGCTCTAGCTAGCCCATGTCTTAATTTTGAATTTGTTGGTGATTTTTAAGATGCCATTGTTGAATACTTGAGCTTTGTGATAGTTGATGATGAAATATGAAATATCGTGATATATTAACATATTTTATCTTTGAATTTTGATGAATTTGATTATTTTGGGTTAAATTGAGAAATGTGTAAATTGAAGGACTAAAATGCGAAATAAATGAAATATGTGGGCTTGTATGACCATGAGTAAAATTCGGCTAAGCATGGGTGAAATGAAATTGTGTGTATTTTGTGATTTTATGAAATAGGGACTAAAGTGTCAAAATGTGAAAAACGTGAGGGCTATTCTGTAAAATACCCTAAATATGTGTGTTTGGATTAAATTGATGATTTGGTGATTGAATGAGTTAAATTTGAATATGTATAGATCAAGAAAAGAGAAATTCAGATTTAGATCGAAGCAAGAACAAAGTGTTCAATTGATCGACTTGTTTCGTTATTTCGACGTCTGAGGTAAGTTCATTTATAACATAAATTGTTCAATTTATGCTCAAGTGTTATGTAATGAAAGATTATGTGGTTGATGAATTAGTAATGTTAAATGTGGTTTTGAGAAATGTGGCACTAAGCGTGCGAAATAGAATTGATACAGTGGAAAATGGCACTGTGTGTGAGAAATAAAGAAAGCATCAACTCCATTGTTTGGCTCTGTGTGTGCGATACCGAGTTAAATTTGGTTTATTGTAAAGGCACTAAGTGTGCAATGATATTAAAGCTTCGACTATGAAATTGGCACTAAGTGTGCAAGTGAATCGAATGATTAATAAAGATTGAACGAAATGTGATAGTGAACATCAAATAGCAAAAGTGATTGTTAACTAAGTGTTGGCTTGTGGTATGTACGGAACCTATATGGTTCATGATTTTGTAAATGAATAAATGGATGATTATGTGAGTATTTGACTATGGATAAGATTGTGTATTATTGTGAAATGATCTATATGATGGTTTATTTTGTATATTGTATTGGGATCATTGAGTTAAATGTATTATATTACGAACTTACTAAGCTTTAAAGCTTACAGTGTGAAGTGTTTCTCTGTTGTACAATGTTACTAAAGCTAGCTCGGATCTGAGATCATCAACGACTCAATCACACTATCGGCCATCTATTTTGGTACTTTTAGAAGTTGTATATTTGGTGTATAGCATGTATTGGCTAGTGATTATGGTATATTTTGAGTTGTATAGTTCTTGGCATGTAATATAGCTTGAAAGATAAATGATTTGATATATGCCTTAGATGTGTTAAAAGAATGGTTAATAAGTGTATTTGTGTTCTATGTGAATAGTCTTTATGATAAGTCTTGGTGATATGGAAGTAGTATGTTCATGTTATGAAATGGTATGGATTAAATGATGCATAAATTATATGTTTTTGAATGTGTAATTGATACTTTGTGATAGTAAGTTGAGAGGGTTTGTATAGGAAGATGAATGATGATGTTAAGATATTAAATTATGTTTTGGTATGTTTGAATGCTATTTTGGGTTTGAAGTTGTATTAAGTTATGCTTGTAGGTGTGACCCAAAGTGTGGGTGGCAAATTAGCCTTGCAAATGGCCTATTTTTGCCCACACAGGCGTGTGGCACGACCGTGTCCCTTAAATTTGTAATTTGATTCAAGTCAGGCTCGTACACGGGCATGTAACAGGCCGTGTGAAGCAAGTTAGTTTTGACCACGGGTTAAGCACACAAACGTGTCCTCGGCTATGTGGATAAGTCAGTATGTATGCCTGTTTTGCCACGGCTTGGACAAGCAGTGTGCTCGAGGCCGTGTGAGGTACACGACCTACCCACACGAGCGTGTGACCTCTTTAACTTTGAAAATGTTAAGTTTTTGGAAAATTTTTGAATGTGCTCAGTTTAGTCTCGACCCTTTTCTAATGTATATTTAAGGTCTCGTAGACCTCATTAAGGGATTGAATGACATTGTTTGATTGTGGTTTAATGATATATGGATAATGAAGGTTAAATATTGTGATTTGATCGGTAATGCATCTTAACCCTATTTTGACGACGGATACGGGTTAAGTGTATTACATTTTATTGGTATCAGAGCTACGATTTAGTCGATTCTAGTACTAACGTAGCGCTTGCAAGTCTAGCTATGCATGCCATATATATAAATTGCGATAGTGTGATGATTCTTGACAATTAAAATGTGTTTTCATATAGTAAATGGATCCCGATAGAGTAGTTGCTGATGATGTTGACAGTAATGCAGCTGATCCCGCTCAAGGGACAGTGCCGGTCGAATCTAGGCCGATTGCTAGTAGCCAAGAGGGAGAGGCAAAGCAAGCGTTTTTCCAAATGATGAGAGAGTGGTTTACGGAGTTCGTTCGAACGAATCCAGTTGCTCAACAACCTCCACCCCCACAAGTGCCTGTGGTGCCACAAGTTTCAGATTCGATCCGATTGAGTAAACCTTTTGTGGATAAAATTCAAAAGTACGGGGCTAAAGAGTTTAAGGCCACAGTTGATGATGATGCAGAGCGAGCTAAGTTTTGAGTCAAGAACACGATTCGAGTGTTTGATGAAATGTCATTGACTCTTGATGAATGTCCAAAATGTGTTGTTTCGTTGTTAAGAGATACGGCATATAATTGGTGGAAAACATTGATATATGTGGTTCCGAGAGAAAGAATTACCTGGGATTTCTTTCAAGCTAAATTTCAGAAGAAATATATTAGTCAATGACTCATAGATCAGAAACGTAAAGAATTCCTTGAGCTAAAACAGGGCCGTATAACTGTTACGGAATATGAGCGAGAATTTGTAAGGTTAAGTCAGTATGCATGGGAATGTGTTTCGATGAAAATTACTATGAGTAAACGATTCGTCGAAGGCTTAAATGAAGACATTAAACTGTTGGTTGGAATAATTGATTTGAATGAATTTGTGGCATTAGTTGAAAGTGCCTGCAAAGCCGAAGAGCTTAGTAAAGAAAAGAAGAAAGCAGATTTTGAAGCTAGAGATGAAAGAAAAATATCAATGAATAAGTCGTATCAACCTTCGTCAAAGAGATTCAGAGATGCAACTAATCGCTCGAATGTTTCGTTTGGACATTTGAGTAAAGATCGAGTGAAACAGAATACTGGTTTTAAAATTCAAACTCCAATGGAATCAAGTGTTGGAAGTGTCAGAAGTAATAAGCCTGAGTGTAGACAGTGTGGAAGGCATCATATATGTGAATGCTGGTGTAAATATAATAACAGAACTTGCTACAAATGTGGATCACGAGATCATTTTATACGGGATTGCCCAGAGTTAGCTGAGAAAGATAATGTTCAGAGTGTGAGGCAGAGTAACACGACAGCTAGGGGTAGACCATCTAGAAACACCAAAAATGTGAGTTTTGGTTGCGTGAGGTTAGTTTTCTGGGACATATTGTATCATCTGCAGGAATACGAGTTGATCCGAGCAAGATTTCAACAATTCTAGATTGAAACCTCAGAAATCATCTAAAGTCCGCAATTTTACGGGACTAGCGGGATATTATAGACAGGTTTGTGAAAGGTCGCTTTCGATGTTTGCAACTCCATTGAAGAAATTGCTACATAAAGATGTTAAATTTGAGTGGTCAGATAAGTGTCAACAGAGTTTTGAACAGTTGAAAGTATTGTTGATAGAAGCACCAGTGTTAGTTCAACCTGAATCGGGTGAAGAATTCATAGTTTACAATGATGCATCATTGAATGGTTTAGGCTGTGTGTTGATGCAGGAAGGAAAAGTTATAGCTTATGCTTTGAGACAGTTAAAACCACATAAAAAGAACTATCTGGCTTATGATCTTAAATTAGCAACTATTGTATTCGCATTGAAAATTTGGCATCACTATTTATTTGGTGAGAAGTGTCACATTTATATAGATCATAAGAGCTTCAAATATCTGATGACTCAAAAAGAATTGAATTTGCGACAGCAGGGATGGTTAGAATTACTAAAAGACTAAATTAGTGATTGATTATCATCCGGGTAAAGCTAATGTTATTGCTGATGATTTAAGCTGAAAGTCTTTATTTGCTTTGCGAGCAATGAGTACTCGACTAGATCTATGTGATGATGGTTTAATCTTGGCGTAATTGAGAGTGAGGCTAATGTTTATACATCGATTCGTGATGCTCGGAAAAGTGATGTTGAGATAATGGCAAAAAAAGCTCAGTGTCGTTTGAATTTTAACCCAGAATTTTGAGTTGATAATGATGGTTGTTTGAGATTTCGAGATCGAATTTGTATTCTGAGAAATTCAGAGTTGATTTTGAACGAGGCTCATAATGGTCGTATGTCAATTCATCCAGGAAGTACGAAAATGTATAATGATCTAAAATAGTTCTATTGGTGTGCGATATCGAGTTAAACTAGGTTTATTGTAAAGTCACTAAGTGTGCGATGATATTAAAGCTTTGGCTATGAAATTGGCACTAAGTGTGCCAGTGAATCGAATGATTAATGAATATTGAACGAAATGTGATAATGAACATCAAATAGCAAAAGTGATCGTTAACTAAGTGTTGGCACAGGTATGTACGAAACCTATGTGGTTGATGATTTTGTAAATGAATAAATGGATGGCTATGTGAGTATTTGGTTATGGATAAGGTTGTGTATTATTGTGAAATTATCTATGTGATGGTTTATTTTGTATATTGTATTGGGATCATTAAGTTAAATGTATTATATTATGAACTTACTAAGCTTTAAAGCTTATTGTGTGAAGTGTTTCTCTATTTTACATTGTTACTAAAGCTAGCTCGGATCTGGGGATCGTTGGTTACTCAATCACACTATCGGCCATCTATTTTGGTACTTTTAGAAGTTGTAAATTTGGTGTATGGCATGTATAGGCTAGTGATTATGGTATATTTTGAGTTGTATAGTTCTTGGCATGTGATATGGCTTGAAAGATAAATGATTTTGGTATATGCCTTAGATGTGTGAAAAGAATGGTTAATAAGTGTATGTGTGTTCTATGTGAATAGTCTTTATGATAAGTCTTGGTGATATGGAAGTAGTATGTTCATGTTATGAAATGGTATGGATTAAATGATGCATAAATTATATGTTTTGAATGTGTAATTGATACTTTGTGATAATAAGTTGAGAGGGGTTTGTATAGGAAGATGAATGATGATGTTAAGAGATTAAATTGAGTATGTTTTGGTATGTTTGAATGCTATTTTGGGTTTGAAGTTGTATTGGGTTATGCTTGTAGGTGTGACCGAAAGTGTGGGTGGCAAATTAGCCTTGCAAATGTCCTATTTTTGCCCATTACGATTGAGCACAGGCGTGTGGCTTTCGATCGTGTTGTAATAGACCGATTTAGACCCTAATCGGAATGGTGGTTTCGGGACCACGAACTGAGTCTGAAAAATATTTAAATATTGTTTTATGTGTTAATTATATGTGAATTAGTATGTATGAAAGTTTAGTATAAAAGTTTGTTGTTTGTATGCTTAATTAAATAAAAGGGCTTAATTAAGTAAATTATTAATTTGATAGATTAATGTGCAAGGGCTAAATTGATGTTGTCTTTTAAAAGGAAGTATTAAAGTTGAAAATTAGCCATTCTAAACTATAGTGGATGACAAAGGACATTAATGCCCATTAGTTAAAATGTTGATAAAATTTTAAGTAATGGTTATATTAGTAATTTAATAATAATGTAATATAACATATATTTTGTCATAAAATAAAATAAAACATGTCCTCATCTTTTAAGTGCTTAGTAGAAACAAAGAAAATAAATAAGAAATAAGAAGACAAGCTAGGTTCGCCATTGTTGGATTAAAATTCAAGGTAAGTTTGGTTTCAATTGTTGTTAATTTTTACGTTTTGAGATCGTTCGTAGAAATCTTCAAGACCCATGCTTTAATTTTTGAGTTTGATGAATATTTGAGTTGAGCCATTATTGATAGCTTGTTTTTATGTTGTTTAAGGATGAATTATGATAAATATGTGTTAGATTAATAAGTTTTGTCTTTGAATTTTTGATAAAATTGAGTGTGTTGGACTAAATGGTAAAAAAAAAAATTTAGAGGGACTAAAATGTGAAATAAATGAAATGTATGGACCTGTATGAGGACTAGGAATATTCGGCCCTTAAGGTGTGTAGCCAAATTTTATGTATTTTGTGTTTTGTGCAAATAGGACTAAATTGTAAAAGTGTGAAATGTTAGGGGCAAAATGGTAATTTTTCCATTTATGTTTTTTGGAATAAATTGAATGAAAATATAGTTGAATGAGCTTAATTTGAACATGTTTAGATCAAGAACCAAAAAAAATGGACTTGGATCGGGGAAAAGCGAAAATAGTCGAATAGCCGATTTTTATCGTCCGTCGATATCTGAGGTAAGTTTTTAAGCAGTAAAATATTGTAAACTATGTGCGTAACCTAGTATATGCTGATTTGGAAATTTTATATCTAAATCATTGGATAGCCGAATGTGGTTAAACTAAGATTTAATGTGTTTAAGTTGTTTGATTGAGATATGATATTTGAATGCTCGTACAAAGATTACGAAGTGTAGAAAGGATACGATATATGAATTATTTGTGTGATCTGACTTAAAAGTATCGTTATTCATGTTGTGAGCCTACCAAGCCTTGGGCTGGTGAACTTAATTGGGCTTTGTGCCTAGCGGGCTTATTTAGGTGATTGAATATCGACGTTGGGTCTAGCAGGGCTAGTCTTGGGGTGTGTGCTTGTGCTTTGCCTAGCAGGTTTTATACCGGTGATCTAATTTCAACTTATAAATTATAAGACTTCTTAATTAAGTGATCATTGAGCAAGTAAGTTGACAAAATGAGTTGGTATACTCACCAAAGCAAGTATGTGTATATGAGATATTTTAATTGAACTTGTATATTCTACCAAATGAGTACTTGCATATGTGATGTTTATTGAGCAAGTATGTGATAAAATGTTCTTGTATATTAAGCCTTCTTGATATGTGGATAAAATGATATTATATACTTGTATACATGTGATGTTTAATGAATATATATATATATAAATATATTTATATTCGGTTATATGTGATTAGTATGTACATGGTATTTACTTATTAGGTTGTATATATGAACATATTGAACTACATGTATGTGGTAATATGAGTGGGTTATTAAGAGATGATATTTTATATTTTAAACCTTTTGCTAAATTCGTAAGTTTGTATACTTAAAGTAAGATAGTGATAAATGTTATGCTATGTAAGGATAATAGCATTCGGCCATGATAGTCTATTTGCAACATCCCGAAATTGGGCCTAATAGGATTGGGCCCATTGGGCCATGAGCACAGAAGCATTTAAAATTTTTGGAGAACAAGAGGGTGGCTTTATTTCAAGTTGAACTTATTAGGAAGGTAATTTTGGAAAGTTACGGGGTTTCTATGAAGTTTCGGGTTCAAGTTAGGCTAAAGGAAAATTTTAGTGTTTGAGTACTTTAAGGAGAGATGGTAACTAGCATCAAGCTTATGGAAATAGGTGAGTATTTTGTTAGCATAAATGAGCATATCGTAAAGGGGATATGGTGCCACATGAGGGACTTTGAGGGAGGAGGTTCAAATCCCATCTTGTGCAAATTTTGATTAATTTTTTATGCTATTCATTCATAGTGTCGGTCATGGTGGTATATAAGGCAAGGTGGACTTTTTAATTTTGAAAAGGTGGCTAAGGAAATAAGGCAAAGATGGGGGTAAGGAAAGAAATCAAAAGAAAAAGGCAAGATAAGGGAACATGTTGGCCATTTTCATGGGTGATGTTTTGGAAAGTGTTTTTGGTCAACACTTATCCCTTTTGGCAAAGTAAAACACGGTTTGGGAAGGGATATTGGGGTAGCCGAATTCTTCATTTGTCATTTGGCAAACTTTGGTACTTGTTAGGCCAAATTCCTTTTAGCATTATTTTGTGTCATTCTTCTCCAAACTTCTCCTTCTCTTTGCCGAAACTTCAAGCCATTAGTGAGCATTTTTCTTCATTTCTTTCTTGTTTGCCGAAAGTACCTAACCATTGAGACCAAATTATTTAACTCATTTTCCTTTGGAAAACCGAATCTATTTAAGCACTCTGTTTCCATCTTTCTTTTCCTTTTTACAAAATTCTCCAACCCTTCTTTCTTCTTCTCTAATCCATACTTCCATAGCAGAATATTCTTGCTCATTTTTCCTCCATAGTCGAACCCTTCATCTCTTCTTTATCATTTCTTCTCATTCGTGTTGACACTCACTCCTTTGATCAATCGGTAAATGGTTCTATTCTATCTTTTTATTTTTCTTTTTCCTAGCCGAATGTGTGTTTATCAACATTCGTATATTCCCTTTGTTCCAACCGAAATATCTTCTTTTCATAACTCTTTACAATGTGATCACCTTCTAATGTAGAGTTATAGTGGAAGGTCAAACTTTGACTCATCCGTAGTCATTGTACAATCGTTGGGAATCGGTCTTATAATTGTTAAGGTAAGGGATTCGTTAGGTTCATTTCGATCTTTTTCGTTGATCGGTTAGTTTGTTAAACAGAATAGTGGTTGTGACTAATCAATTATATTTTAGGGACTAAATCGCTTGATCTATCCACTTGTTGATCATACGATTCTAGTGGTGTCGAATCCTTTCCTTAGTCAATCATCTCAAATCAACGTAATATCGTTCTGACTAAAATTTAAACCAATGGAGGTTTGTGGTGCCAATTCGAAAGGAAAGGCGAGCGAAGAACTCAAAAGGAGTGGATTTATGATTCCTACTCCTAAGTTCAAGAAAAGGGCCGTATCGGCTGTTCGGGATTTTCCACCGGGTTGTGGACCATCATCCGGTGAAAATAGGCAAATTGTGGTCGTTCACAATTCTAGGGGTAAACATTTTAGATCGTTTATTTTAGAGTTAGATTCATAAAATCACGTGTGTCGATTAATCGAGTGTTTTGATATCATAGGTGTTGACGATCAAGAAGGCCTAGTACTTACCGTAATCGAGTGTGTAATCTCACACCATTTTTCCGTGGGTTTTAAGATTCGATATCATATTGGAAATAAATCGTTATGGTTAAAATAGTAATATGCCGTAAAACGAGAAATTGGTCTAAATTACACTATTTTGATAAATTTATCAAAACGGTATTAACACTATGAGAATTACAAAAATGCCCTAATGGGCCGAATTACGAAAATGCCCCTAATGGGCCAAATTACGAAAATGCCCTAATGGGTAGATTTGATAGATTGCCCTAGTGGGTCGATTTGCAAAGTGTTATAATGGGCCAAATTTTTGTAATGAATCTTTGAATTAATGATTGTTGTTTATATCTGTAAATATCATGATTTACTATGTATGTTGCATTTACATATTTTTTGCATGGGATGGGAAAATGTTGAAGAGAAGTGATTCCGGTGGCTTGGCCACAATCAAAATTTGTTATAAATGGCAACTTGCTGCGATTGGTGTGTTTGGCGAGGTGGGTTGACTTGATCCCCATGGTGTGATGGGATGGTACGGTGGTGTGTAGCGGATGGATTATTAGGATTGGTTGGGTTGCATACTTTACACATAATTATATATGTATATGTATATATATATATTCTATTTTATAAATGAGCTCCTACCAAGTTATTGCTAATGTGTTCAAGCCAGTGGACAACGGTAAGGGATTATGCCTTTGAGTTCTAGTAACTCACCCTTTTCCTTAACCCTTCGGTAATGCTCGAGAACGTGGATTTGGGCCATGGATGACTCGGTGGAGGCCATACTTGTAAATGGTGTTTATTTTGAACTTTAGATTTCTATTTTCGTTCCATTTTACTATTTTGGGTTTTTATGTTGTAATAAGGCCTCTAAAATATTTTAATTTTTGCTTTATGTTTGATTTAACTTATTGCGTTGCTTAAATTATTTTAAAATGGGAATTTTTAAAAACTTAAATAAGGATTTTCCAAAATAGATTAACAAATGGATTTCATAACAAACTTCTACGAATATTTTTAACTCGACAAATTTTCTCTTGAAATATCAACGATATTTTCAAAAGTCACGGTTTATAAAATTTCTAGTTCAAAATTATCGATTTATCAATCAATCTTCGAGGTTAGTAGTATTTTAACAAATATTTCAAATCAAACTTGTTTTCTTGATTTTAACAAATCAATACCTATTTTTGTACGAATCAAAAGGATTTAGCATGTTTTCTCATGTGACATGTCAGATCCGGTCATAACGCATGGGCCGGGTTTTGGGTGTTACACTATTTGTGCTAAGTTATTATTTCAAAGTCATAAAGTGACTAGTTTAAAATGTTTGAATGTTCAATTGATTTGTTATACTTGCTTAAGACTTACTAAGCTAAGTTAGCTTATTTTGTGTGTTTTGTTATTCTGTTTTATAGATTCGATTGTAAGTTACGAGCTAGGGGATCGTCATTGAAGCCATCCACACTATCGACTTATTTTGGTACTTTAAAAGTTTGGATTTTGAACTTAAGGCATGTATAGGCTAGCTTAATACTTGGATGATGTTTTGTTGTTGTAAATATAAACCATGCGAAAATGGCTTGATTTGAATACTAATGACCTAATGTTTAAATGGTCTTAATCGTAGTATGTGAGATGCTTGGATTATGAATTCGGTTGTGATTTAAGTCCATGCTTAGTAAACATATATGCATATATGTTTTGGTATGAAGTATTCGATAATGTTTTATAATTAGTGCCTTTAGAAAATGGACATATGTGTGTTTGATTAAGTTTGGGTTATGAATTAATAAAGACTTACGATTAAGGTAAATTAAATGAAACCCGAATCAATTTTGGAGATCATTTATAATGTATATGGTATATTCGGCTAGGTGATGAGATTATATGTTATGTATTTGGATTGGCATAATTGGACATGGCTTACATATGTACATGTATATAAAGTTCAGATTTATGTGTTTTGGACTATGGGAGATATATTTGGTATTGTTGATTTGATTATGTTCTTATAGATGATTTGATCCATAATTTGTTTGGACGAGTGCAATTAGTATATCTTGAATTTAGTTAACAAAGTTTATGCAGAAACATATTTATGTTAGCTTTGGCAATTGATAATTTGTTTTAGTAATGTAGTTTTAAGCTAGTTCATATTCGGCTAATGTATCTTAAGTGACCAAATGAATATTAACTTTTTTATTTGACAAAAAATGCTTACATGTGAATTTGGCTAAATGGATTTAAGATATATATGTTGATGTTTAAGTATGCTATGAAAGTACATTACTCATAATGTATTCGGTTATGTCTTTATGAACAGTAAATAATTGATATGACCTGTGCTATGCATGGTAATGCCTTGTAACCCTAATCTAGCGACGGATACGGGTTAAGAGTATTACACGTGTCCCTTAAATTTGTAATTTCATTCAAGTCAGGCTCGCACACGGGCCAGACACATGGGCGTGTGACATGCCGTGTGAAGCAAGTCAGTGTCAACCACGGGCCAGGCACACGGGCGTGTGACAAGCCGTGTGAAGCAAGTCAGTTTCGACCACGGGTTAAGCACACGAGTGTGTCCTCGGCCGTGTGGATAAGTCAGTATGTATGCCCTGTTTTGCCACGGCTTGGACACACAGCTTATTCAAATACATTCCAGTCGAATTTTCCTAATGTACATATTAGCCTATATTTATCATTTATTCACACATTTAACCAGACATTTTCACATTTTCACAAAAATCACTTTACAGAACTTGTATAACTATTAAAAAATATTCGTTTTCCATCATAAAACATTCAAAAGCTCAAGCATTCATCAATGGCACTTCATGAAATCATTAACAAATTCAAAAATTAAGGTACGGGCTAGCTAGATTACTAAGCAACGATCTCAAAAACATAAAAATCATTAAAACCCCAGCTCAAAGCACTTACCAATTGAAGCTCACAAGTGTCGAACCCTAATTGAATATGAAAGCTTTCTTTTTCTTCTTCAAATACATCTAGATGATGATAATGAGAGAAAATGGCTTTTGTTTTATTTAATTAAACTTAATAACTTAATTACCATTTTAACCTTTATAATAAACATATAAAATCACTTAATATAAGGCCATCTATATCAAATTCCACTATCAATGGTTTAATAACATCATAAAGACCTTTCATTTAATAAACCATAGCAATTAAGCACTTTAAACAAGTAGAATGTAGCTTTTGCATTTTACGCGATTTAGTCCTTTTATCAAATTAGACATCCAATCGATAAAATTAAATCACGAAACTTTCACACATATATAATCACATGCAATAGACGCTAAAAATAATATTAAAATATTTTTTCGACCTCAGATTTATGGTTCTTAAACCACTGTTCTGAGCTATTACAACTTTTCCCCCTTAGGGATTTTCGTCGCCGAAAATCTTACCAGTGAATTGGTTTGGGTATTGATTTCTCATAGCATCTTCAGGTTCCCACGTAGCTTCTTCAACCCCGTGTCGATGCCTCAAGGCTTTCACTAACGCAGTTTTCTTATTTCTCAATTCTTTGATCTCACGAACTAAAATTCGAATTGGTTCTTCAGCATATGACATATCAGACTAAATTACAACCTCGGTCTAGGTAATGACGTATGAAGGGTCAAATCGGTATCGTCGAAGCATTGATACGTGAAACACATATTTTATTTTCTCTAATTCAGATGGTAGAGATAGTCGATAAGCAACTAGTCTGACTCGCTCGATAATCTCATACGGCCCGATATATTGCGGACCTAATTTCTCTTTCCAACCAAATCGTAATATCTTTTTCCATGGCTACACTTTCAGAAACACTCTGTCCCCGATCTGAAACTCAATATCTTTTCATTTCAAATCTACATATGATTTCTGTCGGTCTGACGCTACTTTCAGACAATCACGAATTACTTTCACTTTTTCTTAGTCTCTTTGATTAGATCAACCTCGTGAATCTTATTTTCGCTGAGCTTACTCCAATATAACGGTGTTTGACATTTACGTCTGTATAGAGCCACGTACGGTGCCATTTTGATACTCGATTGAAAGCTATTATTATAAGCAAATTCAATCAACGGCAAATATTTTTCCCATGTACCTTTGAACTCAAGAATGCAACAACGTAACATATCCTCAAGTATCTGAATAACTTGCTCGGATTGACTATCCATCTAAGGGTGAAACGCGGTACTATAATGCAGCTTTGTACCCAGTGCGTCTTGTCATTTCTTCCAAAAACGCGATGTGAACCTCGGATCTCTATCTAAAATAATGGAAATTGGTACCCCGTGCAATCTCACAACCTCAGAGATATATAACTCGGCTAACTTATCAAGCGAGAAATACATACGTACAGGAATGAAATGAGCTGATTTCGTCAATCGGTCAACAACAACCCATATTGCATCTTTCTTTCTCGGAGATAAGGGTAAATCCGATATAAAATCCATAGTCACTCTATCCCATTTCAATTCGAGAATCATGATTGGCTACAATAAACCCGACGATACTTGATGCTCAGCTTTGACTTGCTGACAGATTAAACATTTTGAAACAAACTCGGAGATATCTCTTTTCATGTCGTGCCACCAATACAACTGTTTCAAGTCATTATCCATTTTCTTGCTTCCCGGATGAACTAATGAACGACTACAATTTGTTTCATTCAAAATCATTTGAATCAACTCTGAATTTCTCGAAACACATATTCGGCCTCTGAATCTTAAACAATCATCGAAATCAACTTGAAACTCTAAATCAGGGTTTGAATCACATTGAGCTCGTTTTGCTAACATTTCATTATCGAATTTCTAAGCTTCGCAAATCTACTGTAAAAATAATGGTCTCGCTTTCATCTCAGCCACAATCGAACCATCATTACACAAAGTTATTTGAGCGTTCATCGCACGTAGAGTGAATAGGGATTTTTGGCTCAAAGCATCAACAACAACATTAGCCTTTCCCAGTTCATAATCGCTCACTAACTCGTAATCTTTTAGTAATTCAAGCCACCTCCGTTGTCGCAAATTTAGATCTTTCTGAGTCATCAAATATTTCAAACTCTTGTGATTGGTATAGATGTGACATTTCTCACCAAACAAATGGTGATGCCAAATTTTCAACGCGAACACAATAGCTACAAACTCCAAATCGTGTGTCGAGTAATTCTTTTCATGCGGTCTCGAGGCATAATCTATGGCTTTGCCTTCCTGCATCAAAACACAACCCAGACTATTCAATGATGCATCACTGAACACTACAAACTCTTTACCCAATTCAGGCTGAACTAACACTGGTGCCTCTGTCAATAAAGCTTTCAACTGATCAAAACTTTTTTGACATTTATCTAACCACTCGAACTTAACATCTTTTTGAAGCAATTTCATTATCAGAGTTGCAGTCATCAAAAAGCCTTTCACAAATCATCTATAATAGTCGGCAAGTCCCAGGAAGCTACGAACTTCAGATACATTTCTCGGAGGCTTCCAATTCATTATTACAGAAATCTTGCTCAGATCGACTCGAATACCTAATGCTGGCACAATATGCCTAAGAAAACCAACCTCGCGCACTAGAATTCACATTTGTTGAACTTTACAAATAACTGCTTATCTCTCTGAGTCTATAGTACAATTCTTAGATACTCGGCATGTTCAAATTCATCATGTGAATAAATCAAAATGTCATCAATGAAAACAATGACAAATCAATCTAAGTACGATCTGAAAATCCGGTTAATTAAGTCCATAAAGACAGCAGGTGCATTCGTTAGTTTGAAAGGCATAACTAAAAATTCATAGTGACCATACCTTGTTCTAAATGTAGTCTTCGGCACATCTGAGTCTTTTACTCACAAATGCTAATAGCCCGATCTCAAATCTATTTTCGAAAACACTGTAGCCCCTTTCAATTGATCAAACAAATCATCTATTTTAGGAAGAGGATACTTATTCTTGATCGTCACTTTGTTGAGCTGTCGATAGTCTATACACATTCTCATCGTGCCATCTTTCTTCTTCACAAATAATACTGGTGTACCCTAGGGGAGAGAAACTCGGTCTAGCAAAACCTTTATCCGTCAACTCTTGCAACTGAGCTTTCAATTCTTTTAATTCTATCGGGGCCATTCTGTACAAATCTATCGATATCGGTGCAGTCCTCAACACTAACTCAATGCCAAACTCAACCTCTTGAATCAGTGGTAAACCCGATAATTCTTTAGGAAACACATCTGGATACTCACACAAAATTGGCACTGATTTGATCTTCTTTTTAATTACTTTCGTATCAAGCACATAAGTAAAATAAGCTTCGTAACCCTTTCTCACATATTTCTTAGCTAACATCGATGAAATCACTGCTGGTAAACCATTAAAATCATCTAAATCAATTCGGATAATCTCATTATTCTGACATCTCAAATCAATTGTCTTTCATTTACAGTTTACTATAGCATCATGTAGCGTTAGCCAATCCATACCCAAAATTATATCAAATTCATCAAATGGAAACAACATTAGATCAGCCAGAAAACAAAAATCTTGAATCATCAATGGACAGTTGTTGCACACTTTATCAACCAAAACACACTTGCCTAAGGGGTTTGATACTCAAATCACAAATTCAATAGACTCTACAGGCAAATTCTTACTGGTTACTAAATTCACACATATATACAAATGAGTTGATCCTGGATCTATCAATGCAATCACATTAGTATCATAGAGAGTAAAAGTATCGGTAATAACATCCTGAGATGACGCTTCTTCGCGAGCACGAATAGTGTAGGCTTGTGCAGGTGCTTTGGCCTCTGACCTCACAGTAGAATCTTTAGTCGCTCTCTGGCTACCACTCACATTTCTCGTGTTTCTAGGTGTTTTACCTCTAACTGCAGTGTTACTCAATCATGTGTTTTGTACTGTATCTTGCTCAGCCAACTCAGGACAGTTACGAAAGAAATGATCTAATGATCCACATTTAAAATAGGCCCGATCATTCATTCTACAATCACCGATATGCCATTTTCCACAATGTTTACACTCGGGTAGGTTTTGTCTCACATTGCCAATACTAGCAATAGATGTAGCTTGAGCTTTAGAACTCACAGGCTGCTTTCATGATCCCTGCTTGAATATCTCATCGATGCATTAGAATGATTAAACGAGTCTCAGAATTTCTTTGATACAGACTGATAAGATTTACTCATCGATCTCTTTCTGGAGTCTTTAGCTTCAAAATCAGCTTTTCTCTTTTCTTTTTTGAGTTCTTCAACTTTACATGCCCGTTCAATGAGTATCACAAACTCTTTGATTTCCAGAATCCCAACCAATAGCTTGATGTCTTCATTTAAACGATCCTCAAATCTCTTGCACATAATAGCTTCAGTTGAAACACATTTCCGAGCATATCTGCTCAATCTCACAAATTCTCGCTCGTATTCAGTAATAGACATACGGCCCTAATTTAGCTTGAGAAACTCTTTTTATTTCTAATAAATAAATATCTGGCTATATATTTCTTCCGAAATTCAGTTTGAAAAAACTCCCAAGTAATCCGTTCTTTTGGAACTACCAATACTAATGTATTCCACGATGTCTGATGTCTCTTAGCAAAGATACGACACATTTGATACATTCATCAGGAGTACAAGATAACTCATTGAATACTCAAATTGTATTATCGAGCCAAAAATCAGCTTATTCAGCATCATCATCAACATTAGCCCGAAACTCTTCAGCCCCATATTTACAAATCTTATCAATAGGTGGGTTACTCAATCGAATCGGATCTATCACTTGTGGCACAACTGGGACATGTTGAGGAATAGGCAGGGGTAGAGGTTGTTGAGTAGCCGGATTCATTCGAACAAACTCTGTGAATCAATCACTCATTATTTGGAAGAAGGCTTGTTTAGCCTCTCCCTCGTGGCTATTAGTTACAGGTTTAGAGTCAGATTGCGCTGCCCTCAAAGCAAGAATAGGCGCATTACTCTCTACATCGTCAGCTACAGCTCTTTCAATATCCATTACTATACAAAAACATAATTTAAGCTGTCAAGAATTATCACACTATTGCAAAGTATATATGGCACGTATAGCTAGAATCTCACACACGCTATGTTAGCCCTAGAATTGACTAAACTGTAGCTCTAATACCAATAAATCTAACACCCCTAACTTGTATCTGTTGCCAAAATAAGGTTACTAGGCATTACCAATCAACCCACAACATACAACATACATTTATGCATCCATTCTCAAACACCATTCTATCATAATCACATTGTCCCTTAGAAGGGCCTACGAGGCCTTAAACATGCATTAGAAGTGGTTCACGACTAAACCGATAACTTACAAAAATTCTCAAAAACTTAGAAATTTTTCAAACTTACCAAGGTCACACGCCCGTGTGAACAGGCTGTGTGCCTCACACGGCTTAAGACACGCCCGTGTCCCAAACCGTGTAAAAATAGGGCATACATACTAACTTGGGTTACACGGCTGACCACACGCCCATGTGTCTAGCCCGTGTGCCCTTCGAAATGGCCACACACAGCTGTGTGCCAGGCCGTGTGTTAGGCCGTTCCAATCCTGTAAGGCATACTAACATATGCAACACATCCAAGACACACGCCCGTGTGCTAGGCCTTGTGCCATTTAGTGGGTATACTGCCTTGTGCCACACGCCCGTGTGTGAGACCATGTGAAGCATACTGACTTCAATTCAATCTCAACACTAGGGAACACATGACCGTGTAGCATGACTGTGTGTCGCACACGATTGAGACACACACGCATATCTCTGCCCACGTAGACAAAAATAGGTCATTTGTAAGGCCAATTTGCCACCCTTTCTCATGCTCATCTAAACAAACAAAATAATACCATTTCAACACATTTATAGGCTACCAAAAATCCATCCATTTCACTTCTCAAATCATAATCCAAAACATACTAAAACAACACGCCAATACCAACAGTTTCACCTATCTTCTCTACACATTTTTCTTATCATCTTATCAACTAATTCATGTCATAAAACATGCCAAATCATCATCTTAAAAATCAAGCCACAACATTCCATTTCATCTTCAACCATACCAAACATGCCAGAACACAAGGCCATATATACATCACATATCACTTACCAAATTCATAAATTTAGCCAACTCAAATGGCCAAATACACACCCGCATTTACATCTTTTATGAGCCAAATCTCATGGCTAATATCATAACTCAAAACATAACATCTTATTACTAGCCTATACATGCCATATACCATATTTACATAGCATCAAAAGTACCAACAAGTTGTTCGATAGTGTGACAATGTTCACGATGATCCCGAATCTCATTAGCTTTGATTATTTATAAAATAGGGAAAGAACACACAAAGTAAGCTTTAAAAGCTTAGTAAGCCATATAAAAATAAAAGTAAATATGAATCAACATCATTTTCATTAATAGACAAATCATGAATAAGCATATAAAAGTGAACAAACCTTTCCCATTGAACACATATTCAAAATCATAAGTGAATTCATCAAATACTTCCCTTTTCAGTACTCGTATGAATCTCGTACATACCTGAGTCACTTAACTCATTCCCACATTCCTTCTTAACCTGACTTTGCCCACTGAACCACTCGAAATCGTTAAGGAGACATGGAAATCACATATAACTCGTACAATGCCATATCCCGGATATGGTCTTACATGTTATCACATATCGGTGCCACTATCCCAGGCAGGGTCTTATACGATATCATATAACGATACCAATGTCCCAGACATGGTCTTACACGTAATCACATCTTGGTAATCCTAATGTCATGACATTTGTATCCTATATTGTTCCTAAGGTTCATAGGGGACTTTCGGATATTATAACCCTGTCGATTCTTACTCGTAGTTGATCATTCAACACTCATAGCAGTTCAATGACAATTAAACATATATAATTCAATTTAAATACATTTAATTGCATATGAACTTACCTTGTTTTGGGGATAAATGGAATGGATCGACTATTCGATAACCTTTGATTTTCCCCGATCTAAATCTGATTTCTTTCGTTCTTGATCTATATACATTCAAAATTAACTCATTTATTCATCAACTCATTCAATTCAGTCCACAAACACATATTTGGGCCTTTTTACACTTTATCCCCTAAAGTTCTATATTTTTACAATTTAGTCCCTATTTCATAAATACACAAAATTCACACAATTTAAATCAAATACATGCTAGCGAATTTTCCTAATGTACATATCAGCCCATATTTATCATTTATTCACACATTTAACCAGACATTTTCATATTTTCACAAATAAATCCTATTTGACATTTTTGTCAAAAAATCACTTTACAAAACTTGTATAACTATTAACAAATATTCATTTTCCACCATAAAACATTCAAAAGCTCAAGTATTTTCCATCATAAAACATTCAAAAGCTCAAGCATTTATCAATGGCACTTCATGAAATCATTAACAAATTCAAAAATTAAGGTACGGGCTAGCTAGATTACTAAGCAACAATCTCAAAATGTAAAAATCATTAAAAATCGAGCCCAAATAACTTACCCATTGAAGCTCACAAGTGCAGAACCCTAAGTGAAAATGAAAGCTTTTTTTTTCTTCTTCAAATTTGGCTAGATGATGATAATGAGAGAAAAATGGCTTTTGTTTTATTTTAATTAAACTTAATAACTTAATTACCATTTTAACCTTTATAATAAACATATAAAATCACTTAATATAAGGCCATCTATGTAAAATTCCACTATCAATGGTTTAATAACATCATAAGAACCTTTCATTTAATAAACCATAGCAATTAAGCATTTTAAACAAGTAGAATGCAACTTTTGCAATTTACGTGATTTAGTCCTTTTATCAAATTAGACATCCAAACGATAAAATTAAATCACTAAACTTTCACACATATATAATCACATGCCATAGACCCTAAAAATAATATTAAAATATTTTTCTGACCTTAAATTTATGGTTCCAAAACCACTATTCTGATTTAGCTAAAATTAGGCTGTTATAACCACGATGTCTAACATGATGAATCTTAATGCCAATGACATAAGACACATCACCTATATCTTTCATATCAAAATTCTTAGAAAGAAATTGTTTTACCTAATATAGATGCCCCTGCTATTTGATGCAAATAAAATGTCATCCATATATAGAATAAGGAAACAACTTTTACTCCCACTGACCTTCTAGTATATGCATTGATCCATGATATTCTCAACAAAACCAAAAGAAGAGATAACCTCATGAAATTTTAAAACCCATTGTCAGAAGGCTTGTTTCAATCCATATATGGATTTCTTTAGCATGTGTTCCAAGTGATCACCATTGCTAAAGGTGAATCCTTTAGGTTGTTTCATGTATACCTCTCTCTAGGTCACCATTGAGAAAGGCGATTTTCATACCCATTTGTTGCAACTTAAGGTCAAAATGAGCTACTAATGCTAACACAATACATAAGCAATCTTTCTTAGATACAAGATTGAAAGCCTCAGTATAATTGATTCCTTCCCGTAGAGTGAATTCCTTTGCAATGACTCTAGCTTTATGTTTTTCTATGTTTCCCATTGAATCTCTTTTTGTTTTGAAGACCTATTACATCTAATGGATTTTACGATTTTAGAGAAATGGCACAAGATCCCAAACATCATTAATTTTCATGAAATCCACAATTCTGACTCTTTGTAACTCATGGCTTGTGAAAATGACTCAGGATGATTTCCAACTCCAATATTATAGTCAAACTCTTACAAGTACACAATATAGTCACTAGAAATTTTTGATTTCCTTTCTCTAGTAGATCTCAATGTTGAACCAATATTTTCTTGTGGACCATGTTGTTGAACTGATTGTTCAATGATTTCCAGATTTTCTTGAATAGCTTGATCTATTAGACTGTTTTTAGTAGCTTGTGGATTTTCATTGATTGGTTATTCAACACCCAATTGAGCTTGAAGGTTGTTTTGTATGATAACCAACCTTCAACATGAAGTGGCAAGTTGACCTATGGGAATCATGTCCCGAGATAGATCATTCCCATTGGTTGAGTCATTCTCAAGAAATTTTGCATTTCTCGATTCCATAATTCTAGTGCTATGAGATGCCAATAGAATATGTATCCTTTGAACCTTTCAGCATATTCAATGAAATATCCACTAATGGTATTCGGGTCCAGTTTCTTTTCCTGTGGGTTATAAACTCTTACTTCAGACGGGCATCCCCATACGCGTATATGTCACAAACTCGATTCCCAACCTTTGAACAACTCAAAAGGTGTCTTTGGGACAGCCTTAAGTGGAACTCGATTTCATATACACACAACCTTTTTGAGAGCTTCAACCCATAAGGACTTAGGCAGCTTAGAGCTACTAAGCATACTTCGCACCATGTCCATTAAAATTTAGTTTCTTCTTTCTTCAACACCATTGTAATTAGGTGAGTCTAACATGGTGTATTGGCCAACTATACCATTATCTTGAAAAAACTTCACAAGTAGACCAAATGCTTGTCCATCCTCAGTGTATCTACCATAATACTCACCACCTCTATCGATTCTCACAATCTTGATTTGCTTATCGCATTATTTCTCTACTTCAGCCTTGAAAACTTTAAAGGCTTCTAATGTTTTACTCTTATGATGAAACATGCAGAGATACATGTATCGTGAGGAATCATCTATAAAAGTGATGAAGTATTTTTGACATTGCACATCCATATCTGGGCAACATATATCAAAATGGATGATTTCCAATATGGTTAAACTCCTCTTAGCACCTTTCTTTGACTTGTTAGTCTACTTGGACTTAATACAGTTTATACAAGTATTGAAATCAGTAAAATCTAAAGTACTGAGTTCCCCATTATTTACTAATCTCTTAATCCTTACAATGGAGATGTGTCCTAATCTACGGTGCCATAAAATAAAGGAATCTTCATTTATAACAATGTTTAGTACCATTTTGAATGTGCATAACATTATAAGTAGAATTATTTTGAAAATTAAGAGAATAAATACCATCAAATAAAAGATCATTTGTAACATGTTGATTTATAAATTAAATTAAAACCGGTGTTTGAAAAAATAAAACAATATCCAAATGGTGCAAGTATTAAAATAGAAACTAAATTTCTAGAAAAACTGGGAATATAAAAAGTCTTTTCTAAATTTAAACAAAGCCATTCCTAAGCACTAATTCGTATGTTCCAATTGCTTCCACATGAGACTCCATCTTATTTCCTGAATAGATGTGTTGCTCGACTCCACTTGGCTCCTTTAGGTTTCTTAATCCCTATAAGGAATTTAAGATATGGATGTAGAACTAGAATAAATTCACCATGTGTTATAACTAACATCAACCATATTGGACTCAAAGCAAACAAGTGAGATTCATTTACCTTTCTTTTCAAGCTAGCTTTAAAACTTGACATAGTCCTTTTCTAAGTGTCTATTCTTTTTACAAAAGAAACACTTGGACATTTTCTTTATGTCGACTTGGAGTTGTATTTTATCCTTCCCTTTTGTTTTGCTTGACCATCTTCTTTACTTGAGTAACAGTTAGTGCACTCTCTCCCATCTATAGTATGAGTCTAGCCTCTTCACGATCACACATGGTCAAAATCTCATCGATAGACCACTTATCCTTATGTGTGTTATAGGAGATCTTAAAAAGCCCATACTGAGGTGGAAGAGTGTTCAATATAAAGTGCACTGGGAAAGATTCAGATATTTCAACCTCAAGTGCTCTTAATCGAGCTACTAAATCTCTCATCTTGTGGATGTGATTACATACACCTTTCACAATAGTGAGCTTCATTGATGTGAACTTCATGATTAGGGTGCTGGCTAATGACTTTTGAGATATTTTAAACTATTTTTCAATAGCCGTTAATAATTCTTGGACATTCTCATAATGCTCAATTAAGCCATGAACATCAACAGGAATCTTACTCTTTATGAACATGGTACTTAAGCAATTAGATCACTCCCATTTTCCACACATAGCAAGATCAATCTAAGTGCTGGTTTCAATAATATGTGGCTCATATTTCCTTGTGGCATAGTCAATATCCAAACACCCCAAATGGAGAAGAATACTCTCTTTCCAGAACTTAAAGTTCTTGTAACGCCCCGAATTTGGGCCTAGTAGAATTGGGCCCATTGGCCTTAGGCATAGGAGCGTTTAAAATTTTTAAAAATGAGAGAACGACACTAGTGCAAGTTGGATCTATTAGGTGAGTGATTTTGGAAGGTTAAGGGGCTTCTATGAAGTCCCAGGATCAAACTTGGCTTTAGGAAAATTTTGGTTTTAGGTGAATAAAACCTTGGTAGTTAGTAAGTAGGCTTTAAGAATAAAATATGGAGAAAAATGGCACAAAAGGAGTTGTGGTCTAGTGGCAAATGATGCCACATGGGAGACAAGGAGGTGACGCCACACAAGGAAGCAAGGGGTCCAAGGTTCAAGTCTTGGCGCTTGCATTTCATTTTGATTTATTTTTTAAAGGAACTTAGAACTTTGGCCATAGACTTCTATTTAGTTGCGCATGTTTTAAGACAACAAGAGGAGCTTGTGGCCTAGTGGCTAGCGTGGATTATGTTACAAGGGAGCCCGAGTTCGAATCCCATTGCAAGCAAAAAGGGGATATTTATTTTGCTAAGTTGCAGGGGCAAGTGTTTGAAATGGAATTAAAAATTGCTAAAGGTAGGATCCCACATTGGAAAGCTAGCATGAGGGAATGTAAGAAGCTGGATTTAAATATAGCAATCTATGAGGAGAGTAAGGAGATACCTTGGTGGGCGTTTGGGCATAGGAGTTCTCGGAGTGCGGATTAGCAGCTTCAGATTCTTATCAGGTGTGTATTTCGCATTACTCTAGCTGTAGAGCAGCAAATGCCGAAATGCCGGTCACACGATAATGGTAGCCACACGAGCGTGCGAGCGCACGTGTGGGGGCTTCGACATGATAGTTGAGGCCATCATGAGTGTTCTTGTGGGTTAGCCTGTTTGGGGCTCAATAGGCCCGTAGGCCCATATGAATAAATTGTATGATTGCGTAGTAGATATTGGACTGGTCTATGTGAATCTCATATCTGTGGCTAAATTTGGGCTAAATGGCCCACATGAGCGTATGGTCCCACTTGGGCCGAGAATGTGCCTTAGGCCCATTCGCATCATTATCTCTGTTTAGAATACTTGACTCGCTCGAGGCGACTATAAACCTTCTGTAGGGTTGACAAATTATTGAAATACCCTCAGATTGCAAAATTACTGAAATACCCCTGATTTGTGAAATTACCTAAATACCCCTAGTTTATAGAATTATCGAAATACATTGGTTTCGAAATTACCAAAATACCCTGGTTTGTAAGATTACTAAAATACCCTTTATGGGTAAAGTTACTAAAATACCCTCGACGGGTAAAATTTACCGAGATGCCCTTACGAGTCAAAATGACCGTTTTACCCCTAACTGATTAAATGACCGTGGTACCCTCGGGGTAGTACTAGTGTTGTATGTGTTAATTGTATGGTTGATTATGTTTGAGATGCACTGCATACATGGATTAGTTATGAGTAAAATTACTGAATTACCCCTGTAGGGTAGGATTATCGAAATTCCCTTATAGGGTAAAATGACTATTTGGCCCCTAGGGGTAAAAGACTGATTTTGGTGCCATGATTTGACTGTGATTGCATGACTGTGGTTTAACCGACTTGACTGTAGGTGTGTATCTGATTTGTTGTTAATATGTGTTGAAATGACGGTTACTAAGCATGGCCATTTTGCATACACGTGTAATGATTGAGCATGACATACACTACATACTGCATTGGGTTGGGTTATGCTTATGGAAGAAGTACTGTATTGGTGGCTATGCCACATTATACTTATTCAGTGGCTCTGTCACGATATACTAATTTTAGTGGCTCAACTACGTATACTGTTACTGGCAGCTTTGCTGCGTTGATATTGACAGCTCGACTACGTTCTTAGTGTGTAGGGCTGGGTGGGTTGACTTGGTCCCCACATGGAGTGTAGGGCTGGTACAGGTGGTGTGATAGTTGGATTGGGTTAGGTTGCATGTTTGTTGCATCCTCATACTATTGCATATTTGTTTATGGGATTTGTCACTGTACTGGTCTTAGGCCACTTGTTCTGTTATTGGTTTGGGCTAGGCCCAATTGATACTGTTATGGGCTGTGACCCAAATGATTTCGTCGTGGGCTTTGACCCACGTATGCTCTATAATCTTGTCTGCATCCTTTGTTGAAAGGGCTTGGCCTGCAGGTATTTAGGTTTCTGCTTCTATATACTGATTGTTACTCTGGTAAGGGGATTACATATTGAGTTTTCATAAACTCACCCCATTTTTAACTGTGCAGGTAATCCTTAGCCTTAGACGGATCGAAGCTGTGAGGGACTCAGAGGTGACCACACGTCTGATTGGCTTTAAAGTTAAACTTAGAAACTCCTATTTTATTTTAGTTTAATTTATTGGGTTAATAATTTTGTAATAAGGCCTTAAGATTTTTTTGAACTTTGGATTTTATTGATTGTTTTATAATTGCTAGAAGTAGAACACGATTTTTTAGAAATAATTACTGTTTTTTAAAATATCACGTTCTGCAACTGTTTTAAATTAAGCTTCTGCAACAAACAAGGTTTTAAAGATAATAATGTTTTCCAAGAATGATTTCTAATAAACCACGTTTTGAAAATAAGCAAACGAAATCTGAGGTTTTGAATAGAAGAAAGTTTTAAGTTGTAAGAAGGGTTTCTAATGAAAGCATAGTTTTTGAAAAACTTTTCAATGTGACACGCCAGATTTGGGCCTGACTTCTAGGCCGGGTTTGGGGTGTTACAGTTCTCACTAGTTAATTTAAGGGTATCTGCTTTATTATCAAACATATTCACAGGTTGTAAAACTGCAAAATAAATGAACATACATGCTTAACAAAAATTTGAGCCAAACATAAATCATAATTAGGGGTGTAAATGAACAGAACGTTCAATGAACTGTTCGTGAACCATTCGTATAACGTTAGTTTATGTTCATTTATTAAGCTAAATAAACGAGTATGAACAAAATTCTTAGGTTCGTTTAATAAACAAACGAACATGAACAGAGGTGTGTTTGGTTCGTTTATGTTCACAAACAAGCTCGTTTATAAGCTCGTTTATTGACTCGTTTATGACTCGTTTATTTATTAATGATAGTTTCTTATAAAAATTTCATTAGTATATATTAATAAAATTATCTTAAAACCCGTTTATTGTTCCATTAGTATATATTAATAAAATTATCTTGGTTTGTATTTTTCATTTATAATATAATTATTAATATTTAAATTTGACTATTTTATATCTAAATATATATGTGTTGTTTGTTTCTACATTGTTCGTGAACATGTTCAATTATATTAAATGAACATGTTCGTGAACATTAAACAAACGAACATGGATAAAATTTGAAATTCTTACTTGAACATAAAATGAACACAAATAAGCTTAAAATAAACAAGCGAACGTGAGCGGAGGTTTGTTCGTTCAAGCTCGGTTCATTTACAACCCTAATCATAATTTACCAATGCAAATTATGTAAATAATGAATCTAGTGACATAAAAATTGCACGTGGGCTAAATTTTTAATTCAATTAGATCCATTTTATGATAGAATTATTTACTATCATTTTGATAAAATTATTAAAGTCATTTTCATAATTCCTATGGATAACTATGAAAAATCATTTAATAATTTTATCTTATTAAATTTTGCACTAGGATTTAATACATATGCTTTTCATATGTGAATTTTAACTTTAATAATTTTATTTAACTAAAGATGTTGTGGCTAGTCTTTAACTAAATAAAATTACGAAAATCACTTACCTAGATATTAATCCTTAAACTTTATTCAAAATTCTTGCTAAGTCATTGTGCAACATCTAATGTCAAACCTTAAAAGATCCCGACTACAATAAATAATTTCATTTAATTAAAGTTGTTGTGGCTAATTCTCTAATTAAATAAAATCATTTGGATCCCTATACATATATTTTAAAGTTTTATTGCTAAATATCTTATGCAATAAGTCTAAAATTTTCATGTACCTAAAATGTATGTCACTAATAACGGATAATTCACATACAACAATTTTACTTGAGGCACATAAAATATATTCAAAGAACAAATTTCTAAAAGATTTCACTAAATTATTTATAGCATAATTAATTTTAGAAATTTCACTTTAATAAAATCACGATTTTACACAAAATTTTGCAAAAAATTCTTAAAAACATTTAAAATAATTAAAGAAATATGGAATCGTTATTTTGAGAAATTGACAAATTTTTAAAACTGGAAAAGACAAGGATTAACCTACCTCAGATATCAAATATAAGCATAAATTACGGTTTAAAACGTTAACATGTAGAGGGAAAGATCGAATATAAATACCTCTGACCATTACTTGAACAAAATGTCAAAATCCAGAGGTTGTAACACCACTGATCGAGTGTGCCAAACAACCGATGAGGATGTCATATTTAGCTACACAAAAACACAAACAATCAAAAAATGTAAAATTCGCCAAAATTTCTAAACACTCGAAAAAACTCATTAAATAGAATTGTTTCAGAATTTATTTTTGGTACTTAATGAGGTATTTATGGCGTGGTTTCAATCAAAAACCACCCATCACATGCTCACTATCACACAAACAATATGGAAGTGGAGGGAAACAAAGTGAGAAACATGGGAATAACCCCACGAACCAATAACTCAGTTCCAACATTTTTAGCATTAGATGGAGCTTAATCTGTATGCATTGTTTAGATTTTTATTTTTTTTTAAATAACGATCGATGCCTGCAACAACTTGGTCTTAACTTATTTTTTCTTTAAAGTCTGCGTAAAAAAAGTCCCACACATTATCAAGCCAAGTCTCTACATATGCAACAGAGTGTTAAAAAAAGACCAGTTGTTCTTTTAGTGCATTTGTTACAAAATCTTTAGATCATGAACACTGCCATTTTGTTAGTCGGAGTTGAGGTGAGTGTACTCATTTTCTTCATATATGTGAAGAATCATAATCTTGTCATTATGTCGGTATATTGTTAGTGTTATGAACAATGAGTAGAAAACTTCAGCTTTGACATGAGCAACAAGTCTCGTGACTTGTAGAAGAAACAAAAGCAAGAAACTAACAGAAAAATGAAATTAAAAGCTAAGAATAATGGAGCATAAGGAAGGAAACTTGATAAGTTTTCATTCAAAATAGAACAATGGCATAATACCAATACAAATACAAGTTGATGGTAGAACATTACAAGTCAAAGATTACCTAAACTTTCACCTAACACCATTAAATACATAGAAACTTTTTGAATTAACTTGTAAACATTGAATTGCTGATTTTTTAGTCAATCAATACCTAAATTACATCAAAGATTTACCAACTAAGTCCTAAAAGAACTAAGTTACAAACTATAAACTTAAAGCAACAAAATAAGTTGAATTTGGATGACATTCATAAGCTCCATTCTTTGCCCGACTTATCACAAGTTGCATGTCTTCGCTTTCTTCTTCTTGCATGCATTGCATGGAAACTAACTTCAACACTCCTCCTTAGTTTCCATTCTTGTAACACCTAGCCGCTTCATTAATTTTATAAACCTTGACACATTAAGAGCCTTTGTGAAGATGTCTGTAATTTGCTCTTCAGAATTGTAATGAACCAGCTTTACCCCATGAGCTTGCTCCATTTCCCTTATCACGTGTAGCTTAATGCTGAAGTGTTTCATTCTTCCATGGAAAATAGGTTTCTTTGCAATTGCAACGATAAACTTTTATCACAAGATATCTCTGTTGCTTCTATTTGATGTAGGTTTAGATCATTAGAATTTTCCTCACCATATGGCTTGATTAACAATGACGTGACAACATATTAAACCTGCATTGATCGTGTACAAGATTTTTCTTCCTCGAGCTCCAACAAAACATGCTTGAACCAAGGGTAAAAGCATATCCAGAAGTGCTCTTCATAGCATCACTCGAACCAGCCAGTCAATGTCAGTATAGCCTATCAACTTCAAACTTTCAGCTTTGTTGAATAACACACCATAGCCAAGACTGCCTTCGATGTACCTTAGCACTCTCTTTGTTGCTTGAAAGTGCTACTCATTGCAGCAATGCATAAACCTTGATAACATACTAATAGCAAACATGATATCAGTCCTAGTTGCTATCAAATGCAACAAGCAACCAACTAGGCTCCTATAGGTAGGCTCACTGACTTGTTCATGAATCCCTTGGCTTGACAGCTTCACTCGAAAAGCCATAGGAGTACTTGTTTGCTTGTAGTTCTCCATTGAAAACTTGGATAGAACCTTTAAAGCAAATGTCTTCTGTCCCAAGAAGATTCCTCCTTCTGTTTGGCACACCTCAATTCCGAGAAAATAAGTCATTAGCCCCAAGTCAGACATCTCAAACATGTCTTTCATTTTGGCTTTGAAGTCAGCCTCAATATTATTGTCTCCACCTATCACCAAGAGATCATCTACATAAAGGGACACAATGAGCTGTGTTTTAGCTTCATTCTTCTTGACATATAGTGTTGGTTCACTAACACTTCTTTCAAATCCCAAACTGACCAAATAGCTGTCAATTAGAGCATACCATGATCTAGGAGCTTGCTTCAGGCCATATAAGGCCTTTTTGAGTCTGTACACCATGTGTTCCTTGCTAGAAACAATAAATCCTTGAGGCTGGTCAATGTAAATTTCTTCTTCCAGGAACCCATTAAGAAATGCAGACTTCACATCTAACTAATGAATGGTCCACTATTTTTGTGCAGCCAAAGCAACTAACAACCTGATTGTATCAAGCCTGGCTACTCGTGCAAAAGTCTACATGTAGTCTAGACCATATATTTGGCTGAAGCCCTTGACAACAAGCCTAGCTTTTACCTTGTTTAAATTGCCATCAGTATTTTGTTTGGCTCGATACACCTATTTTACACCAACGATCTTCTTGTTAGCAGGCCTTTCAACTAGCTCTCATGTCTGATTCTTCTGAATCATGTTGATTTCTTCAACCTGATCAAGTTCAGCCTGATCAGCCATCAGCTCTTCAAAAATAGCCTCTAGCTTATTTCTTTCCCAATTCCAGCATCCTTTTTCATCAAAGACGACATCTTTGCTCACTTGGATCTTATTTGTTGAAGGATCCAAGATCCTATAACCTTTCTTGGTCGAGTTTGTAGCCTCTTTGGAATACCAAGTTAGGCCCTTTTTGATAACTTGTCTCTCTTCACAGCAAGTGTATGAGCATAACACAGACAGCCAAAGTGTAACACCCCTAACCCGAAAATCATCATCGAAATAGTGTTAAAGGTGTTACCAGGCAGATCAAAAACATTTATAGAATTAATCATATATGCATTCAACAATATCAAACATGGTGTCCCTTAAGTAGATCATTAAGACCCTAAGCATGCTTATAAACCGAGTCGAGACTAAACTGAAACACATAAGTAATTTCATAAAAATTTGAAACTTTTCTAACCTACAGGGGACACATGGCCGTAAGGGTAGGCCGTGCCTCACCTATGGCTACTTGACACTCTTGTGTGTCCTCCCCGTGGTAGTATACTGCCAAGATCAACATGGTCACCAAACACACCCGTGTGCTAAAGGCCGTGTACTAATAGATCACATACTTCTATTTCTCACACGGCCACCAAGCACACCCGTGTCAGGGCCATGTGTAATTTAAGCCACATTCTGCCAATTTACCCACGGTCTTAGGCACGCCCGTGTGCCTCAACCGTGTGACATTATAGGCCATTTTACAAGGCCAATATGCCACCCACTTAGGGTCTTCCTACAAGCAATATATATATCAACACATACCTTGCATATATGCCAACCAAAACATACCAAATTGACCATTCAATTTATACACTCAATACCAATTCCAACCATGATGATTCCAAAGAAATAAACTCATATCATTACAAGCATAATTCATTCAATAGCTCACTCAAAACTTGGCCATTTCATAAGCTTCTACCTTAGCAAGATATGCATTATATATCACATTCATTGAAGCATATTACCAAATAAAACTTACCAAAACACATGGCTAAGTTCACTTCCAAAAACATATACACATATCTAGTCTATACATGCCATATTTAGCTATATACATTTCCAAAATAAGTTTTTGTGGTGTGATGATGATCCTTGACAATCCCGAGCCTTCAGTAGCTTCGACGACCTATAAAATAGAGAAAACACACAGAGAGAGTAAGCTTTCCAAAAGCTTAGTAAGTCATATACAAATAAACTTGGCTTAAAAAGCATATATACAATTTGATACATTTGCACATCTCATTCACTTAACAATTTATCATGTATATGCTTGATTCATACTTATGACTACATTTGTCACATTTATCCATTCAAAACTCATTTGAAACACATAGCTCATTCATAATATTTCTTGCATCTCATTCACATTATCCTATTCAAACATACTTTTCTTCAAATCAAATTCATATGCATACTTACCATTCATGCATACTTAATGCACATTCAACGCACCTGAATCGGATATCCATTCACTTAATTGATCATGGCTAGGATATACCATTCGTATTGCAGACTTGCCTATTGAACCCTTAGGAACCTAGTAGGATACTCAGAAAGCTCAGAATAGTAGTACAATGCTAACGTCCTAGACGAGGTCTTACATGCACTCATATATCGATGCCTTTGCCCTGCATGTGGTCTTACACGTACAAATCATAACGATGCCAACGTCCCAGATGTGGTCTTACACGAGTCAATATGATGTCGATGTCCCAGACATGGTCTTACTCATAAAGTTCATATCGATGCCTACATCATAGACGAGGTCTTTTACATAGAATTCATATCGATGCCTACGTCCCAGACGAGGTCTTACACAAATTTCAAATCAACGACAACGTCCTAGACGTGGTCTTACATGATAAAACAGAATAGATACCTATGTCATGACATAGCTAATCCTATCTATTCTTAGGTTCGTACGGGACTTCTCGGCTTTATCACTATATCAAACTTATTTCAAAATTCATGCACTTAGCATCTCATACTCATTAATTTTCATCAATAGACATATTAATACATATATTCAATTCAATACAGATAAGTTTATTTGCATAGTGACTTACCTCGGATTTGGTTTATCGAACGGAAACGGCTACTCAGTTATTTTTGCTTTCCCGCGATCTAAGTCTATTTTCCTCGGTTCTTGATCTAAACATATTCAGAATTTATCCTTTTATTGACTATTTCATTCAATTAAATCCAAACACATATATTTAGGGCTATTTACAACTTAGCCCTCACATTTGCACATTTTATCAATCTAGTCCATTTTACTCAAAACATCAAATTTCACAAGATCAATGCATACACAAGCTTAGCCAAATACATATACATCACATACAAGCCCACATTTCTCATCAAACTTGCAATTTAGTCCTTCAATTTACCATTTTCTCAATTTAGCCCTATTTAGCTAAATTCATCAAAACTTCAAGAACATAACATGTTCATCTACCTCAAATCTTTCATTTTTTGTAACATCCTAAAAGTGGGCCTATGCATTTATGTGATAGTCTAATATGTTAAATTAAGATTTTAAAGGTTGGGCTGACTTTTTGATTAAATATTTGGATTAAGGTTAAGGTTAGTGCTCTGGATAATTTTAAGTGAAATAGTGGGCTCTAAAAATTTGGTTTAGGTGGCTAATAAATGGTGTTAGCTTACAATTTAAGAAGGTGGATAATTAAGTGACAAGTTGGGCTTGTGACCCAAAGAATTAAAGTACATAAAGTGGGCATAAGGTGGCGCCATAAAGGGTGAGGAATTGGGCACTTGTATGGCCGATTGGGCCTTAAAAGATAGGGCAAATTCGGCACTTAAATGAGAAGGGGGTGGACGGCAAATAGACTACCTTTTAGGAGTTATTTCTTTTATTTTAAGTGTTAAAAAGCTGATAATTAATAAAGAGGAGTTGATTTTAAGGTGGGCTCTCCTAAAGGTAAGATAAGGATTAAGTTATCAAGAGAGTTAAAAAGCTATCAAATGGCAATGAGAGTTGGTAGAAAATCCAACTCGGGAGGAGAGTTGGTAGAAATTCCAACTCTGTATGTGTGGGTATGCTAAAATTTCTCTATAAATAGGGAGTAGTATTCTTCAATTTTGGTAACTTGAAACCCTATTATTCTCTCATTCTCTGCCGAAATTTCCAAGCCTTCTCTAAAGTTTCTCTTTTTCCTTTTCTAAGAGCCAAATTCCTTTGTTCATACCCTCATCTCCTATAGCCGAATCTACAAGTGAGATCTCTATTTTCCCGAAGGTGCACTGTAAGCCGTAGACTCCCTAGTAATCCGATGAGTTTTGGGATTTTTCCTTTTTTGTGATTCCTTTGTTTTGATCAACTCCTAATCTAAATCATTATTTCCAAGGCCCTGTCGATTATACCCTTTACTCCTAGAAGCCGAAGCTATCCCATTAAAGTCGATTTGGTGGAAAATCAAAGGTAAGAAGTGGTAAGTGTGGCCGAATGGTCTTCCATGATTTTCTGTGCTTTGGCCGAATGCTATGTGGGGTTAGGATAATTGTGTGTATCAGTTGGTTTGATGTTTGGTTAATGGCCGAATGTAGGAAGGATTGGTGGTGACAATTTCTAAAGGATTTTCGGGATTCGGCTAACTACGTAAGTGTTCGTTTTAAAGGTTACATATAACTAATGAGTTAGATCTCATCGTTTAAATGATTTAGTGATTAAGGATGGACTCGAATAACAGTCAGGCAGAAAAGGTTGGATCTATACAACTAACACCCAAATACAAGAAGCGATCTGTTTCGGTAGTGCGAGACTGGCCAATGGGATGTGGGCCGAAATCGAAGTCAGATCGTGGGCCAATAATAGCTGTTTCAAGTGATAGTAATAGATATAGCAAAAGCCTTAGTACGCAAATCAGGTGTGTAACACTTCCCCACTGTCTAGATCTGATTAATAATAAATGTATATATATATATGTATATGAGTTCATAAGATTTATATGTTACATTAAAAGCTGAAATCTCAGATTTAAACGACGGACCCTCAGGTTAGTAGATAATTTGACTATATGTTACAAGTAAACTATTGTACATGTTTTAAATTATTGTGCATGATGCATGGGTTGGGTGATGAAAGGAGGAAGTTATATGTACATGTATATGAGTAACGATTTTTACCGTGAATTCTTCAGAACGACTAATGCCGTGAGCGATTATCTGAGCTTGACCATTATATATTATACGGGCTTTGGCCATATATGTTGATGAGCAGCATGACTGCCATCTTGGAGAGTAGCGGTATGGGTTGATTGTAGAAATCCCCAATGGTGTGTTGGTTGGTACGGGGGCATGTAGCAGATGGAAACCTAGGCAAATGTGTTGGGCTTTACATATTATATGTCACACTGTAAATGAATCTATTATTATAATTAATGAGGCCCAAATATAGTGGTGCATGAGGGTTGCACACTGAGTCTCGCGACTCACCCCCTTTAAACTAACCTTTCAGGTGACGATTAGTGCATCGAACCGGGCCGGAGTGGAGCGCAAGGTGGCCATGCATAAGAAGGTGGATCCGGAGACAAGTTCCCCATATTAGTTTTTTTTTAAGTAAATTTATATTATGGGCTTGAACTACGTTGTAATAAGACCATGGGTCATTAGTTTACATATTTGTTTTATTATGGGCCTTTATTATTAATTTTCGTTTTAAATTCTTTCAAGGATATGTAAACCAGTTTTGGGCTTTTGCTTATTAAGACATTTTTTTTATGTAACTCCTATTTGGGCTTTTTGTCGACATGATGGGTTTTCATAAAATTTTTCTTAGTGACATACCAGATTCGGTAGAAGTGTTTGGGTCGGGTTTGGGGTGTTACAAATTGGTATCAGAGCCCAGTTCAAAACTCAGCTTTGGGGTTTTGGGCCTAAAAGATTTTCAAAAAAAAAAGGGTTTTTAAAACATGGATTTTTATTAGTAAAGGTTGGTTAGTTCAACATGGCACCTGCGTCTCCGGCCAAGTTCGCCAGGTAAGTACTATAAACCATTGTGTGATATAAATGTGGGCTTAATGGGCTTATGGGACGTAGATTATTTAGATTAGAATCTGATGGAGTCTAGGCTTAGACAAACAAATTCTTAAAATCCATAAAACTTAACTTCATTAAACAAAACATGTAAACAAGTCACAAGACTAAAGTGTGGTAACAAGCATATGCATGTCTAGGAGTAGATTCGGAAGAGCTTGGTATTTAAGCAGTCCGAGTGACTCACCTCCTCTTGAGAATCTCACCGTGCATAGTGACTATTCACTTTAGCCATGACAGGTGTGGCAATAGGCATATGCATGTCTAGGAGTGGATTGAGGAAAGCTTGGTACTTAAGCAAATCTAGTGACTCACCTCCTTTCCACTAGAATCCTACAGTGCGTAGTGACTATTCACCCTAGTTCTGATGCGTGTTGATGTGCCAAAACTACAATTAAAACCCGAAAGGGACCACCACTTGTTTTCTAACAAAAATGTTTAGAATATCCTTACTTTGAAAAAATACCTATGATTTGCAAAATACCCGATTTACAAAGTCAACGGAATCTTTCCATAGAAAATAAAAACAACAACAACAACATCAAAATATCCTTGGATTGTAAAATTACCAAGTTACCCTAAGTTGTAAATGACCAAAATACCCCTGATTGGCAAAATTATTGAAACACCCCTCCAGATTTTCAAAATTTTTAAAATAATCCCAGATTTTATAAATTACCGAAATACCCTCAAATTTGTAAAAAAATTATTGAAATTTATGAAATTATCAAAATACCCTCGAGTTGGAAAATTACCAAAATACCCTTATTTCGTAAAATCACCTGGAACCATATTTTGGAAAATTACAAAAATACCCTTGTAGGTTAAAATTACGAAAATACCCCTTGGTAGCGAAATGACGAAAATACCCTTAGGTAATGAATGTTACTTATATGAACATTGTGTGTGCATAATTCCTAGAATAGGAAGACTGAAAATTGTAGATAGGTTCGAAATCGAAAGAATCACTTTTAAACTATGTTACATAAGATTGTTCGGGGATAATTAGTGAAAACAATTAATGACTCATAAAATTCTTAAACCAGATAAACGCGAACTAGAAGAATGAGTACAAGAGGTCGAGGATGTCTGCCACGTGGGCGCGGCAGAGGTAGGATGACCATGTTAGAACCCGTAGGATCGGGTTATAAGCCAGGAAGTGAGATACCGGTTCCACCAGCTGCTGAGGTGGAATTTGAGGACCAGACAGGTGGAGAGGACGTGGTGTCTCAGGTCGTACTAAGGGTTTTAGAAAGAGTGGCTGAGGCTGGTATGGGTAGAGGAGCCCAAAAATCTGTGCCTGAAAGGTTGAGGAGCAATGGGGCCGAAGTATTTAGGGGAGTCTCTGGTGTATCCCCGAGTTTCGCTGAATATTGGTTGGAGGCAGTGGAACGAATAATGGATGACTTAGACTTCACAGTCGAGGAGAAGCTGAAGGGAGCCGTGTCTCTTCTTCGAGACGAGGCCTACCAATGGTGGCTCACGGTGAAAGAGGGTACGACCGCGGACCTGATTGACTAGGATCTCTTTAAGGAGTCATTCCAGGGAAAGTACGTTGGGGCTAGTTATATGGATGCACAAAGGAAAGCATTCTTGAATTTGGTACAGGGGAGTAAGTCTGTGGCAGAGTATGAGGCTGAGTTTCTACGCTTGAGCCGTTACGCTCGAGGAATGGTAGCAACAGAGTACGAACGATGCGTTCGGTTTGAGGATGGCCTACGGAATGAGTTAAAGATTCTAATTGCACCACAGCGAGAGAGAATCGTCGCGGTTTTGGTGGATAAGGTCAAAATAGCAGAGAAAGTGAAACGGGCTGAGAGAGAAGAAAGGGATAAGGATCAGGGTGAGAATAAAAAAAGTGTTGGGCAATCGGGAGCATCTAAGAATTTTCAAAAGAGGCCTAGGACTGATGGGCCAGCTTGTGCTCCATCGGGCCAGAGTCAAGCATGTTCAATATATGGGAGAACCCATTATGGGGAGTGCAGGGTGAAAACCCGTGGATGTTTTAGGTGTGGATCCACAGAACATTTGATGAGGGACTATCCTCAAAGGGATCGGGGATAGCCAACGGGCCGAAGTTCTGATCAGGCTAGGAGAGGTGGTCAGCCTGGACCGAGGGGTCGTGGTCAAGCCAGAGGTGGCAATGGTGCAAGAGGTGGTCGTGAAGCACCAGGTGGAGGTGCGAGTTATGTTGAGGCAAGGCAGCCAGCTTTGGTCTATGCAGCATATCGCCAAGGGGACGGAGACACTCCAGATGCGAATAATGGTCAATACCCTACCATAATATACTAAGTGTTTATTTTGGCTTTAGAATTAAAGTGCGCAGCGAAAGCATAGTGGTGAAACTTAGGTAGCATGATTTCTAGTTAGTTGAAAATTTCGAGGACGAAATTTCTTTAAGGAGGGTAGAACTGTAACATCCTAAAAGTGGGCCTACGCATTTATGTCATAGTCTAATATGTTAAATTAAGATTTTAAAGGTTGGGCTGACTTTTTGATTAAATATTTGGATTAAGGTTAAGGTTAGTGCTCTGGATAATTTAAAGTGAAATAGTGGGCTCTAAAAATTTGGGTTAGGTGGCTAATAAATGGTGTTAGCTTACAGTTTAAGAAGGTGGATAATTAAGTGACAAGTTGGGCTTGTGACCCAAAGAATTAAAGTACATAAAGTGGGCATAAGGTGGCGCCATAAAGGGTGAGGAATTGGGCCCTTGTATGGCGGATTGGACCTTAAAAGATAGGGCAAATTCAGCACTTAAATGGGAAGGGGGTGGCCAGTGATTAGACTACCTTTTAGGAGTTATTTCTTTTATTTTAAGTGTTAAAAAGCTGATAATTAATAAGGAGGAGTTGGTTTTAAGGTGGGCTCTCCTAAAGGTAAGATAAGGATTAAGTTATCAGGAGAGTTAAAAAGCTATCAGATGACAGCAGTGTTGGCTGAAAATCCAACTTTGGGAGGGGAGAGTTGGCCTAAATTCCAACTACGTGTCCTGCAGGTATCTCAAATTTCTCTATAAATAGGGAGTAGTATTCTTCAATTTTGGTATCTTGAAACCCTATTCTTTTCTTATTCTCTGCTGAAATTTCCAAGCCTTCTCTAAAGTTTCTCTTTTTCCTTTTCTAAGAGCCGAATTCCTTTGTTCATACCCTCATCTCCCATAGCCGAATCTACAAGTGAGATCTCTGTTTTCCCGAAGGTGCACTGTAAGCCGTATACTCCCTAGTAATCCGGTGAGTTTTGGGATTTTTCCTTTTTTTTGATTCCTTTGTTTTGATCAACTTCTAATCTAAATCATTATTTCCAAGGTCCTGTCGATTATACTCTTTACTCCTAGAAGCCAAAACTATCCCATTAAAGTCGATTTGGTGGAAAATCAAAGGTAAGAAGTGGTAAGTGTGGTCGAATGGTCTTCCATGATTTTCTGTGCTTTGGCCGAATGCTATGTGGGGTTAGGATAATTGTGTGTATCGGTTGGTTTGATGTTTTGTTGATGGCCGAATGTAAGAAGGATTGGTGGTGACAATTTCTAAAGGATTTTCGGGATTCGGCTAACTAGGTAAGTGTTCGTTTTAAAGGTTACATATAACTAATGAGTTAGATCTCATCGTTTAAATGATTTAGTGATTAAGGATGGACTCGAATAATAGTCAGGTAGAAAAGGTTGGATCTGTACAACCAACGCCCAAATACAAGAAGCGATCTGTTTCGGTAGTGCGAGATTGGCCAACGGGGTGTGGGCCGAAATCGAAGTCAGATCGTGGGCCAATAATAGTTGTTTCAAGTGATAGTAACGTAGATATAGCAAAAGCCTTAGTATGCAAATCAGGTGTGTAACACTTCCCCACTGTCTAGATCTGATTAATAATAAATGTATATATATATGCATATGAGTTCATAAGATTTATATGTTACATTAAAAGTCGAAATCTCGGATTTAAACGACGGACCCTCAGGTTAGTAGATAATCTGACTATATGTTACAAGTAAACTATTGTACATGTTTTAAATTATTGTGCATGATGCATGGGTTGGGTGATGAAAGGAGGAAGTTATATGTACATGTATATGAGTAACGGTTTTACCATGAATTACTATAACTGCTAATGCCAGTGGAGCGATTATCTGAGCTTGGCCATTATATGTTATCTGAGTCGACCATATATGTTGATGAGTAGCATGACCGCCATCTTGGAGAAATAGCGGTGTGGGTTGATTGTAGAAATCCCCAATGGTGTGTTGGTTGGTGCAGGCGTGTAGCGGATGGAAACCTAGGCAAATGGGTTGGGCTTTGCATATTATATGTTACTGTTGTAAATGAATCTATTATTATAATTAATGAGGCCCAAATCTAGTGGTGCATGAGGGTTGCACATCGAGTCTCATGACTTACCCCTTTAAACTAACCTTTCGGTGACGATTAGTGCATCGAGACGGTAGGAGTGGAGTGCAAGGTGGCCATGCATAAGAAGGTGGACTCGGCGACAAGTTCCCCATATTAGTTTTTTTTAAGTACTTTTATATTATGGGCTTAAACTACATTGTAATAAGGCCATGGGCCATTAGTTTACATATTTGCTTTATTATGGGCCTTTATTATTTATTTTCGTTTTAATTTCTTTTAAGGATATGTAAACCAGTTTTGAGCTTTTGCTTATTAAGACATTTTTTTATGTAACACCTATTTGGGCTTTTTGTCGACATGATGGGTTTTCGTAAAATTTTTCTTAGTGACATACCAGATCCGGTAGAAGTGTTTGGGTCGGGTTTGGGGTGTTACATTTTTCATTCTCAAACATCACAAAGTTTGCAAAATTATCAATGGTATATTTCACATATATCATCAAAACACAAAATTAAGGCATGGGTTTTGTAGCTCTCAAAGCAACGATTACAAAAACGTATAAATTATCAAGAACCGAAGTAAAAACATACATTAATCTTGCATAAATAAAGCCGAATGCCCTAGCACATTTCTCTTTCTTTTTCTTTCTTCAATTTCGGCACCCAAATATAAGATGATAGCATTCATCTTTTCTTTTGTTTATTATTACAAACATATTATTATTCATTTTACTAAAATATCCATTCAATTAATAAATAAAACAAACATATAACAAGGGCATATTTTCCTTTCATTCACCCACTAATTAAATAATGGTCTAATTGCTTCCTAAGGCCATCACTTTTATAAAGCCACAACACATAGGCACCTTAACAGATAGCATGCAAGTTTCGCATTTAACGCAATTCAATCCTTTATTCAAATTAAGCTCACAGAAAGATAAATTAACTTACGAAAATTTAACACATGCTTAGTCACATCTCAATGGCACAGAAAATAATATTAAAATATTATTTAGACTCGAATTTTGGTCTTGAAACCACTGTTCCGACTAGGGTATAAATCAGACTGTTACACAAAGACCTTCAAATGAGCCAATGATGGCTTGAACCTGAACCAAGCCTCAAAAAGTGTATTGTGAGCAGGTGCCTTAGTTGGAAGCTTTATTTCGAATGTAGATGAAGAGTGTTAATCGCTTGATCCACATGGTTTTGGGCATGTTTTTTCTCAAACAACAGGCACCTAGCCATAACCATTAAACTCTTGTTTTTTCTTTCACTAACCCCATTCTATTGAGAGGTATTAGTGTTGGTCAATTTTTGTTTGATGGCAGCATCATCACAGAAAGCTTGAAATTGGGTTGAAGTATACTTAGTCCCATTATTTGATCTTATAGACTTCAGCTTGCATCCTGTTTTTGTTTCAGCTGTAGCTTTGAACTTCAAGAACACTTGAGCTACCTCAGACTTATATTTCAAGAAGAAAATCTAGCAATATCTGGTACAATCATCAATGAAAAGAATGAAGTACTTGTTACCATTGAGTGATTCAGCCTTTATGGGGCCACACACATCAGTGTGCACTAGCTGCAATTTTTCTGAAGCTCTCTAGGCCTTATTGGTAGGAAATGGCAGTCTTGCTTGTTTTCCTAGTTGACATACCTCACAAACATCATCATCCTTCACTGAGTTGGTGAAGTTTTCAACCAAATTTTCACTGACCATCTGAGCCATCGATCTGAAGTTGACATGCCCAAGCCTTTGGTGCCAAAGCCTAAATCTTCAGTAGAGGCAATGCAGGCTGAGTGTGAGTCACTTGGCCAGTTAACTTCAAAGTATTTATCAGTCATAGTGACTAACATAATGCTTGATCCATTTGGATCAGCATTTTGGCACTCCTTTCCCTTGAACACAGCTAAATAACCTTTCTCAAGCAATTGAGCAATGATGAGAAGGTTCCTGTCGATTTAAGGTACCAACAGCACATTTGAAATGACCTTGTAACCTGTGGGAGTGCATATCAAAACATTCCCTTTTCCTTTAGCCTTGATAAACTGCCCATTACCAACTTTCACTTTGGTTTTGCAACTTCTGTCCAAAGTTTTGAAAATGGTTGCATCTGGTGACATGTGATTGGTGCAACCACTGTCTAGTAACCATCCTTTTGAGCCCTTCTTCTGACCAGCTGAGCATGAAACAACAAAGGCTTGCTCTTCATGGTCATTACTGTCTTCAACTACTCGAGCTTCAGCCTTTTTTATTATGCTTGATTCTGCTTTGGTTTGCCCTTGTTTTTGCAAACCCTTTCAACATGCCCCATCTTCTTGAAATATTGCCATTGTGCATCAGTGCGAACCAACATCTCTCTTACGAATGATCAAGCCTTTTACAGTGCTTGCAGGGTTGATCCCCTCTTCTTTCAACATCGTGCTTAGGCCTATTTTTCCAAGTCTTCTTGCCTTTGTAGGCAGAAGTGCTCGAAGCAGACTTGGTCTTGGCTTGAAAAGCACATTCTTGGTGCTCTTCCATTTTGCTGGCCCTTCTTTGTTCTTGTGCATATAGGGCATTAATCAACTCAGTTAGGGAAATGGTTGAAAGATCCCTCGAATCCTCTAAGAAGGATATTTTTTCCTCATACCTCTCAGGTAAGGTAGAGAGGACTTTCTCCACTATCCTTGCTTCATTGAATTGCTCACCAAAGAGCCTTATGCTATTGACTACAGCCATGATCCTATCAGAATAATGCTTCACTGTTTCTTCTTCTTTCATTTTCAAATTCTTGAAATCCCTTCTTAAGTTCAACAAATGCTGTTGCCTTGTTCTCTCTGTGCCTTGCAACTCCTCATTGAGCTTGTCCCAAGCCTGCTTTGGTGTTTCACAGGTCATGATCCTAGTGAAGCTTACATCAAACACACAGCTCTGAAAACATGACATGGCTTTGTGCCTCTTGGTCCTCTCATCTACATGTTGTCTGATTTGAGCTACTATGGGATTGGCCCTAAGTGGTGCTGGCTCAGCATCAGTGTTTACAACTTCCCACAGATCAAAGGCTTACGGGTAAGTCCTCATCTTAACCACACATATATGATATCCTTCACCATTGAAAACCGATAGGATTGTAGGCGAAAAACTTGCAGAAGCCATTAGAGTTATGGTTCACATGCAACAGGTCCTCTAAGATAAAGGCTCTAGATACTAATTGTTGGTGTTATGAACAATGAGCAGACAACTTCAGCTTTGACTTGAGCAATAAGCCTTGTGACTTGCAGAAGAAACAAAAGCAAGAAACTAACAGAAAATGAAATTAAAAGCTAAGAATAATAGAGCATAAGGAAGGAAACTTGATAAGTTTTCATTTAAAATAGAATAATGGCATAATACCAATACAAATACAATTTTATGGCAGAACATTACAAGTCAAAGATTACCTAAACTTTCACCTAACACCACTAAATACATAGAAACTTGTTGAATTAACTCGTAAACATTGCATTGCTGATTTTTCAATCAATCAGCACCTAAATTACATCAAAAGATTTACCAACTAAGTCCTAAAAGAACTAAGTTACAAAATATAAACTTAAAGCAACAAAATAAGTTAAATTTGGACAACATTCATAAACTTCAGCTGCTGCCAGCATATCACGAGTTGCATGTGCTACTTCTTTGCTGCTGCATGCGTTGCATGGAAACTAACTTCAACATATATACATGTTTAACATAGGTATTTTTGGGGAAATGATATCACAAAGAAAATGGAAGTTACAACCAAAGCTATGACAAACAAGTTATTTTATAAGTTTATATATCCTTTCACAAAGATGAGAAGTTGTTAAAGGGAACCCTGTTAATGAAGAAGAATAGACAAACATCTGCAACATTGTTACCGACCTTGCAATATAATTTTCATCTCATCATTGTCATAGTCCAAATGATTTGCCGTTATTACCTTGAGCATTCGCACCGGAAGGTTCACTGAGCAAATACTCGATCTCCTTCGGTTCATCTTTCACCCATGGATGGTTTGGATTTGATCTTAGACCCTCCAATTCCATTGCAATTTCCTTCATTGAAGGCCTCTTCTTCTAACTCTTAAGCACTGTTTGCCAACATAGCAACTTCCTTTATTTGTGTAGTGTTTCCTCAACAAGCACTTGATGATCAATAATTTGAATAATTGGTCCTTCTTCAAGCGGAAGCGAAATGCATTGCTAGATTTCGTTCTTCTTCTGGCATTTGAAAACAAAGTGCCTTTCTCTTGGTCAGTAACTCAGCAAGGACAACTCCGAAGCTATACACGTCGCTCTTTTCAGTCAACTGGCTTGATTGAAAATACTCTGGATCCAAGTAACCAAGTGTCCCTTGTACCAATGTGGTTAACTGTGTTTGATCCCAAGGAACTAACCTCGAAGCTCCAAAATCTGACACTTTTGCAGTGTAATGTTCATCTAGGAGAATGTTGGTAGACTTAACATCTCTATGAATAATGGGAGGATAAGCAGCTGAGTGGAGATACGAGAGTGCTCCAGCAGTTTCAGCTGCAATTCTCAACCTACATTCCCAAGACAAATACCCTTTGCCCGAACAATGCAGGCGCTGATGAAGGGTACCATTGGATATAAATTCGTAAACCAACAAAGGGACTTCGATCTCTAAACAACATCCCAAGAGCTTCACAACATTTCTATGGTTAACCTGAGAAAGAACAATGACTTCATTAACGAATTGTTCAACTTGACTGTGATCTGCAATCATGGATTTTTTAATGGCGACAACCTTGTTGTCTTGCAATATTCCTTTATAAACTGTCCCATGGCCTCCTTTTCCGAGAATTCCAGTTTCATGGAAGTTGTTTGTTGCCTTTTTCAGCTCTTCTGAAGAGAATATTTTAGCTGAAATAGACCCTTTAAGCTTTGAAAATTCTTGTTGTAAGATAATTCCACCATTTTGTAGGAAGAAATTTTCTCTTTGCCTGATAAGCTTTCTTTGCCAAAGTCCCCAATATATCCAGAAATGCTCAATACGAACACTAAAAGGCTTATACTCACACCTAGTTTAACATGAAACAGGGTAACAAATTGAACTATTTTATTGAATCTTTAGAACCCGAAATATTTTTACAATAAAAGTATAATAGTATAAATTGATGTTTTACCTAGACCAATGTTAACAAAAGGAAAGCCGTCAGGTGCATCCACAGGACTGCAACCAGTTCCGTTTCTTTGCCATCACCTTCATACGCACCTTTACAAATGCATTTGAAACTTCCTGGTAAATTGCTGCATATTGCATTTTTATCGCAGGGACTCCAAATCTTGCACTCATCGATATCTACAAAATGAAAAATCATTTAACAAGCAAAAAAAGAGTTGCAGACTTGCAGTATCTATTTAAATCCGATCTTGATTGACAGCAGATGTTAAAAGACATACCTAGGCAACCTTCTGGGAGGTATGGATTCCCATAGAAACCGTCTGGACACTTGCAAAGATAGCCTGAACCAGTGTCAGGTTCGTGACACTCGCTCCGATAACATGCGTAATTTAACGGATTCTTAGCAGCTTCGACACACGTCTCGTTGCTTACAACCCAATCAAGGGACACCGGAAACTTGTAATCCTCAGATATATAGTGAACATAATCCGAAGAGAACCGAAATCGACTTTCTTCAACAATAAAAGCATAGCTGCAAGGATTAAAATCCGACACATTGACATGGCCGTTAAAGCTATAAGCTACCACATCAATGGTTTTCAACCCATCAGGAATCTGTATCTGGCAACATCCGAATCCCGAACAAGATCCATCAACCAAGTCTTCGAACCGATTACATAAGGACATACACCCGGCTCTATAACTTTTGTTTCCGACAAATCCAAAAGGTAAGCGTAAGTGTCGCATCCAATTGCAGTAAACTTGTTTCGGGTATTTGAGACATTGTAAATCGAAAAGGAGACAAGGATATTATCTGCGGGGCCGTCATCCCAGCGATCCGTGGAGCACTATAACAATCTCGAGCAACTGTGGTTAAGATTTGCAACTGACCTTCCATGGTGATATTGGTGACAATGAAATCAGTGTATGCTAAGTAGGCTTTGAAGGAGTCAGCTGTTTCAGTGCAGTTGATATAAAAGTTCTTGTTTAGATAACAGCCTTCCATTGTGCCAAATGGGTATGGGATAGTTAAATCTCCACAATGAGTAGGACAGCCATTTTTGGCGAACACTTGAGCTCTTGTCACTGGTATAAAAGTTACCGCCATTACCAACAGTACGAGGATGTTTGGAGATAATCTCGTATGTGAATCCATTACGGTCTCTCTTTCCTAAACCTGACACCGAAAGTTAGATTAAAAGAGGAAAAATATATATTAATTCTTTGGAGAATACGTATGAATGCCGGCTTTGTATGATCTGGGTTACCTCTAGTTGGGGTTGTCTATCGGTTTTGAAACATGGGATTATGTCTGAGTCCAGAAAAAGGCCTAAAACAAACACAAATGAAAAAACAAGCAGATGAAGCGAGCACTAGTTGGTAAAAATGGAGGACTCATTTCACGAACCATGGTGATTTTCCTTTTGTTTTTGTCATAGTTTTCGACTTTTCTTTGGTTACTTCACTTTTGTGTTTGATGTGGTTGTTTTTGTTTGATTGTTTCTGGCTGCTGCCGGCTTTACAACCAAAGCTATTAATGCGTGTTAATTAATAAATTAACCGGAAATCCCACAATTGGTGGGCTACTAATCAAATTAAAATAGTTTTAGTAATTCAACTAATTTGAATCTAGTGATTATGTATTTAAAGGTTTGTGTTACAGTTAAATTCACTTTTAAACTTTAATTTATATATTTAAATAAATTCTAATTAAATAATTTTTATTTAGTACAATTTTAATTCAAATTCAAATTATTTTTAAGAAAAATATCACCAAAAAGTGAAATACACTCATTTGGATACAAATATAAAATGAATAATATTTGATGTTTCAGTATATAAATTTTATGCACTATTAATGTATAATAAAATGATATATTATCATTAAATTAAATAAAAATATTAATAATTTTATTTAAACATGATTAAACATTAATCATAATTATTACGAATAAATATTAATAATTTTGGGATTTAGACCTTGGGAAAATATAAAAAAAATTTATGGAATTTGTGATTATTTTAATGAATTATATAAATTATAGGGATAAAAGTTCAAGAAAATTACCTATCCAAAAAGGACCAAAAGTGATTAGTTGCTCTAAATGCGGACAAACAACGAATTAAATAACTATAAACAGGTCTAAAACCAAAATCAAGACTAGAAAAGATAACAAAACACAGTTTATCACTACAGGAAAATAGGGTTTTAGGTCAAAACGCATAAATATTATACATAAGTGGCGTTTTCATGAAAACGCCAAAAATAGAAAAATAGCGGCGATTTAGGTCCAAACGCCGCGAAAAACTGAGAAATAGTGGCGTTTTTTGTTCCAAATGCCGCTAAAGGTTGAGCAATAGTTCCATTTTCGTCTAGGGTAATCAACACTCGTTTCGATTTGATTTTATTTTGATATTTGAAACTGACTTAGCTATGAGAAACTTAGTTATGAAAATTTACAAATTGATAACTAAACTGCCGAAACCATTTTAAAATCGAGTTTTGAAAACGGGAATTGACTTTAAAAACAAAATAGGAGTCGCCACCAATCCCTTTTTATTTAGGTGTGATTGGATCACCTTGTAAAACGTTTTATTTTAAAACATTTGATTTTGGTCTACGAAAATAGAGAAAACGGGTTCGACAGTTGGTTACATATGAGGAAGGGTTAGCACCATCATAACGCCCAAAAGTTGGTACCAAATTGATAAAATCATGTCCAAATGTTTGAAATTTAAAAAGTTTTAAAATAAGATCCATTATTGGAAGGAAAAAATACCACGCCCAGTAAGTTAGGATATAGTATCTCATAACTTCGAAGCTAGATACATCTTTTTAGAAAATTCTTACCTCGAGATACAAAACATCACACCCAATAAGTTAGGATACAATGTTTTGAATTCCCAAGAATAAGTTTTTATATTTGGCAGACTTGAATTTTGAAAATAGAAGGATATCTAATATTTTAAGTTTTACGAGAAAAATCACAACCCAGTAAGTTAGGGTCATGATTCTTCTCAAGACTCCAAATATCCCATATCACCGTTAAAATATTTTACAAAAAATCTTTAGTTTAAAAGATATTTTTATTAAAATGGTATGATTAAGACATTGTAATATATATATATATATATATATATATATATATATATCAATTGCAATTATACTGAATTATATTAACAATAAATAATAATATAACATGAATAAATAAATTATAAGAAAAAATATTAAAGCAATAATATACGAATATAAATATACAAATAAATGTATATAATAATTAATAAAAATCATAACATATAATAAAATAATATAAAATAATTAATAATAATATATAAGGATTATACATAATAAAAATAATCAAGTAAATAATAGATATAGTAATTTTAAATAAAACATATATATACATAATATATTAATCATAAAAATTATATATGTAATAAACAATATAAATAAAATAGGTTATATATTATAATAAATTTTATATAAAAATAATATATAATATAATACTATATAATATATAGATTAAAATATAATATAATAAATAATATATAAATTATAAAATAATATATAAATTATTAAACCAAGTAATATATAATAATAATTAAATATATAACAATTATACATAATATATATATATAAATTTTGTACTACTAATAAATTAATAAATATAAAAAGTAATATATAATATAATAACTAATATATTAATCCAAAAATAATATGTAATAAAAATAATCAAATAATAATAAGTAATAATAGTTTTTTTTAAAAGGACAATATGTAATAAGATATATAAGTTTAATAGATTAATTTACAAATAATAAGAATATTAAAATAATTAGAAGCGATATTAGAATAAAATAAAATAAAAAATAAAGAAAGAAGGTTAAAATAGTAATTAAAACAAATTAAAATGATTAAATTAAAACACGCATTAAACTACGAGGTATAATATGGTAATTATGCTTCTTTTTAAAATGGTGTCGATTCGGTTTTTACTTTCAAAGAGTCGTGGGACTAAATTGGAACAAAAATAAACTTAAGGGTTAATTTAATAAGAAAATAAAAGGCAATTTGAGCTGAATTAAAATTAAAAATTTGTGGAAGGACCAAAATGAAATTATACCATTAAAAAATGCCGATCTTTGCCCGGGTCGAGTCAATTGCCATGAGTTGGATGCTTGAAAACAGCGTCATTTATTAATACTATATAAGTAAAAAAAGGTTAAAAATTATTTTAAAACTTAGTTTTAAAAAAAAAAAAAAGCTGCACAAAAAAAATGCTCTGCTTTCTCCGATCTCGAGCCTTCATCGCACGTGCCACACGTGCCGTCGTGGCCGATGGTCAGAGAGCCAAACCTCTCTGTTGAGAATCCAAAACACACGTGGCCCTCTCGTCTTTTCTTCTTTTTTAGTATTTATATAAAAAAATAGCGTAGATCTAAAAATAAATAAAATAACGTGAAAATCACCTTTTGTTAAAAAATCTCTATAGTTATATTTCTGTATATTTTCGTTTCTGTCTGTGTATTTTTCCTTTTTGTGTTACAGGTTTGTTTCGGCTTTTATAGCCTCTGAAATGAAAAATAAAAAGGAAAAACATGTTATGTCCATATCTGTTGCTGCTATTTCCTTTTCCATGCAGGAGAAGACGAGATCTTGGCGTGGGCATCATTCGGGCGCGGATTGAGGCTGGACGAGAGCCTGATTTGCGGTGCAAGGCGCGAGGAGGGGCTGCTTGCTGGGGCTGGATTCTCGCTTCCGGCGCCTAGGGTTTCCCAGAAATCCTAGGTCTTCTGTTACCTGTTTAGACATTGGGCCATTTGGGCCACACGAATTTGGTTCTGGGTAGTTAAAATCTGTTTTGGGTTATTTGTTTGGGCTCTGGGTTAATGTATTGGGTGGCTGGGTAGTTTAGGAATTGGGCCACGTGTATTGGGCTAAATAGTTTGTAAATGGACTGAAAAAAACATTTATATATATATATATATATATATATATTTATTTTTGTTTTGGTTAGTATCATGGGCCCGGGCAAAAATGGGCTTCTACAGCTACCCATTTTTGCTTATTGTCATGTAACGAGAATAGAGAAAAGACAATAGAAGGACCAATTTTGCCCGATCTTGGCCAAGCCTCGACTTCTTGGTCCTCGTCCTCTTTAAATGGCTTCCAAGTCCACTGCAACTTCAGGGAAATCAGGCTCATGTCTTCGATCTGCTTCGTTACAACTTAAGGTTGAAAGGGTCTTTGATCTGCTTCCTACAACTTCAGGAAGATAAGATCTTTTATCTTCAGTTTACTCCACTACAACTTCAGGGAGATAAGGCTAAAAGTGCTTTTGATCTGCTTCCTACAACTTCAAGAAGATGAAATCTTCTTTCTTGATCTACTCTACTACAACCCGAGGAGATAAATTTGAAAGTCTTCTTTTGATCTACTTCCTACAACTTTAAGAAGATAAGATCTTCTTTCTTCAGTCTACTCCACTACAACTTCAAGGAGATAAGGTTGAAAGTCTTCTTTTGATCTACTTCCTACAACTTCAAGAAGATAAGATCTGAAAGTGTCTTCCATCTGCTTCCTACAACTTTAGGAAGATAAGATCTGAAAGTGTCTTTGATCTGCTTCCTACAACTTTAGGAAGATAAGATCTGAAAGTGTCTTTGATCTAGTTCCTACAACTTCAGGAAGATAAGATCTGAAAGTGTCTTCGATCTACTTCCTACAACTTCAGAAAGATAAGATCTGTAAGTGTCTTTGATCTACTTCCTACAACTTTAGGAAGATAAGATCTGTAAGTGTTTTCGATCTACTTCCTACAACTTCAAGAAGATAAGATCTAAAAATGTCTTCGATCTACTTCCTACAACTTCAAGAAGATAACATCTGAAAGTGTCTTCGATCTACTTCCTATAACTTTAGAAAGATAATATCTTCTATCTTCAATCTACTACTCTACAACTTCAGGGAGATAAGACTAAAAAGGTCTTCGATCTGCTTCCTACAACTTCACGAAGATGAGATCTTCTATCTTCAATATACTCTGCTACAACTTCAGTGAGATAAGACTGAAAGGGTTTTCGATCTGCTTCTTACAACTTCAGGAAGATGAGATCTGCAAACTCACTGATATTGCTACACCATCCGCTGAGAGACATGTCCTGTAGACTCGGTTTAGTATGTTTATGTTACATGACTAAGATGCTATGATTAAAAATGAATCAAATGCTTCTAGCTACATATAACATGTCATGAAGATGACTCCTTTTAAAGGATTAGGATGCAATGACCAAAATGAATCAAATGCTCCTAATGAAATTTGCTATGATACAAAAAATGTTATGAGTATGATTGCTATTCTAGGTGTTATCACTCATTTATCCATCAAGGTTTCATCTTCATTCCCATTGAAGTATCATTTTCTTGCTCAATTATTTTACCCCGTGGTAATTTTGAGTCCACCCCACTCGAACCTTGGGACATGAAGTTTGTGCCTCCTACTGTAATAACATTTGACTTCTTCCATCCAATCTATTACCACTCAGAGGTATCGTTTTCCACCATTCCATAGGTGTATAAATTTAAAATTTACATGAATGTAGGGTCTCCCTACAATGATCCCCTTTTACACTTAGCTTGACCTTGTTCGTCATTTGCCGATATGGTATAACCAACGAAATTGTCTTATTCAATAAGAATCCGAAGAGATAATCATTTTCCAATGTTTCCAATCCCTTTAGCTTGTTGAGTTCTGAACAATAGTCTTGTTTCAGATTCTCATATTATTTAGAAGCTTCTAGAGTAATATGCAAAACTCCTTTTATGAAAGTATTATTAGTCCATTAATCGTTATTTCGATATGAAATGCTTGAAAAAGATTACAACAATGGACAAGAAAGAAATTAATCAAGAGCATAGCTCGAAACAAATAAGTTAATCAAAGATAACAAAGGTAATAAATGAAAATTGATTGGTATATCTTAAAAAGAATAAAGTAAATATAACAAAGGCTATAAAAGAAAATTCATTGGGGTGTTTCTTTGAAAAGAATAAAGTAATCAAAGATTTAAAATGGGCAAAATAGGAAAATAGGTGCCCTAGATATCGTAGTTTGAGCTTCTCTATTTCGATTTCTTGAGGACCATTTTAAACTCAATATGTGTTTAGGGGATCCAGAGTATTCTATCAATGCCCCAAGGCACAACATACCTCTTCATTGTTAATTCAAATGTAGCAAGACTACTGTGTGCCCCACTTTTGATCAAAATTTGAGCCGCCCTTTTCGGGTTTTCAGCTCAAAGCCCCTTTGGTCTCAAAGTGCCCTTTGCGGGTTTTTGCCTCGGCCTCTCCTTTTTTTTCTTTTTTTTTTGTTCGAGACGCCCTTTACGGGTTTTCACCTTGGTCTTTCCTCTTTTAGGTAAAATATCTCTTGACTAAACCTGAATTCACCAGATTGGGCAAGTATTCGCCATCCATCTCGGTTAATATCAATGCTCCTCTAGAACAGGCCCTACTTAAGTCCTTCCCAGTTTGGCATATACTTTCCTCTAAAATCATTTTGTAGAGGAAAAATCTTTTTCAGCATCAGGTTTGTTCGTGAAATTCCCTAAGATGAACTTCTTTAACGTAAGCTCGCATCAATCTGACCGTGACAAATAGCTTTTAACCTTTTCTTAAATTAGGTTCAATTGGAAAAACGTTTCAATTCCATGAACCAATAGGTAAGATGTTGCCCCAGTGTAGGTTCTGACCGACGTTCAATAAGACTGAGGGTAACGGTAACTTCTTATGCCAATCCTTACAAGTCTAAGTCATCTTTCATAGTTTTTTCTTTTGAAAACTTTTGCTGTACGTGGTATGCTGCCTGATCTTTGAACAAACTGTAAACTTTGACTTTGTACAATTATGCATTCTATGCTGGCATCTGATCCTTTCCTTTATTCTTCATTTTTTATATTTTTTTAAATTTTTTTGTATTTTTTTGTTTGAATTTGATTACTGTCGACTTTGCAATATTGGCATATGAAGCAACATTCACCCTCTTAGTGAAGTAGACGACGACCTTAACGATGAATTGATGCCAACTAAAAGTATTTGACGAGATTGGCCTCATAATATCTATGCCCCCACATATGAAAAATTTGGGAAGAAGTGAAGAAGGCGCATGAATCTTGTCTCCTTAAATACGGCATTTGCAGTATAACTGAAGCAATCTCCCTTTTGTGGTAGACCAACAGTGCCCCATCCTCTTGTTTAGCCCACGTCTTATTAGTGCAGGCATGTCCTGATATGATTGTACGAAAATATCTTTGAATTCTCAAAGATAACTCAATAATATCTCGCCTTATTTCTGTGGTGAGCTAGGCTTCGATCTTTATTCCTTTCCTAGGTTCGCAATATCCATTGACCCTATGTAAGGTTGGATCTATTTTTCATCATTCTTAACAAGTCAGAAAATAGGTTAAAATCTCTGTCATCTTCAAAGTCCTTAGATCCCCTAAACCCATATCTTATTGAAAAAGGGAGTCAGTAGCAGCGTTGCTCACATCGTTGATATCTGGAGACCTAGGTATGAAGGCAAAAATCCAAAGAATAAATGATTCTAAGGATAGTTATTTGTATGGTGATGAATGAAGAATGAAAGAATATTCTAATAAAATGAAAGAATGTACAGTATGAAATAAAAGAATATGTTCTAAAAAGATGCATTTTATTGAAATAAAATTTTGAACATAAACCTATTTCACAAAAGGGTTCTTGTTGCCTCTAGGCTTAAGAAAACAAGCATGTTTTGAACATTACTCTAGATTAGCCCTAAAAGTACAGGGATTTCTTCCACAGTCTCATTATTCAAAACACTCCCAAGTACACAAGGGTTTGGAAACTTCATTCTCTAGTTCACTCTTTGATTTCTTCAAGGAGTAGCAACTTTCTTGTCTCCTCCTTCGATTACTGTGTTCACTACCTCGTTAAAGTGATCAGGTTTTGATGAATCGCCGAACTTCACAATTCCCATTTTAATGAACCTTTCGACCAACATTTTTAATGTAGTACAGTTTTCAATCAAGTGTCCCGTTATTCCCGCATGGTAGTCACATTGAGCGTTCGAGTCATACCATCTAGGATATGGGGGCTGTAAGGGCTTTAGATAAAATGGAGACACTATGTGTGTGTCAAACAAACTTTGATATAGCTCCTTATAAGTCATAAGGATTAACGTAAATTGGAGCCTTTCAGAGTTTTGTCTTGGGGAAACCTGATTGCTAGTAACTACCATCCTTGGCTGATTTACTTTAATCAGGTCTGAATGGCTCTTGTTATACCTACCGGTATTATTCGCTTTCTTTTCTTTCTTCTTCAGGGCCTTTGAGGTCCATTCTCCTCTTTCCTTTTCTCTACCAAAACAACCGGTTTGGCTTGATCATTGCTCGAGTTAACACCCATTGGAGAGTAAACGATGTCTTCCTTATCATCCTCGCTATTGTCTACTGAGCCACTCCTTTTTCCAAGTCCTCCGGCTCATAACTGGTTTAGTTGGCCTATCATATTCCTTTGGAATTCTAGCATTTCTTGTTGAATCTCGGTCAACTGCCCCTGCATCTATATTTGCATTTGCTCTATTCTCTCCAACCTTTGTTCCATGTTTTCCAGGTTAACTGAAATATTTTACCTAATTAGGGTCCTTTTGTAAAAGTCTAATGCAAATGATGCAATGTAATACAAATGCATGAATGCAAAGAGGTATAGATTCTGATTCAACTTCATTTTAGAAAACTTTATTAGAAAACAAGATCCTTTACATAAAAATGGATTACAAATATGCTTTCGCCCTAAGTCCCAGAGTTCTGATTTGCCTACATAACAAAGCCAACTCTTGACAACAATCTGACTGTAGCTCATACTTCGTGCTCAATGTATCCGCTTATATTACTAAAGTCGAATCTGGACTATTGTTTCACCCGTGAGATAATTCTGACTTCTGACTCGATCGTGAGAAGGGTGAAGTTATTCCTTCCAACGCCCTTCACTTGTTTCAAGAAGCTCGATCTGAAGTTCACAACTGTGCAATGCTACTTCTAACTTTTCAATCTTGCCCTTCATTTCCTCAGTTTTGTTCAGGCCTGATTTTGACTTGATTGCAGATTTATGGCTTCTATGGTGATGAAGAAACCGTCCAAGCTTATCAATGATCTTCAGAAGAAGATTTGTAAAGTATTGATCATACACCCTAACTGGTGACATACACTGAGTCACTATGCCAGATTCTTTCGCTTCCACGGTCTATGAAGATCAAAATTTTTCGTATAAAGGAGCAGACAAAGAAATAACTACGAAGCTTCCGGAAGTCTAGATTGTATCAAACATTTTTTTTTTAACTCTAACCACAGGTGAAAGGTGTCTATTCTAGTTCATCTCATTAAATAAATCAAATAGGGGATCAATACGAATTCCTTTTATTTCTCCACAATGAATCAAATCCCTTCCAATGTTGTTTGGATCACAACGAGGAGCCGAGAAATTCACAACAGCCCATCCTTCAATCCTAAATGGCTCCACCAATTTATTAAAATCCCAACGCGCATTCCTTGGAATGAAATCTTCACTATTGTTCACTCTTATCCTTAGTGCTAGCAGAATACGTCTATCCACTTGGGTGACTATCTTCATATGAAAGAGAAACACTGTAATGGTAGAAGTGTACATTCGTATTCCCCACGCTTACTCTGAAGTGATTGGTAAGTATAGTTACCTTCTGCCCTTTAGTTCCAACACCACGCCTTGCCATAGAGTGTCATACAATCTTCTTCGCATTCGATTATGCTTTGATCGGAACAACATCAAGAGGCACAAGTGGCAAAGGAGGCAGGGACTCTAGCGCTACACCATTTCCCTCTTCCTTAAATGAATTTATACCCCTTTTTCTCAACTGCCTTTGCTCTGACCATATACAAACGATTGCATTGTCTTCCACTTTATTAAGGAATTCGTTCTCCATAACCAGCTTTCTAACTTAGAAGCTGACCGTGAATCGATACCTCTAAAATATGAAATGACATGCATAAAAATGAAATACAACGAGTTAGTACCGCGGAATAAGATAAAAAGCAAGTGAAATAACGCACACCTATCTGGGTAACTACTAAAGTTCGGCATAGCTTTATCTAAGCTGGGTTCTTAGGGTTTACTATATGCGGTTTAGTTCTACAGTTGAGGTACATGAACCAGTAAATTCCTTGATCCTCACCCATTATAGGCTCATACGGATCGAGCTCAGTTCAGGGGAATACATTTCCCTATGGCTGCACAGAGGTGAAAACCTCATGAAGACATAGGAACGGATGTATCCTGAAAGCGATTCACTATCCTGCACGGAGGTGAAAACCTCACGAAGGAGTAGCTTCTCACTCCCACTTAAGGGTGTGACCACAATGGTCATGTAGTGCAATATAGAAATATTTATTAAAATCACATGCAATAAAAGGATCATAATTTTCAAACCAAATTTAAAATTTAGACATAAAGACGTGAAATTATCGATTTTACGGCTTGACTCTCTTATCAGTCCCCAGTGGAGTCGCCAAGCTGTCGAAACCATTTTAAAATTGAGTATTGAAAATGGGGATCGACTTTAAAAATAAAATGGGAGTCGCCACCAATCCCTTTTTATTTAGGTGTGATTGGATCACCTTGTAAAATGTTTTATTTTAAAACATTTGATTTTGGTCTACGAAAATCGAGAAAAGCAGGTTCAGAGTGATTACGTATGAAGAAGGTTAGCACCCTCATAACGCCCAAAAGTTGCTACCAAATTGATAGAATCATGTCCAAATGTTTGAAATTTAAAAGTTTTAAAATAAGATCCGTTATTGGAAGGAAAAAAAACAAGACTTACCTATTTCAAAGAGATAAAATACCACACCAAAGAAGTTAGGATATAGTATCTCAAAACTTCAAGCTAGATACATCTTTTAGAAAATTCTTACCTCGAGACACAAAACATCACACCCATTAAGTTAGGATACAATGTTTTGAATTCCCAAGAATAAGTTTTTATATTTGACTGACTTGAATTTTGCAAATAGAGGATATCTAATTTTAAGTTTTACATGAAAAATCATAACCCAAAGAAGTTAGGCACGATTCTTCTCGAAAACTCTAAATATCACATATCACCATTAAAATATTTTACAAAAAAAATTTAGTTTAAAAGGTATTTTTATTAAAATGGTATGATTAAGACATTGTAATATATATATATATATATATATATATATATATATATATCAATTGCAATTATACTGAATTATATTAACAATAAATAATGATATAACATGAATAAATAAATTATAAGAAAAAATGTTAAAGCAATAATATATGAATATAAAGATACAAATAAATGTATATAATAATTAATAAAAATCATAGCATATAATAAAATAATTAATAATAATTAATAATATATTAGGATTATACATAATAAAAATAATCAATAAATAATAGATATAGTAATTTTAAATAAAAACATATATATACATAATATATTAATCATAAAAATTATATATATAATAAACAATATAAATAAAATAGGTTATATATTATAATAAATTTTATATAAAATAATATATAATATAATACTATATAATTTATAGATTAAAATATAATATAATAAATAATATATAAATTATAAAATAATATATAAATTATTAAACCAAGTAATATATAATAATAATTAAATATATAAAATTATACATAAAAAATATATATAAATTTTGTACTTCTAATAAATTAATAAATATAAAAAGTAATATAGAATATAATAACTAATATATTAATCTAAAAATAATATGTAATAAAATAATTAAATAATAATAGTTTTTTTTAAAAGGACAATATGTAATAAGATATATAAGTTTAATAGATTAATATACAAATAATAAGAATAATAAAATAATTAGAAACAGTATTAGAATAAAATAAAATAAAAAATAAAGAAACAAGGTTAAAATAGTAATTAAAACAAATTAAAATGATTAAATTAAAAACACGCATTAAACTATGTGGTCTAATATGGCAATTATGCCTCTTTTAAAACAATTATCGTTCTAGTTTTTTACTTTCAAAGAGTCTGGGACTAAATTGGAACAAAAATAAACTTAAGGGTTAATTTAATAAGAAAATAAAAGGCAATTTGAGCTGAATTAAAATTAAAAAATTTGTGGAAGGATCGAAAATGAAATTATACCATTAAAAAAAATGTTGATCTTTGTCCCAGGTCGGGTCAACGCGCTGGTTGGATGCTTGAAAACGGGGTCGTTTTATTAATACTATATAAGTAAAAAAAAAGGTTAAAAAATCAATTTAAAACTTAGTTTTTTTTTAAAAAAAATAGAAGCTGCACAAAAAAATGCTCTGGTTTATCCAATCTCGAGCCTTCATCGTATGCGCCGCACGCGCCGTCGTGACTGACGGTCAGAGAGCCGAACCTCTCTATTGAGAAGCCAAAACACAAGTAGCCCTCTCGTCTTTTCTTCTTTTTTAGTATTTATATAAAAAAATAGCGTAGATCTAAAAATAAATAATACGTGAAAATCACCTTTTTTTTAAAAAAAAAATCTATGTATTTGTATTTCTGTATATTTTCATTTCTGTCTGTGTATTTTTCCTTTTTGTGTTACAGGTTTTTTTTCAGCTTTTATAGCCTCTGAAATGAAAATTAAAAAGGAAAAACATGTTATGTCCATATCTGTTGCTGCTATTTCCTTTTTCGTGCAGGAGAAGACGAGATCTTAGCGTGGGCGTCATTTGGGTGCGGATTGAGGCTGAACAAGAGCCTGATTTGCGGTGCAAGGCGCGAGGAAGGGCTGCTTGTTGGGGCGCAAGGCGTTCATTGCTGCGCGAGGTTGGATTCTCGCTTGCGACGCCTAGGTTTCCCAAAAACCCTAGGTCTTCTATTACCTGTTTAGGCATTGGGCCATTTGGGCCGCACGAATTTGGGTCTGGGTAGTTAAAATCTATTTTGGATTATTTGTTTAGGCTCTAGGTTAATGTATTAGGTGGCTGGGTAGTTTAGGAATTGGGCTACGGGTATTGGGCTAAATGGTTTGTAAATGGATTGAAAAAAACATTTATATATTTTTTTATTTCTGTTTTGGTTAGTATCATGGGCCTGGGCAAAAATGAGCTTCTACATAAACTATTTAGAAGTTTTCATTTAAGTTATGAAGCTGTTAAAATCGACGCCATATGGCTTTCTCTAAACCCTTAAACCTTAAAAACATAATCCTTAAAACCCTAAACCCCTTAAAATTTCATATGGATATTGATGTACTTGTATATATATACATAGATATATATTAATGTAAAGCTTATATATGTTTATAAAAATTGTGGAAGCGAACTTAATATTGATTAATTTTTTTGGGGTTTAGGGTTTAAAAGGTTTAAGGGCTATAGTTTAAGGGTTTTATAGTTTAAGGTTTAATATTTAATATTTTAAGTTTGTGGTTATATTGGGTTATATTGGGGTTTGTTATATTGGGTTTGGGATTTAGTGTTTTAAAGTTTGTTGTTTGGGGTTTAGTTTTTATATGTCTAGTCTTAGTTTTTAATTATGGTTTTAAGGATTAGGGTATTAGGGTTTGAGAGTTAGGATTTTGATAAAATGACAAAAATAAAGTTATTTTAGGGTTTAATCAAGCAAAAATTTTTTTTAAATACTTTTAATTGTACCTTGTAGTATATATTTCTTGTTTAGGGTTTAGGGTGTTAGGGTATATTATATTAGAGTTTAGGGTTTAATCTTTAGTATTTTAAGTTTTGGGGTTTATTGCCTATGGTTTAAGATTTATTATTTAAGATTTAGAGTTTTAGGGTTTATTATATAATGTTTATTATTTTGGGTTAAAGGTTTATGATTTATAGTCCTGGTTTGGGGTTTAAGGTTTGGGATACTATTTGAAAACCGAGAAAATTGGTTTTACTTGGTATTCATGCCATTTTGTACTACACCCATATTATTTAATATAAGAATATAAAATACATGTTTTGTACCACACTAACATTGGCCACACGAATTCCCAAAAATATGGTTTATGATTATGGTTTAGGGTTTATGATTTTGGATTTAGGGTTTTGGATTTAGGGTTTTAAATTTAGGGTTTAAGGTTTATTGTATATTAGGGGTTGGATTTTAGGTTTTGGTGGTTAGTGGTAGGTGGTAGGTGTTTGTGGTTTATAGGTTTAAGCTTTAGGGTTTGTGGTTTGTAGTTTAAGGTTTAGGGTTTAGGATTTAATTTTAGATTTTTAGAATATATATCTAAATAAGATAAATATAAATTATTATTTTAAAAATATATATATCAAAATGGGTTAAATCCCAAAAGTATACATGAACAATGGTTTAATGTTCAATTGTATACATGAACTTTAATTTGATCCAGATATTGTCAAATATTAACCCAACTATTGATATAATTAACATCATTTTTATTTATATATTGCATACATAAATATTTATATTTATTCAATATAAAATATATTGATGTATTTATTTTAAAATATGTATTTATTTTTAAAATGCATTATTCTCTCCTTTTTATTAATCAATATTTCCATTTTATAACTTTCGTTTTAATTTTGGATCAATTTGACTTCAATCTTGGATGACACTAATTTGACAACTCTCGTGCTAGTATATTTGTATTTTATTGTTGGCGTATATATAATTTTACAGAAATTATAAACATTTTTTAATTTTGTTGAATTTTTAAATATTTATTGGTATGAAAGTAAAAAACGCCGTAAAAGGCATGATATTTAATAAAAAAACGGCGTCATTTTTTGTGGCGATGGTAGTATCATTGGTGGCGCTTAACCAAAAACGCCGCAATAGGTGATGTATTACCGGCGTTTTCGTAAAAGCATCGCAAATATTCTTTAAGTGTTGGCAAAACGGCGCTGTTGTGTGCTTTGCTTTTAGTGGCGCTTTTCAAAATCACCGCAAATATGTATTACGAGTTCAGGAAACGACACCGTTTTCGTTGTTATTAGTGGCGCTTTCAATAAAACGCCACAAGTATGTTATAAAATTTTGTAAACGTCGCCGTTTTGTCCATGTTAGTAGTGGCATTTTAGCCCAAAACGCCACAAATTTGAGTTCAGTGTTTGGGAAACGACTACGTTTTTGCTTTTATTTAGTGACGTTGATTTAAAAACGCCGCAATAGGGTTAATTTTTTATACAGAAACGACGTCGTTCTTTTTCCATCCATTTTAATTAAACTAAACTTTAAGCCAAAAGTCTGTTCCCCCATTTTTTCTATTTCCAGAAATCCCTAATTTCTTCATCCCCTTTTGCATTCCCCTCCCAATCCCTAATTTCTTCTTCGATTCTGGTGCGAAATACTTTCCCCAAATTGATTACTTCCCCCATCAAGAATTTATTTCTTGTTTTTTTTAGCAATTTGATTACTTCCCCCAAATTTTATTTATTTGCTTCTGGGCATGAATTTCTATTACCGTTGAATTCTAATATGAATTTTTTTTCTCTATATTTTCATAACTAATCCTGATTAATTTTAACAACACAACAAGAGGCTTTAACTTTTTCTTTTTGATCGTATACTGCATGTGGGAAATGAGTAGCTAGCTTAGATCCCCCACTTGCCAGAACACTTGATTGTTTGCTATCGAAAGAGTCGAAGAGGTGGCCTGTGAACTCTCTAAAGCCCGTTATTTTCACAAGGTTCGTTCAACAGTTAACTCACCGTTTTATAGTTGTTTCTTTCGGTTTTAATTAAAAATTGAAGATAATGGAGTTATATTAAAATAATGTAGGGAAAAGGAAGCTGAATTTGTTGTTAAAATATTAGCCGAAGGGTATGATGAAGTCAATAAAGATGTGAAATCCACTTGGATTTACATCCCATAGATATATAGTTTAAGCCTAAGATAGACAAATCCAAATGTGATTTGAAATGCTATACAATGTTTTCATGTCAAACCCAAAGTAGAAAATATAATATATATATATATATATATATATATATAATTTGAGATTAAGGGAAAGTTATTGAAGGCATTTAAATGCTATATTTTATCAACTTCAACATTCACACATAATGATGAGTAATGCTGAATTATGTTTGAGCCAAAAGAGGTCGAGAGTTTTGAAAATTTTGATTATGCTCCTTATGTAATTTTGAAAATTTTAATTAGGCTTTCAAACTTTTGTTGAAGAACGAAATGTATTTTGTTTTCATTGTTGGCTTTATTGTCAAACATTTTGAGTGATAAAGATTGCGATTCATGTTATAGTTAATTAAAATTATATTTTACTCAAAAGTTTTGGGTGGGAGGTCTCTTTGGTTCAATCGTTAAATCAAGAATTGCATTATTCATTCTTAAAATTTCACTTAAAATTGATTTTTTTTTTTTAATTTCGCATGATCTTATTTCACTGAATAGGCATTTTAAAAGATTGAGTGACTAGGAATAGAGCCGAACAAGCATTTAAATTTTTTTTGACAATACGATTTATTCTACGATCAATTGACTTCTGTTTCTTTCGACTTCAACTTCAACTTCCATCGACTTCAGCTTGTGGTAAAGCTAATTATACTTCAAATTTGTGTATCTTTTTTTAAATTCTGGAAATGCAATGGCCATATTTATTCTGCAGATTGTTTTACCCTAGTTTCATCTGCAGATTGTTCTACCTTAGTTTCTTCTGCAGATTGTTCTGTGTTAATTTGTTGATAAGTTTTCACTGTTTATATTGTTACCTTATTTTATATCATAAATATGAGTATAGATGTAAACCAAATACGCATGTTATTTATGTTAAAATAAATACTTGTTAAATACTTGTAACTCAATTACAACAAATACACATGTTAGGTTCTGGTGTCTACATTCCACTACATAAATTGAAGGGAAAACAAAGAGAAACGAATCCCCCACCAAATAACACAGATCGTCAAAGCTTGTCTGAAAATTAACAAGGTTATTTGCTGTTAAATTTTCCTTTCCAATTTATTTATTTTCATGTTTCATAATTTTTCTACCTTCTTTTATTGCCTTTCCTTTTATTCCCAATTGGTTTTAGGTTGAATGCTTAATTATGTATATTGCTCTATCATTTCAAGATATAGTTTCATTTTATATTGTTTCAACTGGTTGTGGCACTTAGTTATGACTTTTTAGTATATTAATTGTTGTTAGTGATTTATGTATAATGCATGATATTCGGTTAATTTTAACCCAATATGTTAATTTTAAAATATGCATGATATAAAATATTGTTGTTAGTGATAATATGCGATAAAAATGTCATGATAATATGCTTTGTTTTATTAGATAATCGCTACTTTATTCACGTTGATTTTAATTATTGATATTTTTAAAATATATATTCGTAACCCAATTGAATTAAATAAAATTGAGTAATTGGTATTTAATGACTTAAAATTGTAAAACTTACATAAAAATTTTGAGGTGGTGATAGTGGAGACCAATATTAAGTCTTTCCATGGGTTTAAGTTTTACATATATTGTAAATTAATTCGTAGATGTAAAACTATTTGATTTTTTTAATTTTATTTTCAAAAATAAACACTCTACTTTTTCAAATTCAATTTTAATATTTCTAAAATTCTTTTATTAATTTTAGCTTTAGCACAACATTTTTTCATCAAGATATCAACCCAACAAATTTTTTTATATTTTAATTTATTTTAAAGTTCAAATTTACATAACTTACATTATTTAAAGTTCAAATTTCATAACTTATAATTTACATAACTTACATAATACGTAACCTACAAAATTTAAAGATCAAAATTCATAACTTACATAATTTACATAACTTACATAATTCATAACTTACATAATTTTAAGATCAAATTTCATAACTTACATAATTTACATAACTTGCATAATACATAAATGACATAATTTAAAGATCAAATTTCATAACTTACATAATTTTAAGATAACACATAATTCATAACTTACATAATTTTAAGATAAAATTTTATAACTTACATAAATTACATAAATTATATGATACATAAATATATATCATATCATAACTTACCCGTGTAATTTATTGTCAACTTTAGACTTCAACAACTACGAAATGGATAGGACTTGGATGAATTTGTCAAAGGTAAGCAATGGCTATCGAAATGGAGTGGAAACTTTTCTAAATTTTTCATTTCAAAATGCAAGCCAAGAGAATATGATTCTTTGCTCGTGTAAGAAGTGTTGCAATATCAATTGGCATTATCGTGAAGTTGTCTACGAACATCTAATTGTTGATGGCTTTGTCCGGGGGTATAAAAAATGGATTTTCCATGGAGAGTGTACATCTAGTGGAGCCTCTTCATCGATGAATCTGGGTTATCCTCATAGTGCTTACAATCAGAATGTTAGTGAAGATGACATGGAAGGTATGTTGCGGGATGCATTTAATATGCGCAGTGATGGTTTGCAAACAATTCCACCTGACTTGGGTGCAACCAATAATTATAATTTTGGTGGAAATACTTTCAACGAAACGGGAAGAAATTTACCTGATGAACATCCAAATGAAGAAGCGACGAAGTTCTATATGTTACTTGGTGAAATGAATGAAGAACTTTATGAGGGATCAAAATTTTCAAAAATGTCTTTTTGTATTCGCCTTTTTCACTTAAAATGTTTGGGAGGGTGGACCGAAAACTCTTTGACAATGCTGTTAGATTATTTAAGAGAAATGTTCTCGTTTGCGAAAATCCCTTAATCATGCAAAGACATGAAGAAAATGATAAAAGATTTGGGCCTTGGGTACAACAAAATTCATAGTTGCCCAAATGACTGCATGTTGTATTGGGGCGACTGAAAAAACCAACAGTGCTATCATGTATGCGGTCAATTCCATTGGATGAATAGAAATACAGAAGATGTTAACAAGGATGAAAATGATGCACAGTCAAGGAGGAAGCCAGTTAAGATTTTGTGGTATTTTTCGCTAATACCAAGGGTTCAAAGGTTTTTCATGTCATCGAAGACAACCGAGTCAATGACGTGGCACCATGATAGATGAACTGATGATGGATTGTTAAGGCATCCTACGGATTCTTTTGCTTGGAAATCGTTTGACTCTAAATTTCCAAGCTTTGCAAGCGATCCTCGGAGTGTGAGGCTTGACTTGCATCTGATGGATTTAATCCTTGCAAAATCATGAGCACTGAGTATAATACTTTGCATGTGGTGCTTGTTCCTTAAAATTTACCTCCATGGATTTGCATGAAACAATCAGCCTTTATCTTATCTATGATTATCCCTGGAGAGAAAGGTCCCAGAAATTATATTGACATATATCTGCAGCCGCTTATTGAAGAATTAAAACAATTATGGGCTAGTGTTGAGACATATGATGTAATGAGAAATGAGAAATTTACTTTACGTACAGCTTTGATGTGGACTATTAATGACTTCCCGACTTATGCCAATTTATCTGGTTGGATTACTAAGGGACGTTATGCTTGTCCTTGTTGTGCTGCGCAAACATGTTCGCAATGGTTATATAATGGGAAGAAGTTCTCTTACAGGGGGCATTGTCGGTGGTTACCGGGAAATCATAGATTTAGATTTAAGAGTACTCAGTTTGACGGTACTGAAGTGTAAAACCCTAAAATTTGGAATTTTATGTGTTGCATTATTTCTGGTGTTAAGCTAGTTAAATTACTAATTGTGTATGTTTCGGGGTCCTGAGAAGGCTCGGGTCTTATTTGGGCCCTAGTAAAAATTTGGTATTTTAGCACTTTAAGGAGATATAGTAAGTGACCTCAATGCTTATGGAAAAAAATAAGTGATGTGCTAGCATAAATGAGCTTATGGTAAAGGGGATATGGCGCCACATGAAGTATTTTGAGGGAGGAGGTTCAAATCCCAAAATGTACTTTTTTTACTATTATTTTTGTATTCTTTCTCTAAGTGTCAGCCAAGCTAGTAAATAAGGCAAGGTGGACTTTTTTTAATTTTGGCAATGTGGCTAAGGAAATTAGGAAAGGATGAAGGTAGGGAAAGAAATCAAATGAAAGGGAAAAAGTATAGGGAACATGTTGGCACAAATAGAGGAAAGTGTTATGGAAAGTTTTGGTTCGCAAATTTTGACCTTTTTGCCAAGGCAAGGATGGTTTTGGCATAGGGAGAGGATAGTCGAATTTTGCTAGGAGTTCTTGGCGATTTTAGTGCTTGAGAGGTTGTTTCTCTTTAGTTTTTTTTTGTGTCATTTTCTTTCTCTCCAAATTTCCTCTTCTCTTTGCCAAATTTTCAAGCCTTTAGTGTGCATTTTTGTTTTTTTTTTTTCTTCCTTGTTTGCCGAAAGTACCTAAGCCTTTGAGATAAAATTGTTACACTCGTTTTCCTTTGGAAAACTAAATTCTCATAAACACTCCTTTTCATCTTTCTTTTCCTTTTTACAAAATTGTCTAACCCTTTATTCTTCTTCTCAAATCCATATCCTCCATAGACGAATATCATTGTTCATTTTCCTCTATAGCCGAACCCTTCATCTCTTCTTTATCTTTTCTTCTCATCCGTATTAACACTCACTCCTTTGATCAATCGGTAAGTGGTTCTATTCTATATTCTCATTTTTCATTCTCCTAGCCGAATGTGTGTTTATCAACATTTGAATATTCATTTTGTTTCAACCAAAATATTTTCCTTTTATAACTCCTTACAATATGATCATCTTCTAATGTAGAGTTATGGTGGAAGGCCGAAACTTTGATTCTTCCGTAGCCATCTTACAATTTTTGAGAATCGATTCTATAAATCTTTAAGGTAAGGAGTTCTTCATGGATTTTATGAAATCATTCCTTATTCGTTTGAGATGTTATTGGAATAGTGATGATTAACCGATTACATTTTAGGGATTAAAATGCTCGATCTATTGATTTGTGACCATACGATTCTAAAGGTAAGTCGAATCTCTTCCTTACTCAATCATCTCATATCAACGTAATATCGATCTAACTAAGATCTAACCGAATGGAGGCTTGTGGTGCCGATTCGAAAGGAAAGGCGAGTAGAGAACTCAAAAGGAGTGGATTTAAGATTCCTACTCCTAAGTTCAAGTGAATGGCGGTATCGACGATTCGAGATTTTCCACCGGGTTGTGGACCATCATCCAGAGAGAATCGACAAATCGAGGTCGTTCACGATTCCAAGGGTAAAAACTTTAGATAGTTTATTTTAGAGTTGATTAATTAAATCGCATATGTCGACTAATCGAGCGTTATGATATCTTAGGTGTCGAAGATCAAGAAAACCTAGTACTTATCGTAATCAGGTGTGTAATCTCACACCGTTATCCATGGATTTTAAGATTGATATCATATTGGAAATAAATCGCTATGACTAAAATCATAATAAGGCGTAAACCGAAAAAATTGGCCTAAGATGCACTATTTTTATAAAATTGACAAAATCGGTAATATCATTGTACGAATTACGAAAATACCCCTAAAGGGCCGAATTACGAAATTTCCTTAATGGGCCAAATTGATATATTGCTTAATGGGCCGATTTGATCCATTACTTAATGGGCCGAATTGATATATTGCTTAATGTGCCAATTTGATAAATTGCCTTAATGGGCTGATTTGCAAAGTGTTAATGGGCTGAACTTTTGTCTGAATTAATTATTGTTGTTATATTTTTAAATATCATGATTTGCTATGTATGGTGCATTTACATGATTTTGCATGGGTTGGGAAAATGTTGAAGAGAAGTAATTTCGGTGGCACTGCCACAAATATGTTTGATAATATGATACTCTGTGATTCTGGTGGCTTGCCCACAATTAAATTTGTTATAAATGACATAATGCCTGCGATTGGTGTGTTTGGCGAGGTGGGTTGACTTGATCCCCACAGGTATGATGAATGGTACGGGTGGTGTGTAGCAGATGGATTATTAGGATGGGTTGGGATTGCATTACATTCATATGATATATTTGATACATTATTATGTAAAAGGGCTTAGGCCCAAAATATTGCTAAATGGGTTTCAAAGCGATGGACAATGGTAAGGGGGTTATGCACTGAGTTCTAGTAACTCACCCCTTTTCCTTAACCCTTGCAGGTAATGCTCAGTGACGTGGACTTGGGCCATGGATGACTTGGTGGGGGCCATACTTCAGAAACGGTTTTATTTGGACTTTGGATTTCTATTTTGTTTACTTTGTTTCTTAAATATTTTGAGTTAAATGTTGTAATAAGGCCTTTGGATTATTTTGTTTTGCTTTATGTTTGACGTACCTATGTTTTTGGTCAAATTACTTTAATTGGGATTTTTTTTACTTAAACAAAGATTTTCTAAAATGGATACATAATGGTTTTATAATAAACTTATATAAATATTTTAACTCGAAATCTTCTCTTAAATTTTCATCAACACTTTTCAAAAGACATAGTTGTAAAATCATTAGTTCAAATTTATCGATTTATCAATCAATCTTCTATTCAGTAATACTTTGTCAAGAATTTTAAATGGAAATTGTTTTACTTGATTTTAAATCAATATCTATTTACGTACGAATAAAAAGGACTTAAAAGTATTTTTCTCATGTGACATGTCAGATCTGGCATTAACGCATGGGCCGAGTTTGGGGTGTTACATTTTATGGTGTCAGAGCCCAAATTTCAAAACTCGGCTGTGGTTTGGGTTCAAAAACGTTTTCCAAAGCTGTTTTGGATTTTAAATTTAAAATGCATGTTTTAAAAGAAGTATGGCACCACGGGTTTCCGGCACCAAGTCAAGTAAGTATATATTATCATTGTATGATTATGATTATTGTGAAATGACTGTAGGAACACTCTAGAACTTTTAGTTTTAGGTGTTGAAGCTATAGAGATTGATACTATAGGATGCGCTTGCAAAAACGAATTTACTTCTTATATTTCATAAAATATTGTTTAATAAATATTGGAATAGTATACTGATTCATAAGACTTTTAATCAGATTAAATCGAATTAGTCAATATGAGCACTACAAGATGTGGACATGGTAGACGTGGCCGTGGTAGAGGCCGAGGCGCAAGAGTTGGGTCTAAGACATCGGGACATATGCCAGAAATGGACGCACCTGCGTCACCCGTGACTGAAGCTGGGTCAAATGATCGTATGAGGGAGGACGACGCTCTGTCCCAAGCAATGTTGTGAGTCTTGGAAAGGGTTGCTGGGGCAAGAACTTGGTCAGCAGCTCGTGTGTAACACCCCAAACCTGGCCCATGCGTTTCGACCGGATCTGGCATGTCACATCTTGTACTTTGAAAACCTTTGCTTTGATGGTACTTGAAAATTTTGAGTTAATTGGACAATATTTAAGTAAATAAGCGGCATTTTAAAAATAAAACCTTATATTAGTATTATCAAGTATAAATAAACCTTATCATAAAATTCACAAGTTGCTTAACATTGAAAACGACTTAGTTGAATGAAAACTAGGGGCCTTATTACATAAATACTCTCGAAATAACATTGAAATAAATTAACCTAAAGAAACCTCAGAAGAAAGTAACTTGTAGGAATAGAACTTGATGGCCCCTCGAGTCCGTCTCGGCTCCTATGTCCACGATCTACTATTCATCTGGAATAGTAGAGAAAAGGAAAGCGTGAGTCACAAAGACTCAGTGTATAAATCTCAAAATACACATTGACTTGAGCCCATAAACACATTATGGGCCCTGGCCCATACAGGAAGGCATCAATCATAATCACGTAATAAACAATAAAGGATGAATAACCCAACCCATCCTAGGTTTCCATCCTCTACACACCAACCCGTACCAACCATCACACCATGGGGATTTCTACAATCAACCCTCCATCGGCTACACACAAAAACGACAGCCGCACTGCCTATTCCTATTAAGTAGGAATCATTAAATGTGGCATAGCCATCGATCACAATGTGACATAACATTTATATTTTTGGGTTTTCTACCATCGATCACTACGTGACCTATCATGCACTTCCCCTTCATCATATCAATATCCCATCCCATGCATACACACATAAAGAAAATATCATGCGATCATATATATTTTCAATACACATAGGGAGTTCTATGCTTACGTACTGCATCCTTGCCTAGCCCTTTTAGGGTTCCATTCGATCGTTTATACTGACCTTATTCCAAGCTTTTAACCCATAACATACATAAATAGATTTACATACTGTGTTTATTGGTAGTGTGTTGAGATCTACACACTTGATTACCGATAAAACGAGGCTTTCTATATCGACGCTATCCTTAGTCGACACAATCGCTATAGGCCTAAGGTGTTGTTCAGAAGCCAGTCCACAACCAATTGGCCAATCTCAAACAAGCAGAATCGCTCATTTCTTAAACTTAGGATTCTTTCTTTTGCACGATCCATATTTAATTCCATCAAATCCTTATCGAGCTACTATAACAATATTTAATCGTTAATCCTCCTTTTAGAGTTAAGATCATATATATATATTGAACAAATCTAATAAAAATCTAGGATAATCTTATTACCTTAAAATCTCGAAATTGGAGACTTATGATTTTCGCTTTTAAATCTAGTCGACTAAGCCTCCTTCAAATCCAATTTCCGCCATCATAAAACCATTAACTATTAGCTTTCAGCTTTTGCCTTTCTAAAATAGATTATGAGAACTAATCAAAATTTGACTCTTACCTTAGCTTAGGAGATTCGGCTAGCACTAGGGAGAGGATTCGGCAATGCCGATGGAAGATTTAAATGCCAAAAGTGTAGAATAATTTCTCAAATAGGATAAATAAAAGAAAAGCGATGGATGCTTGCTTTTAGAGAAATCTGCACAAGGGAAAAGAAAGTAGGGAAAAGTTTGACTTTTAAAGAAATAGAAAGAAATTTGGAGAAAAGAAGCTAGGAATTTCGGCACAAAAGGGAGAGGATTTAATGTCAAAACAAGGAGATAACCCTCTATTTATAGGAAATTGACAACCCTTTTCCATGTAGTAGTCGGTATCTTTACTCCTCTCGTTGATGGATTCTTGGCCATCACTCTTTTGTAGATAAATTCTAACTTTTCTCCTTTATCTTAATCGACTAGCTCATCTAAAAGAGACTTAATTATCTCTAACTCCTCCTCCTTTATCAAGATATTATCCACATATTTTAATCATTAAAATCCTAGATCTTAGCCTTTATCCGCTTATTATCCACATAAAATAAATTCTTTAATTATAGCCTTTATCCGCTTATTATCCACATATTTTAAACATTAAAACCCCTAAATTTTAGCCTTGTTGCCATCCACTCCACCTAATCCTAATGCCCAAAATTTAGCTAACTTTAATTAAAAGAATTGGGCTCCATGAAACTTAAATTTGGGCCCCTTACTCCCTTGTGTGGTGTCACCTCCTAAGATTGGGCCACAAGCCAACTTTGGTATTTTAAACATAGATACTACCTTTTAAACCCTATAATGCCCAAACAGATAATTTTAATCAAGGCTTACGCTAAGCTCGCCCAATTTGGACCCCTAACACTTAAATTAACTCATTCCACATATTCACCCATTAAACGCATAGGCCCAAAACTTTAGGATGTTACAGTTCTACCATCCTTAAAGAAATTTCGTCCTCGAAATTTCCAACTAACTAGTAGTCATTCTACCTGAGTCTCACCACTATGCTTTCGCTGTGCACTCTAATTCTAAAGCTAAAATAAACACTTAGTATACTATGGTAGGGTACGCACCATTATTCGCATCTGAAGCGTCTTCGTCCCCTTGTACTCATTCTACCGATTCGCGTTTATCTGGTTAGAAATTTTATGAATTATTAGTTTTCTTCCACTTTTTTTTTAACTACAGACAGTCTTATGAATGATAGCTTTAAGAGTAATTATTTCAAATTCGCATTCACCATACAGTCTCAAGTTCATATCCTCTAAGAAACCCATACATTCAATCATGAACTCATGTTCATTACAGAAAAGTATTGTTGTTGTTGTGGTTGTTGTTTTCACTACCCAAGGGTATTTTCATAATTTTATCCTACAGGGGCATTTTCGTAATTTTTTTTTGAAATGAGGTTCCTTGATGATTTTATAAAATAAGGGTATTTTGGTAATTTTGGAATCTGGGGCATTTTAAAAATTTTGAAATTTGAGGGTATTTCAGTAATTTTAAAATTTAGGGGCATTTCAGTAATTTTGAAATCGAGGGTATTTCGGTAATTGTAAAATTCGAGGGTATTTCAAAAATTTTAAAATTCGGGGGTATTTCGATAATTTTACAAAATAAGGGTAATTTGGTAATTTTCTTCATAGTTGCGAACATTTTCAAATCAAACGTATTTTTTTCTGGGAGTGTACAAAACTTAGGGGTTTTGTTTGCAAAATAGGGTGGTTGGTCCTTTTCGGGTTTTAATTATGGGTTCAGCCCATGAACAAGTCCTTATAGCTAGAGTGAACAGTCACTACGCACCAGGTAGGATTCCAGAGAAGAGAAGGTGAGTCACTAGGACTGCTTAAATACCAAGCTCTCCCTGAATCCACTCCTAGGCATGCGTATGCCCATTGCCACACCCTGTCATGGCTAAAGTGAACAGTCGCTATGCACCAAGTAAGATTCCTGTGAAGAGGAGGTCATTCACTTGGACTGCTTAAATACCAAGCTCTTCCGGATCTACTCCTAGACATGCATATGCTGCATTGCCACACCTTAGTCTTGTGACTCGCTTATGTGTTTTGTTTTAGTGAAGTTAAGTCTTATGGAATTGAAGAGTTGTTTGCCTAAGCCTAGAGTCCATCAAATTTTCATCTAGATAGTCTACGTCCCATAAAACCCATTAAGCCCACATTTATATCACAATCGGGAGTTCGAATACTTACAGGGTGGATCGGGTGCCAGAGACTCAAGGCCATGTCTTCAAACCAAAATCTTTTCTTAAATTCATTTTTTTTAAAAAACACTTCTAGACCCATTTCACAGCTCGAGTTTTGAACTGGGCCCTGATACCAAAATGTAACACCCCAAACCTGGCCCATGCATTTCGACCGGATCTGGCATGTCACGGCTTGTACTTTGAAAACCTTTGCTTTGATGGTACTTGAAATTTGTGAGCTAATTGGACAATATTTAAGTAAATAAGCGGCATTTTAAAAATAAAACCTTATATTAGTATTATCAAGTATAAATAAACCTTATCATAAAATTCACAAGTTACTTAACATTGAAAAGCGACTTAGTTGAATGAAAACTAGGGGCCTTATTACATAAATATTCTCGAAATAACTTTGAAATAAATTAACCTAAAGAAACCTCAGAAGAAAATAACTTGTAGGAGTAGAACTTGATGGCCCCTCGAGTCTGTCTCGGTTCCCATGTCCATGATCTACTGTTCATCTGGAAGAGTAGAGAAAAGGAAAGCGTGAGTCACAAAGACTCAGTGTATAAATCTCAAAACACACATTGACCTGAGCCCATAAACACATTATGGGCCCTGGCCCATACAGGAAGACATCAATCATAATCACATAATAAACAATAAAGGATGAATAACCCAACCCATCCTAGGTTTCCATCCTCTACACACCAACCCGTACCAACCATCACACCATGGGGATTTCTACAATCAACCCTGCATCCGCTACACACCAAAACGACAGCCGTACTGCCTATTCCTATTAAGTAGGGATCATTAAATGTGGCATAGCCACCGATCACAATATGGCCTAGCATTTATATTTGTTGGTTTTCTACCACCGATCACTGCGTGACCTATCATGCACTTCCCCTTCATCATATCAATATCCCATCCCATGCATACACACATAAAGAAAATATCATGTAGTCATATATATTTTCGATACACATAGGGAGTTCTATGTTTACGCACTGCATCCTTGCCTAGCCCTTTTAGGGTTCCATTCATTGCTTATAGCCTTATTCAGGCTTTTAGCCCATAACATACATAAATAGATTTACATACAGGTTTATTGGTAGTGTATTAGAGATCTACACACCTGATTACCGATAAAATGAGGCTTTCTATATCGACGTTATCCTTAGTTGACACAACTGCTATCTGCCTAAGGTGTTGTTCAGAAGCTGGTCCATAACCAATTGGCCAATCTCGAACAGCAGATACTGCTCGTTTCTTAAACCTAGGGATTCTTTCTTTTGCCTAATCCATATTTAATTCCATCAAATCCTTATCGAGCTACTATAACAATATTTAATTATTAATCCTCCTTTTAGAGTTAATATCATATATATATATTGAACGAATTTAATAAAAATCTAGGGATAATCTTCTTACCTTAAAATCTCGAAATTGGAGACTTATGATTTTCGGCTTTTAGATCTAGTTGACTAAGCCTCCTTCAAATCCCGAATTGCTACCCATCATAAAACCATTAACTATTAGCTTTCGGCTTTTGCCTTTCTAAAATAGATTATGAGAACTACTCAAAATTCGACTCTTACCTTAGCTTAGGAGATTCGGCTAGCACTAGGGAGAGGATTCGGTAATGCCGATGGAAGATTTAAATGCCGAAAGTGTAGAACAATTTCTTAAATAGGATTAATAAAACAAAAAGCGATGGGTGCTTCGGCTTTTTAGAGAAATCGGCACAAGGGAAAAGAAAGTAGGGAAAAGTTTCGGCTTTTAAAGAAATAGAGAAAGAAATTTGGAGAAATGGAGCTAGGGAATTTCGACACAAAAGGGGGAGGATTTAATGTCAGAAGCAAGGAGATAGCCCCCTCTATTTATAGGAAATTCGGCAAGCCTTTGCCATGTAGTAGCTGGTTTCTTTACTCCTCTCAATGATGGATTCTTGGCCATCACTCTCTTTGTAGATAAATTCCTGACTTTTCTCCTTTATCTTAATCTACTAGCTCATTTAAAAGAGACTTAATTATCTCTAACTCCTCCCTCCTTTATCAGCATATTATCCACATATTTTAATCATTAAAATCCTTAGATCTTAGCCTTTATCTCGCTTATTATCCATATAAAATAAATTCCTAAATAATGACCTCTATCGCTTATTATCCACATATTTTAAACATTAAAACCCCTAAATTTTAGCCTTGTTGCCATCCACTCCACCTAATCCTAATGCCCAAAATTTAGCTAACTTAAATTAAAAGAATTGGGCTCCATGAAACTTAAATTTGGGCCCCTTACACCCTTGTGTGGTGTCACCTCCTAAGATTGGGCCACAAGCCCACTTTGGTATTTTAAACATAGATACTACCTTTTAAACCCTATAATACCCAAACAGATAATTTTAATCAAGGCCTCTGCCTAAGCCTGAGCCCAATTTGGACCGCTAACACTTAAATTAACTCATTCTACATATTCACCTATTAAATGCATAGGCCCAAAAATTTAGGATGTTACATCGTGGGTCAATTTCTTAACGACTCAGATCAAATGGTGCTGAGGTTTTTTAGGGTATCTCGGGTGTGGCCCTAAATGTAGCGGAGTACTGGCTTGAGGCTGTGGAGCGAATCATGGACAATCTGGATTGCACCACCGAGCAGAAACTGAAAGGAGCTGTGTCTTTATTGAGAGACGAGGTGTATCAATGGTGGCTCACGATTCGGGAAGGCACTCAGGCTGATCATATTACTTTGGATTTCTTTAAGATGGCATTCCAGGGAAAGTACTTCAGGGCTAGCTATGTGGATGCCCGAAGGAAAGAATTTCTAAATCTGGTCCATGGAGGTAGGAATGTGGCAGCTTACGAGGCAGAATTTCTACGTCTGAGTCGGTATGCCCAGGGAATAGTGCCGACTGACTACAAACGCTGTGTGTGTTTTGAGGACGGGTTGCGTGATGAGTTGCGGGTACTGATAGCCCCACAAAAGGAGAGAAATTTTGCTACACTGGTGGAGAAAGCCAAAAAACCTAAAGAGGCTAAGCACTTGGAGCAGCAAAATCAAGACAATGATAAGGGCAAGAGCAATAGAGACTTTAGGTATTCAAGTCCTGCTAGAGGGTTTCAGAAGAGGCCCAGGAATGAGGAGCCAGCCCGAGCTTGAGTACCAACTACTACCAATCGATTCTGACCATGTGTGGATTGCAAGAACGACACCCGGTGAATGTTGGAAGAGAACCTGGTTGTTTCAAATGTGGTTCCAAGGACCATCGACTTAGAGATTGCCCCCACAGATCGCTCAGGCTCATGATGTTCGTAACTATGATGCACAGCTAGCTAGAGGCGCTCAGCAGCCACCGAGAGGCCGTGGGCCAGGTCGAGGTGGTAATGGCATAGGACGAGGTTAGAGTGCACCAGGTAGAGGTACTGGTAATAGGGGTAACGTGGAGGCGAGACAGCCAGGGTTGGTCTATGCGGTCAGACACCGAGAGGGTGGCGATGCACCTAATGTAATAACCGGTACATTTTTTATATCTGATGTACCTGTTACTGCTTTGATAGATATCAGATCCACCCATTCGTATGTTGCTTGTGCTGTATCTGGAAATCTAAACATTAGATCGGAGGTTACTACTAGAGAAACAACTGTAATTAGTCCTTTAGGACAGTCAGTGTTAGTGAATAAATTGTTTAGAGATGTGTCCTTAGAAATTCAGGGGGAAATATTTTTGACAGATTTAATGGAACTGCCATTCGGCGAGTTTGACCATATTTTGGGCATGGACTGGTTGGTGAAACACCGTGCGAACTTGGATTGTGATGCAAAGTAGATGTTACTAAGAACTTCGGAGGATAAGGAAGTGATGGTAATAGGTAAAAGGAGAGGCTACCTGTCTAATGTGGTATCTGCTTTAAAGGTAGAAAAGTTGGTACGAAAGGGGTGTGGAGCATTCTTAGCCTTCATAGTGCTTTGGATGCTAAGGAAATGTCAGTGGAAAGTGTTAGAATGGTGAAAGAGTTTTCAAACGTCTTTCTCGAGGAATTTCTAAGACTGCCTCCGGATCGGGAGGTAGAGTTTGGCATTGAGTTATTGTCAGGAACGGCTCCGGTATCCATTACTCCTTATAGAATGGCGCCGAAGGAGTTAGCGGAGCTTAAGGCTTAAATTCAGGAGTTGTTGGATTGAGGATTCATTCAACTGAGTGTGTCACCGTGGGGAGCGCCAGTCTTGTTCGTCAAGAAGAAGGATGGGTCAATGCGTATATGCATCGATTATAGACAGTTGAATAAGTTGACGATCAAGAATAGGTATCCGTTGCCAAGAATCGATAATCTGTTTGATCAACTGCGAGGAGCTTCAATTTTCTTGAAGATAGATTTGAGATCGGGTTATCACCAACTTAAGGTCAAGGAGGTAGATATTTATAAGACTGTGTTTCAAACTCGTTATGGGTGTTATGAGTTCTTGGTGATGCCATTTGGGTTGACTAATACACTAGCTGCATTTATGGACATGATGAACTGGGTCTTCCAACCCTTTTTAGATCGGTTTGTGGTGGTGTTCATAGATGACATCTTGGTGTACTCGAAGAATGAAGAAGAGCATGATTCGTATCTGTGGGTAGTATTACAGATATTAAGGGAGAAGCAACTTTATGCCAAATTCAGTAAGTGTGAATTTTGGCTGAAGGAAGTGACCTTTTTGGGGCATGTTGTGTCGGTCGAAGGAATTAGAGTTGATCCCCAGAAGGTTGAGGCTGTGTTGGATTGGAAACAACCGAAGTCAGTGGCCGAAATTCAGAGTTTCTTAGGGTTGGCTGGTTATTACAGGCATTTCGTTGAGGGGTTTTCGTTGATTACTGCACCCCTAACTAAGTTGTTGCGCAATGGAGTGCCTTTTGTGTGGTCAGATCAACAACAAGAGAGCTTTGAGAAATTCAAGAAGATTCTGACAGAAGCTCCAGTATTGATTCAACCTGATGCTAGAAAAAAGTTTATTATTTACTGTGATGTGTCACACACGGGCTTTGGATGTGTATTGATGCAAGGAGGAAAAGTGGTGGCTTATGCATCTCATCAGTTAAGGCCGCACGAGGTAAACTATCCTACCCATGATTTGGAGTTGGCTGTAGTGGTGTTTGCTATGAAGATTTGGAGACACTATCTTTACGGTGAGAAATCTATTATCTATATGGATTATAAGAGTCTAAAGTACCTCCTTACCCAAAAGTAGTTGAACTTAAGACAGCGGAGGTGGATAGAACTGTTGAAAGATTATGAATTCTCAATCGAGTATCATCCCGAAAAGGCTAACGTGGTGGCAGATACATTGAGTCGTAAGGTAATATTGGATTTGAGAGCAATGTTTGCTCATCTCATCCTGTATAAAGATGGTAGTCTGCTAGCTGAACTTCAGGTGAAGCCTACGTGGGTAAGCCAGATTAAGGAAAAGTAGTTATTAGACGATAGGTTGGGTTCCTTACTTCAGCAAGTGGAAGGTGGTGTGATAGGGGATTTTGGATTGAATACTAATGGAGTATTGTGTTTCCACGAAAGAATTTGGATGCCCAAAGATTCGGAATTGAGACAAATGATTCTGCGTGAGGCGCATAGTAGCCCATATGCTATGCACCCCAGGGGAAATAAAATGTATCGAGACCTTTGTGAGTAGTATTGGTGGCCAGGGTTGAAACGAGAGATTATTGATTTTGGGAGTAGGTGCTTAAAGTGTCAGCAAGTGAAGCCAGAACATCAATTGCCGACGGGATTGCTACAACTGGTGAAAATTCCATTATGGAAATGGGAAAGGAAAACGATGGACTTTGTTAGTGGGTTACCCTTAACGCCTACTAAGAAAGATTCCGTTTGGGTAACAGTAGATCGATTGACGAAGACTGCTCATTTCCAACCTGTTCGTATGGATTATTCATTGTAAAAGTTGGCCAAGTTGTATGTAGCAGAGATTGTGAAGTTACATGGGGTACCAGTGTCTATTATATTAGACAGGGACCCTAGGTTTACATCACGGTTTTGGAAAGCTTTACATGAAGCTTTGGGAACAAGGTTAAATTTCAGCACAACATTTTATCCTCAAACTGATGGTCAGTCGGAGAAAGTAATCCAAATTCTAGAAGACATGCTAAGGGGCTGTATGATCGACTTCAGGGGTAGTTGGGAGGATTTCCTACCGCTGGCAGGGTTTGCATACAACAATAGTTACCAATCCATCATCCAGATGGTACCCTACGAGGCGTTGTATGGTTGTAGGTGTCGTACTCCTACTTGTTGGACTGAGCTGGGGGAGCGACAATAATTGGGTCCTGAGCTGATATCAGAGATGGAGGAAAAAGTAAAGGTAATTCGGGCACGGTTAAAGGAAGCTTCGGATAGATAAAAATTGTATGCTGATCTAAAGCGTAAGGATATTGAGTTTGCAGAGGGAGATCAGGTCTTTCTAAAGGTCTCACATTGGAAGAAGATCTTTAGATTTGGAAGGAAGGGCAAGTTAAGCCCTAGGTTCATCGGACCGTACCGTGTATTAAAGCATGTTGGGCTAGTGCTTATCAGCTTGAGTTACCTTCGGAGTTGAGTCAGATACATAGTGTATTTCATGTCTCAAAGTTAAGGCGTTATCGATCGGATCCATCTCATATAGTACCGGTAGAAGAAGTTGAGATAAGACCTGATTTGTCTTTTGAAGAGGAGCCAGTCTGATTTTAGATCGGGACGTTAAGGTGTTGAGAAAGAAGTTGGTACCATTAGTCAAAGTATTATGGCGTAATCACGGATCGGAGGAAGCTACATGGGAGCTTGAGGATGCGATTCGGCAGCAATATCCTCACCTCTTTTAATCAGGTAAATTTTGAAGACGAAATTTTTCTTTAAGGGGGTAGAATTGTCACATCCTAAAATTTGGAATTTTATACGTTGCATTATTTTTGGTGTTAAGCTAGTTAAATTACTAATTGTGTATGTTTAGGGGTCCTAAGAAGGCTCGGGGTTTATTTGGGCCCTAGTAAAAATTTAGTATTTTAGCACTTTAAGGAGATATAGTAAGTGACCTCAATGCTTATGGAAATAAATAAGTAATATGCTAGCATAAACGAGCTTATGGTAAAGGGGATATGGCGTCACATGAAGTACTTTGAGGGAGGAAGTTCAAATCCCATAATGTGTAATTTTTTTACTATTATTTTTGTATTCTTTCTCTAAGTGTCGGCCAAGCTAGTAAATAAGGCAAGGTGGACATTTTTTAATTTTGGCAAGGTGGCTAAGGAAATTAGGAAAGGATGAAGGTAGGGAAAGAAATCAAATGAAAGGGGAAAGTATAGGGAACAAGTTGGCACAAAGAGAGAAAAGTGTTATGGAAAGTTTTGGTTGGCAAATTTTGACCCTTTTGCCAGGGCATGGACGGTTTTGGTATAGGGAGAGGATAGCTGAATTTTGCTAGGAGTTCTTGCCAATTTTAGTGCTTGAGAGGTTGTTTCTCTTTTTTATTGTGTGTGTGTCATTTTCTTTCTCTCCAAATTTTGTCTTCTCTTTGCCGAATTTTCAAGCCTTTAGTGTGCATTTTTGTTTTTATTTCTTCCTTGTTTGCCGAAAGTACCTAAGCCTTTGAGACAAAGTTGTTTCACTCGTTTTCCTTTGGAAAACTGAATTCTCATAAACACTTCTTTTCATCTTTCTTTTCCTTTTTACAAAATTGTCTAACCCTTTATTCTTCTTCTCAAATCCATATCCTCCATAGCCGAATATCATTGTTCATTTTCCTCTATAGCCGAACCCTTCATCTCTTCTTCTCATCCGTATTAACACTCACTCCTTTGATCAATCGGTAAGTGGTTCTATTTTATATTCTCATTTTTCTTTCTCCCAGCAGAATGTGTGTTTATCAACATTAGAATATTCATTTTGTTTCAACCAAAATATTTTCCTTTTATAACTCCTTACAATATGATCATCTTCTAATGTAGAGTTATGCTGCAAGGCCGAAATTTTTGATTCTTCCGTAGCCATCTTACAATCGTTGAGAATTGGTTCTATAAATCTTTAAGGTAAGGAGTTCTTCATAGATTTTATGAAATCATTCCTTATTTGTTTAAGATGTTATCGGAATAGTGATGATTAGCCGACTATATTTTAGGGATTAAAATGCTCGATCTATCAATTTGTGACCATACGATTCTAGAGGTAAGCTGAATCTTTTCCTTAGTCAATCATCTCATATCAACGTAATTTCGATCTAACTAAGATCTAACCGAATGGAGGCTTGTGGTGCCAATTCGAAAGGAAAGGCAAGTGGAGAACTCAAAAGGAGTGGATTTAAGATTCCTACTCCTAAGTTCAAGCGAAGGGCGCTACCAGCAATTCGGGATTTTCCACCGGGTTGTGGACCATCATCCGGAGAGAATCGACAAATCGTGGTCGTTCACGATTCCAAGGGTAAAAAATTTAGATTGCTTATTTTAGTGTTGATTAGTTAAATCGTATATGTCGACTAATCAGGCATTATGATATCTTAGGTGTCGAAGATCAAGAAAACCTAGTACATACTGTAATCAGGTGTGTAATCTCACACCGTTATCTGTGAATTTTAAAATTGATATCATATTGGAAATAAATCACTATGACTAAAATCATAATAGGGCGTAAACTGGAAAAATTGGCCTAAGATACACTATTTTGATACAATTGACAAAATCGGTAATGCCATTGTGCGAAATACGAAAATACCCCTAAAGGGCCGAATTACGAAATTGCCTTAATGGACCGAATTGATATATTTCTTAATGGGCCGAATTGATATATTGCTTAATGGGCCGATCTGGTACATTGTTTAATGGGCTGAATTGATATATTGCTTAATGGGCCGATTTGCAAAGTGTTTATGGGCCGAGCTTTTGTATGAATTAATTATTGTTGTTATATTTGTAAATATCATGATTTGCTATGTATGGTGCATTTACATGATTTTGTATGGGTTGGGAAAATGTTGAAGAGAAATAATTTCGGTAGCACTGCCACAAATATGTTTGATAATATGATACTCTGTGATTTTGGTGGCTTGCCCACAATTAAATTTGTTATAAATGGCATAATGCCTGCGATTGGTGTGTTTGGCGAGGTGGGTTGACTTGATCCCCACAGGTGTGATGAATGGTACGGGTGGTGTGTAGCGGATGGATTATTAGGATGGGTTGGGATTGCATTACATTCATATGATATATTTGATACATTATTATGTAAAAAGGGGCTTAGGCCCAAAATATTGCTAAATGGGTTTCAGGCCCAGTGGACAACGGTAAGGGGGTTATGCATTGAGTTCTAGTAACTCACCCGCTTCCTTAACCCTTGCGGGTAATGCTCGAGGTTGTGGACTTGGGCCATGGATGGCTTGGTGGGGCCATACTTGTAAATGGTTTTATTTGGACTTTGGATTTCTATTTCGTTTACTTTATTTCTTAAATATTTTGAGTTAAATGTTGTAATAAGGCCTTTGGATTATTTTGTTTTGCTTTATGTTTGACGTACCTATGTTTTTGCTCAAATTACTTTAATTGGGATATTTTTTACTTAAAAAAGATTTTCTAAAATGGATACATAATGGTTTTATAATAAACTTATATAAATATTTTTAACTCGAAAATCTTCTCTTAAATTTTCATCAACACTTTTCAAAAGACATGGTTGTAAAATTATTAGTTCAAATTTATCGATTTATCAATCAGTCTTCCATTCAATAATACTTTGTCAAGAATTTTAAATGGAAATTGTTTTACTTGATTTTAAATCAATATCTATTTACGTACGAATAAAAAGGACTTAAAAGCATTTTTCTCATGTGACATGTTAGAACTGGCCTTAATGCATAGGCCGGGTTTGGGGTGTTACATGAAAAGTTTAGAGAAGCTCCTTCGCAGACCGGTCAATCTGAAATCTTGTTCATGTTGAAAGATATGAATTTCATTTATGAGAAGATGAATCAACCGCCCAACACGCAAAGAAATAGAAGATCAAGGGATGAATCTGATGAAGAGGATGATCCTAATGAGGCGGACTTATGGAAAAAAAGTACTTTTTTGAGTTGCCTTATTGGGAGCATCATATTTTACGTCATAATTTTGATGTTATGCACATTGAGAAAAATGTCCGCGAGAACATCATTGGGACTATTTTGAATGTCGATGGAAAATTGAAAGACAATCTTCAGAGTCGACTTGATTTAGTCCACATAGGAATTCGGCGTGAGCTTTATCCCCAAGCACTACCGAATAGGAAATATCGGTTTTTGCCTTCTATTTTTTCAATGTCGAAATGTAGAAAGAAGTGTTCTACATGGTGTTGAGGGATATAAAGGTCCCGGATGCGTATGCATCAAATATATCTCGATGTGTGTGCCTTAAAGATCGAAGACTATATGCCTTAAAATCAATGACTATCACATCTTGATGCAAGATTTACTGCCAGTTGCTATGCGGTGCTGTATGTCGAAAAATGTGATGTCTTGTGTAATTGAACTATCCAATATAATGAAAGGCATTTGTGGCAAAGTTTTGGATGTTCAAGAACTTGAGACACTACAAGATCGAGCCGCATTAACTTTATGCAATCTGGAGAAGATCTTCCCACCTTTATTCTTCACTATTATGGTGCACTTGATAATTCATCTCCCTCGTGAAGCAATTCTTGGTGGACTCGTTTTCTATCGATGGATGTATCCTATAGAAAGGTGTTTGTTTAAATTGCTGTAAATTATTCCTTCATTCACCTCAATGCCTTTAGTTGCAACTTTTGATAATGTTGTATATTGTGTTTAGGTTCCTATCCAAATTGAAGTCTTACTACCGCCATAAACGTTATCCGGAAGGATCAATTGCTTAAGGCTACTTGGCAGAGGAATGTATGACTTTCTGTTCGAGATATTTGGAAGCTGTTGAAACAAGAATGAACAGACAAGTAGAAATGATGGGCTCACAGATCATAATTTGGTCGAAACTTATTTATTTCAAAGTTTCGGAGAACAAATCGGCAAATTTGAAATTGTAGAATCAGATGATAGATCGTGGGTCCAAGCACATCGATATGTTCTTTTTCATCACGATTCAATGGAACCATTACGCAAGTAAGTTCTAGAATTTGATAAATATTCATCGATTATAATTTGTTTATCTTCTAACAAAGTAGACCTTTTTTCAACATAGCGAGTACAAACAAATATTGAGAGCTTGTTCACGGTCCTGAAGATTACAACAACGAGAAATTATAAGTTGTTCACAGAATCATTTCATGAATGTCTAAGCCAAACGGTATACGATTGAAGCTTTCATTGACAAGTAATAATGTTTTCTCATAACATTTATAATTACTCAACTTACTTTTGATTCAATAGGTTTGGAGTCGGAATGAAGTAAATGACGAGGTTAAATGGCTTTCCCAAGGTCCAAATAGAATAGTAAAAGATATAGTGCCTTCCTCATCAATAGATTCAGATTTCATATAAAATATCGCAAGAGATTGAGGAGAACTCAAAATTGTGGAATTGTTGTTAATTCTTCAATTACAAGTTATGATAGTGCTAGGGACAGTAATCCAGTTGAGGGGAATGTGGAGTATTACGGACTTCTTACTGACATAATTGAGTTGGATTATTATGGTAGATGGAAAGTTGTCTTATTTCGAGGTGATTGGGTGATGTTAATACTGGCTCATGAATTAAACAATATCAATTTGGTTTTACAATGGTGAACTTCTCTCGATTGATTCACACTCGACAACAATTGATAGATGAGCCGTATGTATTTTCTTCTCAAGTGAAGCAAGTTTTTTACTTGAAAGATCCAACTGATGAGGGTTGGTACGTTGTACTCCGAAACACCCCTAGAGACTTATTTGACATAGGCAATGGAAGTAGAGATGACATTGTCGAAAGATCATAAACTTTGCCTTTTCTAGAACAAAACTTAAATGAAAATATCCCTAGTACTAGTACACATTTTCAATGGGTTCGTTAGGACGTGGACGAAGACATTTACGAATTATGATGTAGTAAGATTTTACGATTTTTTAAATATATGTAATATTATAATTTTAATATTGGTCATGTTATATAATTTAACTATTTTATATGTACTATTATTGTTGTTATTTGTTACTAAAATTTCAACTATTTTATGTGTATTGCAGGAAAAATGCGTAAAAGAAAATTACGAAATTTAAGTATTGTCCAGAATACTCCAAATTCAGAAGAAGGAAATAGTGAACAGCAAATAGCTATTGGATCTTCGAATGTGCAGGAGACAGTTGACGAGCCTGCAGAATTTCAAAGTAATGTTAAGATTATTTTATTTGCGTATATACTTTTATTATTGCTCCTATTTCTCAATTTCAATATAATAATATATAATTTTCTAGCTGAAAGTGGTGGGATGCGCAGAGGTCGAGGACGTACGCTACTTAAAGATTTATACGACTTAAATCCTGTCTAGCATGTCAAAGTAAGTAGAAACAGTCATGGTCGGCCTGTTGGATTAGAAGCTCAACTTTTAGCAGGCTATTTAGGCATTATAGCACGAAATACCAATATGTTACCCATCAACTACGAATCATGGCATCACATGCCTGTAGCAACAAGAATCAACCTCTTGATAATATTAAGGTAGCAAAACGTGAATGTAATTTATAATACTTTGGTTTAAGTTTCATTTATATTTACTTTCTAAACTTGTGTTTTTTTAGGAGAGATTTGCTTTACATGTCTCAGATGACTATATCAAGATGGCATTGGGTAAAAAATAGAGAGACCATAAAAGCACTTTGAAAAATATTATTTTAAGAAAGACATAAGCCTCGAAGAAAAATTGAGAAATGTCCCGCCGGGAATGCTGAGGTACCAATGGGAAGATGCAGTTAGATTATTGAATTCAAAGAAAGGAGAGGTATTACATACTTCCAACCTCTTATAAATTTTTTAGTTTATAGTATTTACTCAGATATGTAACAATAATTTTATTATGTAGGACCGTGAGCGAGTTGGAACAAGCAGCAGGCAAAAACAAAAATTCACACACACGGCAGGGTCGAGAAGTTTTGCTTGTGTAGCTGAGGCCCATGTATTATGAATTTATTAATTCTGTCAAATATTAACAACTTTCTACTATTAATTGATTTATTTTTACTACTACATTGTAGGAAGCATCATCTGGTCAAAAAGTTGGACGCCTTCAGCTTTTTGACATTACGCATAGGAAGAAAGATGGATCTCCAATGACATCTGAAGCTGCAGAAGTTATGGTATATTTACTTAATAAAATTTGATTTATTATAAATATTTATAATGTTTAATTATAATGGTTTAATTCGTCTTTAATAGTTTTAAATAATGTTAAGTTATGTTGCATTCCTTTTTTAATTATATATTTCGCTTTTTAACTCTTTAATTGATTTATTAGGAGAAACTAAAAGATAAGAAGGCGAGTATGAAGCGATTGCTTGATCGATAGTTCTGTTAATTTTGAGGAAATTGATAACAGAATTATTAATGAAGTTTTGGGTTCTGAAAGGTATGGTTGGGTTCGGTTTCAAGGATCTGGTGTTAACTCGACCCAATATTTTGGATCGAGCTCGTAGCAATACATGCCTTCCGGGAGTCAAGCTCAAACTGAAGTTCAGAGGTTAAGAGACTGGATAGCTCTGATGCAAGCAAGCACAGTTGAGCAAATTTCTCAACTTAAAGTGGAGGCAACATCAAGAGAAGCTGAGGTTCAAAGAAAATATGAAGAACTCCAGCTACAACTTAAAGTAGAGGCAGCATCAAGAGAAGCTAAGGTTGAAAGAAAATATGAAGAACTTCAGCTGCAACTTAAAGCAGAGGCAGCAGCGAGGGAAGCAGATCAGAGCAGAAAGTATGATGAAATCTAGCTACAGCTTCAAACTATGATGAAGATGTTCCAGCAGTCGCAAATGCCGTCATCGTATACATTTATTTTCTTGTAACTTTTAACATTATTGTAAAAAAACCTTTTGAATTATACTTCATTTATAATTTATATCATATATCTTTCGTATAATTTTGTATCATTTAGATTTGAAGTTTTTTGTTGGATTTCATGCTATATTTGCTGTTTTTGGTTGGATTTTATGTAGGAAGGGTGGAATATTGGTGAAAAATGTATGCTGCAAATCTGCCCAAATTAGCGGCGTTTTCTAGAAGTCTCGCTAAAGACTGAATCATAGCAATGTTTTCTATAAAAGAGCCGCTAAAGACCAGGACTTTTAGTGGCATTTTCTATAAATCGCCGCTAAAGACCAACTTTTAGCAAAGATTTTCTATAGAAGCGCTAAAGACTGTGACTTTAGCGGCATTTTCTATAAAAGCGCGCTAAAAGTCTGGTCTTTAGCGTTTTTCAAATAAACGCCACAAATTTTAGCGGCATTGTCAATAGCGACGCCGCTAAAGGCAAAAAAAAAAACGCCTCAAAAAGTCTGTTTTCCTGTAGTGTATTGTCTGGTGTTCTTGCAACTTCCTCCATTGTCGGTCTTTTTCTACTTTAGTTGGGTTTTTACCTAAAGCTGTGTTTAGTAATACTTTTTAGAAGCATATGTGACATGAAAAATACTTTTGACACAAAAGGAATGCTAAACAAGTTATTTTGATCGAAATTTTAGCTTTTCAAAAGCATTTTTGAAGATAAGAAATTAAAATTTTAATTTTTATTCTCCCAAAAACACTTTTAATGCTTAATTACTTTTCTATCTCTCCAACAACATAGTATTTTCCTCTTTTTTCTCTAGTGTTTAATTACAAATGTGTTAAAATCATTAATTAAAAATAAAAAAGAATTTTTTGAGTAAAAATATTTTTAGAATAACACAAATGTGTTAATATATAATTAAAAATATTTAATTGTTATATTTAAATATTTAAAATATAGTTTATATATTCTAATTAAATTTTATAAATAATCAATATTTATTACTTAAAATATTTAAAATTTATATTTCATTTATCAAAATATTAACAACAAGTTGTAATAATTTATTTTTATATTCTTACTAAAATATAATAATATTTACTAATTTGAACATGATTTAAATGCATATTTATTACTTTATAATACCATATCTAAAATGGATATTTTATTTCTCAAAAACAATTTTGACAACAATACTAAATACTCAAATATTAAATTAAACTTTTAAAAGTACTTCTCAAAAACACTTTTCACAACATTTTTAAAAGTAATGTTAAACTAGACAAATCAAATTTTAGCAATCAAAAGTGACCCTGCTATATTTCCATTTTTTGAATACATACCTTACATGCAAAATACAACTTTAAATAGGAAACACCAACTTCAACTTGACAAGTTGGTAGATCTAAATACATGGAATCTACTCATTGGTTGATTTTTGTCTAATCAACATCGCTTACATTAAACTATAGAATTAAAAACAAATAAAATAATCTAACAACTTTACAAAACAAGTTGACAACTTGTTAGCTTGTAACAAAAGCTTCGGTAGTTGGTGGTTAGGTCTTACACTTCGCCATTCGTTTTACACTTAGACGTCGTCTGTCACATTGGCTTGTCTACCACTTTTGACCGTCGACATATTTGGATTGTCCATCACTCTTGGACTTTCCGCCACATTGTTCACCAAAGTTTGTCTGCTTGATAACCCACCATCTGATAGTTTGCCGTTCTACTGGCATTTAACTTGTTTGCTAGATGTGTGACTTGTTGCATGAATGACCATCTCACAACAACCTTTCACTCTTAAACACCTCTTTGCTAATTCAGAAACCTCTTTAATCTACTCAATATATCTTTCTTTTGCCACTTTATCATCTAGAATCTTAACAATCAATCATCTCTCAATGATTTAAGAAAATAGTTGACTGAATTTCTTTATTCTTCAGGTATGTCAAAGGAAAGTACTTTTTTGTTGGTTAATAGCTCGACAAGGATGACACCACAGCTATAGACGTTGCTTTTCTCATTTATTTGACTTGTTTGCAAGTATTTGGGTTTTAAATATCTGTTGGAGTTTTTAAGCCAAGAAGAACACTAAACAAAAACATATAACAAAGCAGCAAGAAGCATGAAACAATTTACTTGCTCACAAACGTGCAACAAGGAATGAAAAATAGATTTTCATTGCAATCAACAAAGTATTGCATTTTTTTATATAGTCAATCAACTTATCAAACACAACTAACCCCATTAACCAGCCTAGTAACTTGTGAAATATTGCTTGTACACTAAAACAAGCCAACTAAACAAATCCTTCATTACCTAAACACATAAAGTTGTCATCAAGCTTGTTCATTTTCAACTAAGCAAAATTACATTGCAACTAAAACATAAAACTTGTTAATGCAGCATGCATATGAGCTGCAGCATGCATACAAGTATGCACTCAACAAAATCATTTTAGCAAAGATGGTTGGCCACTTTTCAACACTCCTCTTGGCCTCTCAGAACATCCCAAAATTGGGCCTAGTAGGATTGGACCCAATGGGCCGTGGGCGTAGGAATGTTTAAAATTTTGAGAACAAGAGAATGACGATATTGCAAATTAGACTTATTAGTTAAGTGAATTTGGAAGGTTACGAGGCTTCTATGAAGTTTCGGGTTCGAGTTGGGCCTTAGTAAAATTTTGTGATTTAGCCTATTAAGGAGAGATAGTAAGTGGCATCAAGGCTTATGGAAATAGATGAGTAATTTGTTAGCATAAAGGAGCTTATGGTAAAGAGGTTATGGCATTAAGTGATGTACCTTGAGGGAAGAGGTTCAAATCCCATTGTTTGCAAATTTGACTATTATTTTTGATTTCTTTCCTTATGTGTCGGCCAAGAAGTATTTTTGGTAAGTGTGGACTTCATTATTTTGGTAAGGTGGCTAAAAGAATATGGCAAGGTTAAAGTTTGGGAAATGAATCAAGAGGAATAGGAAAGAAATGGGGACAAGAGGCTAATATCGGGGGAGGTGTTTTGGAAAGTATGGGTGGCCAAACTCTTATCCAAAGGGGGGATGCATGTGGATGGTTTTGAGATGTTAGGTAGCTGATTTTTTTTATATTTTGGCTTTTGGTAAAGTCTTAGTTTGGTTTTGGCCAAAAATCCGTTTCAACTTTGTGTCATCCTCTCCCAATTTTGCAACTCTCCTTGTCGAAACATATTAGCACAATAGTGCATTTTCTTTCTCTTTGTTTGGCCACATATTCATTTTCTTCCCACCTTCCTTGATAATTAAATTCTCCATGGTCTTTTGATTGAATTTTGGTGCTTGTTAGGCCAAAACCTTCTCTTTGCACTATTTGGTACTCTACAAATTTCTTTTGCTTTGTGCCAATTTACAAGTCATTGGTGAGCACACTTTCTTCATTTCTTCCTTGGGGTCCCAAACCTTAATCCATCTTTCACCATTCTTTTGTTGCCTAATACTCACATTTCTTTTTGGTTCATATTTCTTTTGGTGTTGACCGAAACATTCCAAACACCTTGAGACACCTTCTCCTTTCTTTTAATCATTTCTTCTCATTTGTGTTGACATTCACTCCTTTGATCAATCGAGTGATAGTGGAAGGCTGAAACTTTGACTCATCCGTAGCCATTGTACAATTGTTAGAAATTGGAACTAATATCGTTAAGGTAAGGGATTCATCATGGTTCTTTGTGGATCTTTTTCGTTGACCGGTTATTTTGCTTAACGAAATAGTGGTTGTGACTAATCGATTATATTTTTAGGGACTAAATCGCTCGATCTATCCCTTGTAATAAGAGACTCGGATTGTTGGTAAGTGATATAGATTTTTAATCAATCAAAATATTGGTTGAAGTGGTAAATTGAGTTTTGATTAATTGTTGACCGATTGTATCATTAGGTGCCACGGAGAATATCGTGTTACGGATTCCAAAAAAGGTGTGTAATCCCGCACCCTTCCAAATATATGTTTGAAATGGTGAGTAAGTCTCACATCTCTTTGAAAGTTTACATGAAATATTCTGTGATTCGCAAAATATCAATAAAACCGATAACAAAGATCCGTAATCACCTGGAGTGCTTATATTTGAAGTGGTAATCGATTTTGTAATAAAATAGTTTGGTCAGAAATAGTGACGTGTATTTGAAAAATCACGAAAAAATGGATAAAAGGAAATACAAAGTGAGTAAGATATCGATTAAATCTTACTGTGTCTACTTTAATATGGAAGAAACGGAGAAGGAAAAGGGAATACCATATTCTAAGATATGTTAATTTTAGTGAGACTGGTTTCAATGACTTTGAGTATTCGCTTTTGGAAAAATCATATAAAATTTTACAAAGTGAATTATGGGACATAATTTATATGTATGGATTCCTTACTGAACCTATTTTTGATAGAAACAATTGGGAGCAGTAGATGAAAAGCGTACAGTAAGATATTTGTGATTAAGGAAAGAGAGGTTAGAATCATTGGACAGTGAAACAAGGAAAACTTTAAGGAATAAACTGTACTAAATGGTTAAGCTAAAAATTATGGAAAAATTAGAGGAGAAAGATATATGTATATACTTTCAAGGAAAATTTATGGATTTAGATTTTGAGTTTTCTAACTCGAGTTATGGTCAATTTAGTCAGTATGACGTAGATGGACAGTTTCGATTTTATGCTCCAAATTAGTAGTTAAGCCTAGGTTGTGAAATTACCATAATACCCTTAGAGGGTAAATTACCGAAATACCCTTGGGTTGCGAGATTACCGAATTACCCTCAACGAGTAAAATTACAAAAATGCCCTTATGGGCTGAATTACGGAATTGCCCCTAATGGGTCGAAATACGAAATTGCTTAATGAACTGAGTTGACATATTACTTTATGGGCCAATCTGATATATTTTGTTATGAGGGCCAAAAATATGTTAAATGGGCCAAATGTGATATGTGATAAATGGGCCAAATGTGATATGTGATAAATGGGCCATATGATTATTTTGATAAATTGGCCAAGTAAGAATATTGTGAAAAGGGCCTCATGTGTTAAATGGGCCAAGGTCTGCTAGATCGTTAAATGGGCCAAAATTTCTATTTTGACTAATGGGCCAAATTGATAACTTGTAATATGGGATTTTTGTTGAAATTTACTTTATGAATATATTATTATGCATTAAATATGTATATACATGGCTGCATGGGTTGGGATAATTGACGAAGAGAAGAATGGCCTGTTGCCACAAATCTAGTTCGGTGACTCTATCACAATGGTCTGTTGCCACAAATCTAGTTCGGTGACTCTGTCACAATGGCCTGTTGCCAAAAATCAAGTTCGATGACTCTGTCACAATGGCCTGTTGCCACAAATAGTATAATTGGCTTAATGCCTGCTATTGGTGTGTTGGCGGGGTGGGTTGACTTGATCCCCACAGGTGTGTTGGTTGGTACGGGTGGTGTGTAGCGGATGGAAATTTAGGCTTGGTTGGGAATTGCATATCACATGCATTTTATATTTGTTATATTGTTACATTTGTAAATGGGCTTAGGTCCAAATATTTGCTTTATGGATTTTGGCCCAGTGAACAACGGTGAGTGGGTTACACACTGAGTTCTAAGTAACTCACCCCTTCTTTTCTTAATCCCAGTAGGTAATGCCCGTAAGGTGGACTTGGGCCATGGATGACTCGGTGGAGACCATACTTTAAATGGTGTTATTGAATGCTAAATTATATTTCGCTTATTTTATTATTTTGCTATTTTGGTTTAAGTTGTAATAAGGCCTCCGAACTATTTTTATTTTTGCTTTATGGTTGGGATGTTTTATTATTTTTCTTAAATTGTTTAAAACAAGAATTTTTCTAAAACGTAAATAAAGATTTTTCAAATTGATTAACAAATGGATTTCAAAATAAAATTTTACAAATATGATTTAACTCAAACTTTCTTTCAAATTATTAAACGATATTTTCAAAAGTCATGGATTTAAAGTTCAATTCCTTGATTTGTGATTCATCAATCAATCTCTCAAAATTACTTGTATTTTATCTACGTTTCCTTAATGTTTCAAAATGTCATTGTAACTCTATTTTTCGCAAATCGCTTATTTCAAAATGCATTTGCAACCGAAAAGGTTTATTAAAGATAATTATGTTTTCACATAGACACAATTGCTTTAGTTGTTTTGGGTTTTAACAAAGAGGTCGAAATTTTCAAACGAGTTTTTTTTGTGACACGCCAGATTCGGGCCTAACTTCTAGGTCGGGTTTGGGGTGTTACAGCCTCCATGCTGCAAACACCAATCATTTTCTTAAGAATTCAAACCAAGCGTCAAATGGAGTCTTCCTCTCATGCACAACCTTGACAAGCATTCAAACCAAGCTTCAAATGGAGTCTTCTCCTCCTTCAAAACCTTGGTTGGTAATCTGATCAATGAATACGCTGAGGTATTCACAGCCTTAGCCCAAAAATTATTTTGCAGCTTGGCTTCAAATAATGAGCATCTTATTCATTATAGTCCTATTTCTTCTTGCACATACTCCGTCCTGTTATGGAATGTAAATGTTGGTGAGCTACTGAGGATGGACCAAAGCAATTTATGTCTTCTTAACAAGTAGTCCTAAAAAATGATAGGCTCTAGCAGCTTATGTCTTTCTTAACAAGCAGCAGAAACAAAATCAATGGCCCTCAAAGATGACGGGCTCTTGATACCAATTTTTTGAGTTTTTAAGCCAAGAAGAACAAAGAACAAAAATAGAGGACAAAACAACAAGAAACATGAAACAATTTACTTGCTCACAAACGTGCAACAAGGAGTGAAAAATAGATTTTCATTGCAATCAACAAAGAATCATATGTTTTTTTATAGTCAATCAACATAGCAAATACAACTAACCCCACTAATCAACCTAGTAACTTGTGTATTGAGTATGACTCCTATTTCAGTCAAATTTGAGAAATAATCTTCCAATTAAACTCTGTTTATTTATTTCAATCAAACTCTGATTAGCCTAGATTATTTTATTATTTGACCTATGAGTTTAGCTTATAAATAGGCTCTTTTACAACCCTAAAAATACATTCATAACACTTTTGGAGAATTTTGTGTTTATGTTTTGAGGGTTCTTTATTTTCGGTTTTCAGGGTTTAGTTTTTATCTCCATCTTTGTACTTTCATTCTTTTGCTTGTGCTTTTTATCCTATTTGGAGGGGGTTTTCAAAATTAAATTTGTGTGTTCAATTTCTCAATTTCTTCCTCTTTTTTTACTTGTTCGTTGCTTAATCGGGTCGATCCCCAACATTGTGAAACATTGCTTGTACATTAAAACAAGCCAACTAAACAAGTCATTCATTCCCTAAACACATCAACCTATCATCAAGCTTGTTCATTTTCAACTAAGCAAAATCGCATTGCAACTAAAACATAATACTTGTTAATGTAGCATGCACACGAGCTGCAACATGCATACAAACTGTATGTACTCAATAAAATCATTTTAGCAACATGGTTGGCCATTTTTCAACAATATCTCAATGTTCCTTATACTAGTGTTGTTAGTTGAGTTTGATGTAGTGGCACTAATCGAGATGCTCCGAAATCTAAAAATTTTGTAGTATAATTGTCTGTGTCGAATGATGTTTGTAGGATTCATATCTCTATGAATTATTGGTGTTGAAGCTGCATAGTGTAAATATGTTAGCACTTGCACTGATTCCGTAGCTACCTTAACCAAATTTCCCAAGAAATCAAAGAAGCTTTGTCTTCACAGTGGATGTGTTCATACAATGTGTCATTAGAAAAAAATTCATAAACCAACAAGTGGACCTCAATCTCTAAGCAACAACCTAAAAGTTTGACCAAATTTCTATGGTTTATTTGGGAGAGAATGATAACCTCATTGATGAACTGACTAATTTGGCTTTGATCAACAATTTCAGAGTTCTTAATGGCTACCTTTGTTTCATTCTTCGATATCTTTGTTAACTGTGCTGAAGCCTCCCTTCCCAATAATGTGGCTCTGATCATAGTTTTTGGTTGTGTTCTTAAGCTCTTCTACATTGAAAATCCTAATGGTTTCGGTTGATACTTGTTTTTCATTTAACTCTTGCTGTAACAGTAAACCACCATTTCTCCGGAAGAATTTGTTTCTCATGTTGAGTAGATTTCTTTTCTTGCATATGAGGAACAACCATGAAGAACCCACAATAGCAACCAGTACATTTAAGTCAGTATCTTCCATTAAACAACAGCTAAAACATTACACATGATCTTAACACTATATGCTGGAGGACACAATTTTGTTGTCAATATTTATGTATAAAAGCTAAAATTAGAAACGAACACCTACCAGATGAGATTCGTATGACCTTTACTACATTTGGTATGCAGTCAGTTCCATCTTTCTGCTATCCCCATGAAAACCTGATAAGCTATAAAAGTAACATATTTTAATCCCATTCTTAATACGTTTTTGGATGATTAATTGCACAAATTAGTGGATTTGATGCTTCTAATCCTTTAAATTCAGGTTTCTAATACTTACAAGAGCATTTGGGAGTGAAACGAGCGAAAAACGAGCCAAAAATAGACAAACAGAGCTATTTTTAGGATCCTCACAGCTTGGGCATTCCCACATGAGTTGGCTACAAGTCCGCGTGAGCCACACATGCTGCCCACATGCCCATGTGCCAGCTCATGTCAATTTCACACCCTGCTTCCCAAATACACGAGAAATGTAACACCCCAAACCCGGTCAATACACCACGACCGAATCTGATATGTTACAGGGAAAAAGGTTTTTGAGAGGTTTAGGTTTGAGTTTAAAAGTTGGAGAAAAACACTTTGCTAGGTTGTGTATTTGAAGAAAAACTTGAGTAGGTTTGATTGAAGTTTGATGATGTATTTGAAAACCCAGAAATTTTAAAAACTTACTCCGATGGGTAGACATAACAGGTTTATCTCATTAAGAAGTTTGAGTTGTTTATTATTGTTACAAAAACATTCTGTCTTAGTGAAAATCGTGTTTAAGTTAGAAAATATTTGAGTTCTCCGTTACTCCAAATCTTAGTGCGATACCCGATGGTATAGTTTAAAATGTCGCTTTTGTAGTTTTGAAATCGTTATCTTTCCAAATTTTAGCACATTTTAGCCCAATTAATTTGTTAAGACATATTAAAAATCCACTTTAATCATAAACAAACATAACTTAAAAAGGCCATTTACAACCCAAATAAAACCAAATAGTAATAAAACTTAAGTACCAACATTTCATAAAAGTCCGAGCAAATCTTTATTTGAGCATGGCATGAGCACCTCGAGTCCATCCCGGCTCCATGTCCGCCTATGTGTCACCCGAAATAGTCAAAGGAGAGAGTGAGTCGCAAGACTCGGTGTATAATTCCTCTCCCAGATAACATGCCAACACATATATCGTAACAAAATAATGCAAGTAATGCACCGATCCTAGCCAACCATATCACCTTCTCTACCCTGTGCTACCAAACCACCGGTGGTGCTAAACCACCGTGACCCAAAGTCACGATATCCATACTGTGGTACCAAACCACCGGTGACCAAGTCACAAATAATCCAATGATGGGGCCAACCCATCGTGTGATACCAAATCACTAGCGATTTATCCCATATCTCATAAGTGGGGCTAACCCACGGTGGTGCCAAACCACGAGACGAGTCGCAATGAGGTGCCAAACCTCCGGTGTCCCAAAGACACAATGTGATACCAAATCACCGTGACCGTAGTCACAAACCGATGATGGGGCCAACCCATCGTGTGATACCAAATCATTGGCGTCAATCCCAGATAATCAATCGTGGGGCCAACCCACCGTGGTACTAAGCCACTGGGACGAGACGCCGAGGTGCCAAACCTCTCGTGACCCAAAGTCACAAAATACGTGGTACCAAACCACCGAGGTGCCAAACCTCCGTGTCCCAAAGACACAAGGTCCCAAAGACACGGATATCATACTCCCCTCCTCTCATATCACCCAATCACATATCATACTAGATGCAAAATCGCAATCATGCTATCATGCTCACATGTTTAATATGGCAACTCAAAGTATCAAAATCATGATATCATCATCATCACATAACTCATAATGAAACGGACTTACCCGAATCCGTATCCATACCTCAATGGGTATCGAATAATCAATCACACTGTTTCATTTACACAAACAAAGTTATCACATTATTTTAGTTAAGATAGTGTGTTGGTTTACACACCGATATATTGAAGATTAAATCCTAAGAACCGATCAAAATCTTTTGATCACCTCAACAACCGATCCTACATTCTACCAACAAAGGGTTAACACTAACTCATTATACCATTCGCCAACAAAGTAGATAACCCAAGGGTTGCGTTAAACCCTACCTTTGCGAAAGTGGTTGGGCTTCCAACCAAACCCGAACCAATAATGCTTCTTTACCAAACGATCACACCCTAAAAACAAGAATAACGGTTAATCTCCTAATGACTTAACGTAAAGAAAACTAAACGAAATCGGATCCAAACACCCATTCTTACCACCACTTACCGATTGCTTAACAGAGTAAGAGGCCTCTCCTTGCTTGATTTCGAACCCAAGGGACCCTATACGAAAAACGATTACCAACAAGAAGTTAACACCTTTTAACCGATACCGAAATCAGCCCTTAACATACCAAAAATCGGCAAGGTACCAGAGAAAAGAGAAATGGCCATTCGGCCTAGCACTTACCCTCTTAGTAGACCGATTGTAACAAGAATCTAACAGAAGGAATAGATTCGGCTAACACCCTTGATTAAGAAAAGAAAAGTTTACAAAGAGAACAAAGAAGAAAAATCAACAAGGGTTGTGGTAAGGTTCGGCCAAAAAGGTTTTTTTTTTTGGAAGAAGAAAGAATACAAAGAAAAAATGAATGGATGAATAGAGGGGGTGCTTTCGGTTTTGTGTGAAAGAAAAGAGAGTAAATGAGAGGAAATGGGTGGATATTCGGCCAATGAGTTCTTGAAAAAGAATAGGAAATGGAGAAGAAGGTTTTGGAGAGACTTTCGGCTAACAAAGTTTCGAGAGAGAAAAGAGTTGAAAAGGGATAATAGGTCGGCTTTGTTCAAATGATAAAAGAGAAAAGCAAGGTAGAATTTCTAAAGGATGGTGCTTGGGGTTTCGGTTTACACAAGTGACAAAAGAAGAAGAATGCAAAAGAACACTTACCACCAAAATGTAGAAAGAGTGCAACGTTGGCAAATAAGGTTGCTTTGTGTTTCGGTTTCAAGGAGCAAAATGGAAGGTTCTTTTTCACTTAGGCTATTGCAAATGAAGAAAGTTTTTTGTTAGCTTTGACTAAACAACAAAATAGCTTACCAAAAGAACTTGGTGACCGAAAACACACATGCCAAAGGCAATTTCGGCACCCTCCAAACACCAACCGGCCACACATTCCTCCCCCAAACTCTCACCAAATCCGCCAAACTCCCCCCATTCACTCCCAAGCCACTCATTCAAAATACCTTGACCAAGTCTCCCTCCTACATTTGCTCTCCACCCACCGTTTGAATATGTTGACCAAGTCCATGGTAGAGTTTGAACTACCAACAACTCCTCCTCCTTAAGCGTCAAAATGGAACAAAAAGGGTGGGATTTTCGCAGCTAGAACACAAGACCTCACCCCTTGTCAAAGGCGTCACACACAAGGTCTAAGTGGCGCAAGCTTGCCACTCCACCAACTCATCTCTTGTGTTACAAACTCACCTAAATTAATTATAAACCCCACTCCTTCACTCCTATCCCCAAAGCCCAAAACTAAAATTTCACCACCCACTCAGGCTCACTCCTAGCCTACAACTAAGTCCCGAAAACACACAAACAACATGATAGCAAGCCATTAATCATGCAAACAATGCCAATACAAAATAGCCCTTAACCCGGGATATTACAGGAAAACCCAACTTTTAGGCTTTTTGAGCATTATAAAGTCTATAAATACCAATTAGAAGAAAACCTAAGGGGGAACTCAGAGAAGATTGAAGAAAACACTCGAAGAACACCATCAGAATCAGCTTGGAAGCAGATCTCCCTCAAGATCAAAGATCTCCATTTAATTTCTTTCGAAATTTTATTGAGTTTCTTTTTGTCTTATGGTTATCCTAACTTTGAAATGCTTCTATTCAGGATTATGAACTAAATTCCCTAGATACCTAGGGAGGATGAAACCTATGATGAATAATATTATTTGTTTTCTGATTTACATGATAAATATTTGATTCTTATTCTCAATTATGTATGCTTAATTCTTGTTTTAATATTTCTGCAACATTAATTTATGTTTAATGTGCTTATTTCAGTGGAGCAAAAGTTCCTGTTTAAGAGTAGATCTAGCATAACTGAGTGGAGTTGCATGCAGTCCTAGAAATAGGACGCCATAAATCTACTGAATTAGAGTCAAATCTAATAGGGGAATCCATAGATCGAGTTAATGCGACAATAGGGGTTTTAATTAGAAAGAGATTTCAATTAATCTGTAACACCCCAAATCCATCCTAGACGTTATGGCTGAATCTGGTGACGTCACAAGGAATGGGTTTTGAAAACCATGTTGACTTGGTAAACCATCATTATTTAAAATTTACAAAAACCGCATCGTTATAGTTTGAAAACGCAGGCCTTAATCGTTATAGTTTGAAAACCATGGAATGGGTTTTGAAAACCATGTTGACTTGGTAAATCTTTACCAAACTTATTACAACGAAGGCCTTAATCGTTATAGTTTGAAAACACAGTTGTGTTTTTAGGTAAACCGTTGTTTGCATGAAACCATCGTTTTAATAAAACAATTTTACCAAAGCAATCAAATTGACAATCAATTCAAAAATAAACAGTTAAAAAAACTAAACATGTAACACCCCAAACCCGACCTAGACGTTATGGCCATATCAGGCGAGGTCACATGGAATGGGATTTGAAAATTGAGTTTATCAAGTTAAAACCGTTTCCGTTTATTATCTTCTGTTTATCTCTCGTCAATCTCAAAATCATTTTCTCATTAATTTGATTCTTTTGAAAACATATTATGTAGTGGAAACTTTTAAAACCGTGATATTTTAAGAAAATAGTTCGCATTTAGAAAAAAATGTTGTTTTTAATCAAGCCGAGTTTTCGTTGAGTTTTGCAGTTTAAAAGTCCATGAAAATGGTTAAAATCCAAAATAAAAGTAAACAGTCCAAAAGTCCCAATTTACATCATAAAAACCCCAAAAATAATATGAATTAAAAACCATAAATGAAATTAAAGCAGTTCAACAAGCATCCCATCTCAGATATAGTATCCATACATCAACAGAAATCAGTATCCTACCCACCAGCCTCTACACACCATCTCCGACCATCCCTACAGACCATGTGGGGCTTAAAACACCCACCAGCCCTACACACCAAGTCGTATCAATGCGACACATATCAGTAATATTGTAGCTGAGCTGGCAGATAATAGCCATGAAAGCCTTTTAGTACACTTCCTCCGATAATTAATCATCCCACCCCAATACAGATGCAACTAAACATGCTCAATGCAAACATACAGAAATACAAGCTTACATGCTGAAATTCAATTATTAGTCATGCATACAGATCAGTAAACATGCATAAATTTAGGGTCTAAATAGCACTTACCGACCCTACAGTAGGTTCACAGTCGACTTGGCGACCTATGCAACCTTGGGAAACATTTTACTAAATGGGCCCACACGCCCATGTGGTTTGCCCATGTGGCCTACACGCCCATATTGGCCTTGCCCGCGTGGATCACACGACCTGGCCTAGATATCACACTCCTGTGTGGGCCACACGGACGCCCAATTCAGTTTAGCCCGTCTAGCCCACACAGCCACACCCCAGCCTTCACACGGTCGTGTCTTGTGTACGACCTGGCCTTCATCAATCTTATGGTCGTGTTGTCGTAGACAACCTACCACATGGGCGACCACAAGCCCGTGTGGCATCGACAGTTTGCAATTTTGGCTTTCACTGAATCCCGTTTTCTGCATTTTCAGGTACACACTTGGTACGATTTCAATGCTACTGCAACTACGAACACTCCAGAACCTTAAAATCAGTATATCAACGCTAAAAATTAGACATAATACACAGTTAATTTAAACCATGAAGCCAATAATAGTTCAATGCACAAAAGCAATTACTTACCCCAACACTCTAAACTTTTCGATTACGATTTCGCAAGATAAGAGCCTCGTCCCTCGCAATTTGTTGCTACCAAAACTCAAAAATTAGACTAATGAAATCAATAACTGAACTTAAAATGGCACTATACAGAAACCCTCTCTTAATTCAATCGAAAACTTACTACCAAATACTAAATCCAAAGCTGAACGCACCAAAATCGAAGAAAAAACTAAAAGAAATTGAATAAAGGGGGAAAATGAAAGAAAGCAAGAGGAAAAGAAAACGTCAAAACCATAGGAATTTTTGGAAAAAGAAAAAATATTTTGAAAACGCAAAAAAAAAAAGATATGGGATATGATACTAAATCCCTAAATTCTCTCCACTTACCCACTACAGATGACCACCCCAGAGATTCTGTTCACTCGAAATTCTCTCAGCCAAATAAGCAAAAATAAACTCCCACGCTCGCACAGAGATTCGAGCACATGACCTCCAACACAACAACTCCCTTACCACTTGAACCAGCAAGCTCATTCTTATATAGTTTTACAAATAATTAAATATAAGCCGACTAAGCAAGTGCAAGATTTACATCAAAAAATACCAAAATTTGCCAAAGCTAAGGCTTGAAATTGGGGCCTCTCACACACAACCAGAACACTTAACCACTGAAGCAGATACACAGTTGTGTCATATTTTCACAAAAGCAAAAATAAGAATTTTAGGGCATTATAACTCTACCCCCTAAAAGAAATTTCAACCTCGAAATTTACTTGGTCGAGTAGATGAGGATACTGCTGATGCATTGCATCCTCAAGCTCCTATGTGCCCTACTCAGTGCTATTATTCCGCCACAGCACCTTCTCTAAAGGGATAGACTTCTTTTGAAGAACCTTTACATCGTGATCCAGAATTTGAATCGATTCCACCTCGAAGGTTAAATCTAGTCTAACATCAATCTCCTCAACAGGGACAATATGAGTAGGATCAGAGCGGTAATGCCTTAACATCGAGACGTGGAATATGTCATGAATACTATCTAGCTCTAGAGGTAACTCCAACTTATAAGCGACCGGTTACACTCGCTTTAGAATTTGGTAAGGCCCAATGAACCTAGGGCTCAACTTGCCCTTGCGACCTAATCTCAGAACTTTCTTCCATGGGGAAACCTTGAGAAAAACGAAATCCCCCATAGAATACTCAATATCACGCCTCTTCAGATGCGGATAAGACTTCGCTCATCGTAACCCGCCCGACGATCTCGAATTAGTCTAACCTTATCCTCAGTATCAGAAACCAACTCAGGACCCAAAATTTGACGTTCGCCCAACTCAGTCTAAGACAAAGGAATATGGCACTTATGACCATACAAAGCCTCGTAAGGTGCCATCTTAATACTTGACTAGAAACTGTTATTGTAGGCGAACTCGCTAATGGCGATACTCCTCCCAACTGCCTCGAAAATTGATAACACAACTCCTCAACATGTCGTCCAATATTTGAATCACCCTCTCAAATTGACCATCAGTTTGAGGATGGAACGCAGTACTGAAGTCCAATCTCGAACCTAGAGCCTCATGTAACTTTTTCCAAAACTGAGACGTGAAGCGAGTATCTCTATCAAAATTATCGACACTAGAACCCCATGCAGTCTCACTATCTCAGAAATGTAGAGCTTTGCCAACTTCTGAAGAGAATAGTCAGTCCTAACCGGAATGAAGTGCACAGACTTGGTCAATCGATCCACGATGGCTTGAACATAATCTTTCTTTATGGGTGTTAGAGGCAACCCACTAACAAAGTCCATCGTTACTCACTCCCACTTCCATAGCAGAATCTTAACTGGCTGCAACAAACCCAAATGTAACTGATGCTTAGTCTTAACCTGCTAGCATGTCAGACATCTTTCCACAAAATCAGTAACCTCCTATTTCAATCCCGACAACCAGTACAGTTCTTAAAGATCTCGGTACATTTTATTGCCACTGAGATGCAAAACATAAGGGCTACTATACGTCTCTCTCAGAATAGACTGCCTTAAATCAATATCATTCGGTACACAAATCTGACCACGGAAACAGAATAACCCATAATTATTCAGCCCAAAGTCTATAGTGCTGCCACTTTCAATCTAACGAAACTGATGACCCAAAGATTCATCCTCTAACTGCCTATCCCAAATCTATTCTATCTAAGTCGGTTTAACCTGCAGCTCAGCCAACAAACTTCTGTCGTTGAACAAACTAAGTCGAGTGAACATAGCTCTCAGATTAGTCATTTCCCTACAACTCCATGGATCGACCCAATTCATTATATTAATAAATGCGGCTGGTGCATTCGTCAACCCAAAAGGCATAACTAAGAACTCGTAGTGCCCATACCGAGTCCTAAATGCGCTTTTATGCACATCCACCTCTTTAACCCTCAATTGATGATACCCTGAGTGGAGATCGATCTTAGAGAACACATAAGCCCCTCGAAATTGATCAAATAAGTCATCGATCCTCGAAAGTGGTTACTTATTTTTAATGGTCAGCTTGTTCAACTATCGATAGTCTATGCACATCCTCATGGTTCCATCATTCTTCTTAACAAACAGAACCGGTGCTCTCCACAGAGACACACTAGGACAGATGAAACAACGGCCTAAAAGTTCTTACAGTTGAGCCTTAAGCTCTGTAAGCTCCTTCGATACCATATAGTAGGGAGCGATAGACACTAGAGTTGTACCTAGAAGAAGCTCGATCCCAAACTCAACCTCCCGATTCGGAGGCAATCCCAGTAGCTCCTCAAGAAAGACTTTCGAAAAATCCCTTACAGTCCTGATATACTTTACAGTAGAGTCCCCAGAAATGAAAACACTAAGGCCAAGAACACCTGACACCCCTTACGAATCAGTTTCTCAGCCATTAGTGCAGAGATCACACTAGTCAAATAATTCTGACGCTCTTCAATCATAACAACCTCATCATCCTTCTTAGTTCTCAAGACGACCCTCTTGGTCGCACAGTCCAGACTGACACGGTGCTTAACCAACCAGTCCATACCCAGAACCAGGTCGAACTCCCCAATGGAAGCTCCATCAGATTACCCAGAAATATTGATCCTTAAACCTCTAGCAGAACATCTCTATACAGTTTGCTAACCCGAACTGATTGCCCCAGTAGACTCGGCACAGTCACCTCACTAGAAGTACTCTCAACCAAAATCCCCAAGTTCTCAGACACCGTGCTAGCTATATAGGAATGTGTGGAACCTATGTCTATCAAATCGAAGTAAGGTACATCATAAATTAAGAACGTACCAGTAATGATGTCTGGAGCATCTCGATCTTCTCAGCGACGAACAGCATAAACAAGAATAGGCTGCCTTGCCTTAGTCTATCCAATACCTCTACCTGGTGCTCTCTGTCTACGACCCATACCGTTACCACCCCTAACCTGACCACGGCCCCTCGGTGGCAGCTGAACTACCCTCTGTGGCTGTGCAGTACGAAAACCCAGAGCTTGCACCTGATCGACCCACAGCGGACACTCCCGAATACGGTGCTCTAATGATCCACACCTCAAATACGCCTCAGTCCTCTTCCAACACTCGCCCTGATGGCGTCTACCACAATCTTCACACAACTGTAATCTTGTAGGAGCAACAGGGAGCCTAGCTCTAACCGGCCCATCAGTTTTGGCCTTTTTCTCAGGCCTATGTACTGAACTCGAGGGCTCCGAATCCCTCTTGTTCTTACCCCTCTCGCGATTTCTATTTCAGTGCTCTACGTGTTTAACCTCTTTGGCGATCGCCTTCTCTACCAGAACGGAGAACTCTCACTCCCTTTGTAGAGCTATTAGTACTCTCAAATTATCCCTAAGGCCGTCCTCAAAACGGACACATCTCTCATATTCAGTCGCCACCATACCTCACGCATAGTGGCTCAGTCTCAAAAATTTGGCCTCATACTCGGCCACTGATTGGTCTCCCTAAGTGAGGTTTAGAAACTCACGCCTACGAGCATCGATGTAACTTGCTCCCACATACTTCCCTTGAAAGGAAGACTTAAAGAACTCCCAAGATAGACGACCGGGCTGAGTGCCCTCGTTAACGGTCAGCCATCACTAATAGGCCTTATCGTCTAGCAAAGAGACTTCACCTTTCAATTTCTGCTCAGGGGTACAGTCTAAATCATCCATTATCCTCTCAGTAGCCTCCACCCAGTACTCAGCCACATTAGGGGTGACTCTAGTGACACCACTAAAAAGTTCAGCTCTATTGGATCGGAGTCATTCCATAACTGACCTTCGATCTCCAGATCCAGTGTTGGGCCCAACGACTCTCTCCAGTATCCTTAACATAGCCTGGGACAGTACGTCGTCCCCAGCCATGAGATCTTGAGACCCAGTTTCAATAGCAAGTGACACTGGTGTCTCACTAGTGCCCAGATTTGACATGTTGCCCAGAGAAGAGGACTCAGCTCGAGCCCCCAACGGCCTCTACCTCGCCTCGAGTATCACGTCCCTGAATACCTCGTGCGCTCATGTCTATTCAAATTTATTTGCATTACAAATTTTATGAATCAGTTATAGTTTCAATATTTATTAACAGATGTTTTATGAAATCAATATCATAATTTTAGAGTTTGCTTTTTGTAAGTACAGTCTCTATCAGTTTCAGTTTCACTATAGTTTTAGTATACACTAACTAGAGTGTTTTCAGAATAGACTTTCCATAATACTATAGCAGTTTATCAAAATACTTACAGGATCGGCGTCGCAGACTCGGTGTACCACATTCTCAGTCAAGTCATTTCAAATCACTTGAAACTCAGTTCTTAAAAAAAACAAGTTTTGAAACCTAAAATCCACAGCCGAGTTTTGCAACTAGACTCTGATACCACTAAATGTAACACCCCAAACCTAGCCTAGACATTATGGTCGGTTCAGCAAGGTTACATGGAATGGGATTGAAAATTAAGTTTATCAAGTTAAAACCGTTTTTGTTTATTATCTTCTATTTATCTCTCGTCAATCTCAAAATTATTTTCTCATTAATTTGATTCTTTTAAAAACATATTCTGTAGCGGAAGCTTTTAAAACTGTGATATTTTAAGAAAACCGTTCGCGTTTAGGAAAAACGTTGTTTTTAATCAAATTGATTTTTCATTGAGTTTTACAGTTTAAAAGTCTATGAAAATAGTTAAAAGCCAAAATAAAAGCAACAGTCTAAAAGTGCCAATTTACATCATAAAACCCTAAAAAATAATATGAATTAAAAACCATAAATGAAATTATAGCAATTCAACAGGAATGTGGTCACTGTTGAGTCCTCTTCCGGACTGATCCGTTTAAGACTGGAGATACCTGTACAGTTAGAACAGAAAGGGGGAGTTTACATAAACTCAGTGTGTAATCCCCACAGAAAACATGCATACAGTCAACCATCAATTATCAGTCAAACGTAGTCTGGGCCTAAGCCTATTACGGATTCAGATATAGTTTAGGCCTTAGCCCAATTAGTTACAGATTCAGATATAAATTAGGGCTTTAGCCCATCTCAGATACAGTATGCATGCAACAACAAAAATTAGTATCCTACCCAACATCCTCTACACACCTTCTCCGACCATCTCTACACACCATGTGGGGTTTAAAACACTCATCCAGCCCTACACACCAAGTCGTACTGAATGCAGTACATATTAGTAATATTGCAGCTGACCTATCAAATAATAGGCATGAAAGCCTTTCAGTACACTTCCTCCGATAATCAATCATCCCACCCCAATGCAAATGCAACTAAACATGCTTAATGTAGACATATAGAAATATGTGCTTACATGCTAAAATTCAATTATTAGCCATGCATAAGGATCAATAAACATGCATAAATTTAACATGCTTAATACATACATTATATATCCAGATCACACAATTTAGGGTCTAAGTAGTGCTTATCGACCCTACATTAGGTTCACAATCAACTTGGGCAACCCGTGCAACCCTAAGAAACTTTTTGCTAAATGGGCCCACACATCCATGTGTTTTGCCCTGTGGGCCCACACACCCAGATTGGCCTTGCCCGTGTGGGCCCACACGCCCAGATTAGCCTTGCCTATTTGGATCACATGTCCTGGCCCAGATATCACACGCCTAGTTCGGTTTAGCCCGTGTTGTGTACCAAACCTGGCTTAGACATTATGACCGTATCTAGCGAGGTTACATGGAATGGGATTTGAAAATCAAGTCTATCAGGTTACACGGCCTGGTCTTTATCGATCATATGGTTGTGTTGTTGCACATGGCCTACCACATTGGCGACCACACGCCTATGTGGCGTCGACAGTTTGTAATTTTGGCTTTCCCTGAGTCCTTTTTTTTTTGCGCTTTCGGGTACACAATTGGTACTATAAAATGTTACTGCAACTACGAACACTCCAAACCTAAAAATTAGTAGATCAATGCTCAAAATTAGACGTAATACATGGCTAATCTAAACCATGAAGCCGACAAAATTTCAATGCATAAAAGCCATTACTTACCCTAACACTTGAACTTTTTAATTACTATTTTGCAAGATAAAAGCCTCGTACCTCGCGATTTGTTGCTGCCAAAACTCAGAAATTAGACTAACAAAATAAACATCTCAACTTAGAATGGCACTATACGGAAACCCTCTCTTAACTCGATCAAAAACTTACCACCAAATACAAAATCCAAAGCCGAACGCACCAAAAATCGAAGAAGAAACTAAAAGAAATTGAATAAAGGGGGAGAAACAGTAGAAAGCAAGAGGAAAAGAAAACGTCAAAACCTTGGGAATTTTCGCAAAAATAAAAATATATTTTGAAAAAACAAACAAAAAAGATATGGGATATTATACTAAATCCCTAAATTCTCTCCACTTACCCACTACAGATAACCACCCTAGAGATTCTATTCACTCGAAATTCTCTTAGCCAAATGAGCAAAAATAAACTCCCACGCCTTGCAGAGATTCGAGCACAGGACCTCCAACACAACAACTCCCTTACCATTTGAACCAGCAAGCTCATTCTTATATAGTTTTACAAATAATTAATTATAAGCCCACTAAGCAAGTGTTTGGCTTACATCAAAAAAATGTCTAAATTTGCCAAGGCTAAGGCTTGAACTTGGGGCTTCTCACACACAACCAGAACACTTAACCACTGAAGTAGATAAACAGTTGTGTCATATTTTCACAAAAGAAAAATAAGATTTTTGGGGCGTTACAAAATATTTTAGAGAGTTCCCAAAATTACAACTCTCAAGTAAGTCTAAAATTCAAAATAAACCAAAAGTATTAATTTTAACTGTTTTACAATATAGTGGTCACCGCTGTGTCTCCGTCCCACCGATCCACCTAAGTTTGTGGATTACCTAACAAAACAAAAAAATAGATGTGAGTTTACGTAAAATCAGTGTGTAACCCAGCAGAATTAGACATGCAATACAAACAGAATCAAATACTCAGTCAGATACAGATACAGATTCGGGCTTAGGCCTATTTCAGATACAAATACAGTAAATAGAATCAGATAATCAGAATCCTACCCCCATCCTTTACACACCATCTCCAACTATCCCAACATACCATGTGGGGTTAAAAACACCCACCCATCCCTACACACCATGTTGTGCCATTAAGACACGATATCAGATATAGTGAAGCCAAGCTGCCAGATATTAAGCAATGATTGTCATACAGTACACTTCATCCATAAATACAAAACCCACCTCACAATCATATGCAGAACAGATACAGAATACATATACAGTATTATTAGATTAAACATGCTTATATATGCAGATATCGTTATGCAATTAACATAGTAATCAGACATGTATAATCACACTCAAAATAGTGTTTTAGACTATCAGATCACATAGCTTTAGGGTTTAGTTAGCCCTTACTAACCCTATAGTAGGCCTACAGTCGATTGGGACAACCCACGTGACCCTAGGAGAAATTTTAGAGATTTGGGCCCACATGCCCATGTGGCCCACACAGCCTAAGCATGGCCCAAAAACTACACACCCGTGTGTCCTGCCCTTGTGGGCCCACACACCAAACTTGGCCATGCCAGTGTGGCCCACACGGCCACACTCGAACACCACACGGCGATGTTCTGTGCAAGACCATGCCTTCGTCGACCACACGATCGTGTCTCGCACATGGTCTACCACGCGCGACTACACGCCCGTGTGGCGTCGACAAAATAATTTTTCAGCTTTTGTCGAAACCCAATTTTTTAGCGATTTGGGTACACACCTACTAGTGTTTAGATGCCAAATCACTGTCGATGCCTTGAAACCTAAGAAAAGAGAACCCAACAGTCTTTTTAGCAGTCAATATTACGAATCAAAACAAAATCAGAAGTAACGCTCAAAACTTATCGGCGACGAAAACCACCACTTAACACGTTCAAGCAACCGGTGCGAGAAACTTACTATTCACAGCCTTCTCCTACACCCAAAGTAATCGTGAAAAATCAAACCCTACGCAATATACTAATAGCACTAACGCAAAAACCAAACTTATCTCAAAAACAATTCGAAACCTTTACCTACTCAACAACACGGAGAAAACAAAGCGTTGACGTACCACATTAGGAAGGAAAAAATTAATGGAAATTAAAATAGAAAGCCGAAAATTGAAAGGGGAAAAACAGAGAGAAAAACTCCAAAGGGAGAAGAAAATTTTGAAAAAGAAAACTACTAGCCTATCTCTAATTTCTCTCCACTAACCCACTAACAATTAGTTACTCAGAATCGCAACTCCACCGGAACTCTATCAGTTAACAGAGCAAAAATAAAACCCCCTTGCTAACGTAAAGATTCAAACACAAGACCCCCATCACACCAATTCCCCTACCACTTAAACCAGCAAGCTCATTCTGATATGAATATACAAATAATTTAATATAAGCCCACTGAACAAGGATAGGGCTTGATTCCAAAAATAACAAAAATTGACAGATCTAGGACTTAAACCCAAGACCTCATACACACCCTTAAAACACTTAACCACTGAAGTAGATATATATTTTCGTCAGATATTTATAGAAGCAGAAATAAATTATTTGGGGCGTTACATAATCAACCTAGAGTCAGTTATTCTTACTTTCAAAAAAAATATTAACATAATTTAGGGATTTATATGGATCAAGACACAAGTGAATAAATCGTTTAATTTAGATTCATAATAATAGATGAAGTCTAGGTGGATTCTTTCCTGGATATTGTCTATCTCATTGGTTATCTTCGATTATTTTCCTATTTCATTCTCTGCTGTGTTCTTAGTTAGATTAGTTTAGTAATTTTAGGTTAAAAATTGTCACTCCAATTTGCCGGCTAAATAATAGAAAAACGATAATTGCTAGTACTTTTAGTCCTCGTGGATATGATATTCCCTACTCACCATAACTATACTATTGTTCAATAAGTGCACTTGCCTTAGTCGTATTTATAGTTAGTTTAGTGACCATCAAAACATGTAACACCCTGAAAATGGGCCTATGCATTTTTGATTTAATTATACGAAATGGCATGTCTTATGTATTATGAATGTATGGTGAACATTTTTGGAAACTTAGAAATATTAAGTTAAAAGAGGAAAGTGAACATTTTGGAAACTTAGAAATGTTAAGTTAAAAGAGGAAAGTGAACATTTTTGGAAACTTGGAAATGTAAGGAAATGTTTTAGAAATGTTAAGTTTAAAAAGAGGAAACTAAAATAAGGTGGCCTTAAGAAAATTAGTAGAGGGAATTTGACATACAAATGGGCTTGGTAAAGTGGTTGTAAAGTGCCACTTAAGGGCCTAGCATGTGACGCCACCTACATATGCAATTCGATTTGTGTTCGAGCCACAAGGAAAGCAAAAAGAAGTTTTATTTTTTTGCTACAAAGTGGACGGCATTAAGGCACTAGGAGGGAGGAGTTTAATTCCCTCTAAAATTCGGCAAAGCTAGGTGATAAACAATGGATTATTTTTAATTTTTGATAAGGCGATAAGAGGAGAAAAATTTGGGATTTGATGAGGAGGAGAAGAGTTGGCCGATTGGGGGGCTCCTTTAGGTGATAATTTCAGCCAAAGGAGGGAACATAGGCCATTATTCATTCTTCATTCTCTTCTCGGACTCACCAATTCTCTCTTTCTCGCAACTCATCATCCTCTTTTATTTTTGATTCACCAAAAGCCGAACCTTCAAACATCAACCTACTCTCCTTCTTTTGCAAAATCCAATCAAAGCTGAACCCTCAAGATAACCATAAGTTGATTTCTTCAAAGTTACAAAAGCCAAAATTTGCTGATCACACTTAGTCTATAGCCGGAACTCTGTGGGTTCAAACAAAGGAGCAGTCGACTTCAGTATTAAGGGTAAGAGCTAGTTATCATTCGAGTTTCATTCTTTAATTATAGACTTGTCGAAATCTAGGAACTAACCCAATGGTATTTCCATCTTGGCCGAATCTTGGAAGTTGGTTCCAGAATATAGTAGTTATCGACTATAAAGAAGAGATCTTTTGGGACTTTCAAGGATCTAAGGTGAGTTATTCGGCCAAGGCCTATTTTTGCTTTTTTAGATCTAGTTCATACTTATTCAAAATAGCCGAAACTAAGAAGTTAATAGATCTAAGGATCAGCCGATTACAAGGAAGGAGAAGTTCTTTTCACGAAGGTACACCATAGGCCGCGTGTTCCCCAGTTATTCGGTGAGTTTTGGGATTTGAAAATCGCAAGGTATGTGCCTAAATACAATCGGCCATAGGCCTGTTTTGATAACTAGATCTATTTCATAATTGTTTAAAAAGCCGAAACTAATCTGTGGTGTGATTTAATGTTTGGCCGAATGCAAGAAGGAATACAACAAAGTTTTGGGACTTGAATCTTAAGTCAATCGGCAACAAGGTAGGTTTTAAGTATACAAATCCCACTAGGATTTGGTTTTATAGCCGAATAGGCTTTATGCTAACACATTAAGGTTGGCCGAATGTAGGGACTTAAGATCTAAGGCTTTAGATCGGATTTTCGGGATTTAAGTGAACTGCTAAATGTATCAAGTGTGTACCCCACACTACTTTTTAATAAGATTTATGGCAATAATTAATATGTGTATGTTTATAAGAATGTGAATATGGCTAAGGTACCATATTATGGTACAAAGTACTTAGGTACGCTTCCTACTCCTACTAGGATTATGTTAAATATATGTTACGACACACATATGACATTATAAGAATGTGAAATAAGAATTTGGCATGTTAATGCGTGATATGTATGATATGGGGCATACGGGTTGTATAAAAAGGGGAAGTGAATGTGGTGACCTAAGACCACGAAATCTGAATGTGGTGACCTAAGACCACGATGTTTGAATGTGTTGACCTAAGACCACGATATCTGAATGTGGTGACCTAAGCCACGAATTTTATAAGGGCTATGAGCACGTCGACTGCAGCGACTGCCTTCAATGGTGTGTAGCGGATGGAGGGTTGACTTTGTAGTCCCCACGATGTGCAGGTTGGTACGGAGGACGTGTAGCAGATGGCTATCTAGGTTTGGGTTCGGGTTGCATCATTATTTCCTATCTGTTATATGAATACGCATGTAATATGTGAACATATGCCTGAATTGTTAAATTTTAGTGTTGGTTACACATTAAGTCTGTTTGACTCACCCCTTGTGGGATTACTTTTCAGGTGACGACCAGTGATGGACCGGGCCGATAGATGCTTAGGGATGGCCATGCTCAGCAAGAAGTTCATCTATTTTTATTTGGACTAATTTATTTTAAGTATTTGAATCTAAATTTTGGGAATTATTTGATGTAATAAGGCCATAGTAGCACTACTTTACTTTGCTTTTATTTATTAAGCTTACAAACTTTTATTTATTAAAAGATGAAGTAAACTTATTTTAAAACAAAGCCTAAACGTTTTGTCACCTAAAGTAAAGGATTTTAATAATGAAATAAACTTGTTTTTAACTCAAGCCCAACCCAAAACAATCTTTCTTTCAAAACACACAAGTTTTCCTAAGTAACAAGAGAATTTGAAACGGTTTACACCGGGGAACATACCAGATCCGGTTAAGGCTCGTGGGCCAGGTTTGGGTGTCTCAATTTGGTATCAGAGCCCAGTTTAAACTCTTGAACTTGGGTTTAAGGCCCAAAACATTTTCCAAAGTAAGCCCAAAAGGAATTTTCTGAAAAATTTTCAGGTTTTCTGGCATGGCACCTAAGTCTCCGACCCGAAGTCCACCAGGTAAGTACTCCAATCTTTTGTGTGATTTATGTTATGATTTGTAGAAGGGTAGAAATGGAACGTAGAATAGAGATTAAGTACTTGAACCCTAGGACTAGTATACCCCAACAAAAACATAAGACTTAAATGCCTAACTAAACAAACCCATGATTAAGTCGCCGAGTTAGGGTGTGGCAACCATGGTACGCATGTCTAGGATTGGTTTCGGTGGGAGCTTGGTATTTAAGAAGTCCGCGTGACTCACCTTCTCTCCACTCAAATTCTACCTGGTGCGTAGCTACGGTTCACCCTAACCAAGAGGACTTATACACGGGCTAAAGCCCTAACTAAAACCCGAAAGGGACTAGCCGTATTTTTATGGAAACCCTAGTTTTAAAAAAAAATTCTAAATTACCCTCTTGATTTGAAAAAGATTATTTTTATAAATTTTCCTGAAATATTTTTGATTTACAAATTTACTAAAATACCCCTAGTGGTAAAATTACAAAAATGCCCTTGGTTTATGAAATTTTCAAAATACCCATAGTTCCTATCAAAATTTCATTACTTTATAAAATGTTCAAAAACCCTAATTTGCAAAATGACAAAATACCCTGATTTTAGAAAAATTACAAAATTACCCCTACCCTACAAATTACCGAATACCCCGAGCTACAAAATTACCGTAATCTAACCCCGATCTTCGTAAAATTTTTGCAACAACGCCGATTGGAAAACAAATTCTCAAAAAGAACCCACAAGTTTTGCAAATTTTGGAATACCCTTGATTTATTCAGACTTATAAATTTACCTCGGTTTATTATCAAATACCCTCAGTAGGCAAATTATGAAAATACCCCGGTAGTGGAAAACAACAACAATGAAAACTACAACATTTCTCGAATGAACGAAAGTTCATAATTGATTGATGGATGTATGAATGTAAAGCTGTGTGCATGTATGAATACGAAAGAACCACTCCTAAAATTCTTTCCATAAAACTTCTTCATGTAATCGTGGAATAAAGGCTAATTCATAAAATTTCTTAATCGATTAAAGTGCGCTTATTAGAAATAAGTTTTAGAGGACGTGGTCGCAATGTACGAGGATGCGGTCGAGGTAGGATAACTCGTGTCGAAACCCGTTAGATCGGGTCAAGGATCTGATAATGAGTACCGCTGCCACCACCACCAGCTGTTAGTGTTAAGTAACAGGATCAGACGGGAGGTGAGGATGTATCGTAGGCTGTGCTACGAGTTCTGGAAATGGTGGCTGGTGTTGGAGGAAATATGGAAGCTCGAAAGTCTGTACCCGAGTGACTCCGAGCTAACGGAGCTGAGGTGTTCTGTGGAGTATCTAGTGTGGCACCCAGTGCAGCTGAGTACTGGTTGGAAGCAACCGAGTGCATTATGGATGAGCTCGATCTGACCCCGGAGGAGAAGTTGAAAGGAATGGTGGCACTACTACGCGATGAAGCGTATCAATGGTGGTTAACAGTGAGAGATGGTGCCACTGCTGAGGATCTGACCTGGGAGTATGTTAAGGAGGCATATCAGAAGAAGTATGTCGGCACACGTTATATTGATGAGCAGAGGAAGGCTTTTCTGGGGCTGGTTTAAGGGACCAAGTTAGTAGCAGCGTATGAAGCTGAATTTCTAAGGTTAAGTCGATATGCTCGAGGAGTAGTGGCTACGGAGCATAAGCGGTGTGTACGGTTCGAAGACGGTTTAAGGGATGACCTAAGGTTACTGATAGCTCCACATCAGGAGCGAGAGTTTTCTGCGTTGGTAGAAAAGGCTAAGGTAGCCGAGGGAATCAAGGACTCGGTTAAGCAGAGCTCTGATAGGAATAGACCCAAGAGGGGTAATAGGTCATCAGGATTGTCAGAAAATGTGTAGAAAAGGCCCAGAGCTGATGGGCCGTGGGGTCAGCAAGTTGGTACAAGAGGGCAGTATCGTCCTTGTGATCAGTATGGAAAGAGACACTTAGGCGAATGCTGGAAGAAGACAGGTGGATGTTTCAGATGTAGGTCAAAGGACCATATGATCAAGGACTGTCCAAGGAAACCGGATGAAAATCGCCAAGTAGCTCAGAATGCTAATCAGGCTGGTAGAGGGGGACAGCAGCCTCAGCGAGGTCGTGGTCCGAATAACCGAGGAAATAATGCTAGCAGAGGACGTGAAACATTGGGTCGAGGCGCTGCTAACACTAAGCCAAGGCAGTCGGGTTTATTTTACACAGTTCGCCGTAGGGAGGATGGAGACGCACCGGACGTCATAATCGGTACGTTTCTCATTCATGGCAAGCCTTATTTTGCTCTTATTGATGTGGGCTCGACCCATTCTTATGTTGCATGTAGTATAGTGGAAACACTAGGCCTAGACTCTGAACTTTCTGATAGGGAGATGACTGTAGTAAGCCCATTAGGCTAAACTGTAGTGGTGAATAAGATCTTTCGGAATGTATCCCTAGAAATTCAAGGAGTGAGCTTTCGGGCTGACTTAATGGAGTTACCCTTCGGAGAATTTGACCTCATACTTGGTATGGATTGGTTAGCAGAGCACCAAGCCGTGTTGGATTGTACGGCTAAACGAATGGAACTAAGGACCCCGAAAGATGAAGTGGTAGTAATGATAGAGAAAGAAGAAACTACTTGTCTCATCGTAGTTTCAAAGACTAAAGGTCAAAAGATGGTTCAGTAAGGGTGCAAGGCATTTTAGCCTTCGTAAGCGCTAGATGAAAAGGAAGAAGGTGTTAGTGGAGTTAGAACGGTAAGGGACTTTGAGGATGTGTTCCCAGAGGAATTACCAGGAATACCCCCAGACAGGGAGGTGGAGTTTGGAATTGACTTACTGTCGGGAACAGCTCCCGTGTCAATTGCCCCTTATAGAATGGCACCGAAGGATTTGGTTGAGCTCAAGGCTCAAATCCAAGAATTACTGGATCGTGGGTTTATCTGACCTAGTGTGTCTCCATGGGGAGCACCGGTCCTATTTGTGAAGAAGAAAGACGGAACTATGCGAATGTGCATAGATTATCGTCAGTTGAATAAGCTGACCATCAAGAACAAGTATCCTTTGCCTAGGATTGACGACTTGTTCGATCAACTTAAGGGGGCGGCAGTGTTCTCAAAGATTGACTTAAGGTCGAGATATCATCAGCTGAAGGTGAAGGAGGCAGATATCCATAAGACAGCCTTTAGGACAAGATACGGCCATTTTGAGTTTGTAGCAATGCCGTTTGGGTTGACCAACGCCCCAGCTGCGTTCATGGATATGATAAACTGGATTTTTCAACCCTATTTAGATCGGTTCATCGTTGTGTTCATCGACGACATCCTCGTATACTCTAAGTCTGAAGAAGAGCATGATGAGCATCTCCGGATTGTGTTGCAAGTATTGAGGGAGAAGAAGCTTTATGCCAAATTCAGCAAGTGTGAATTTTGGCTTAAGGAAGTTGCCTTCTTAAGGCACGTGGTGTCTGCTGAAGGAATAAGGGTGGATCCTAGGAAGATCAAAGCTGTGTTGGATTGGAAACCACCTAAGTCGACGGCAGAGATTCGTAGTTTCTTGGGATTGGCAGGCTATTATAGAAGGTTCGTGGAAGGATTTTTGTCAATAGCCGCGCCTTTAACAAAGTTGTTGAGGAAGGAAGTACCCTTTGTATGGATGGATAAGCAACAGAAGAGTTTTGAAAAACTTAAGAAGGTATTGACAGAAGCTCTAGTGTTGATTCAGCCGGAGGCGGGAAAGGATTTTACGGTGTATTGTGACACTTCCCATATATGATTGGGTTGCGTATTGATGCAAGACGGAAAGGTAGTCGCATATGCGTCCCGACAGTTGAGGCCACATGAGGTGAATTACCCGATGCATGACTTGGAATTAGCAGCAATGGTCTTCGTTCTTAAGGTATGGAGGCACTACCTTTATGGCAAAAAGTCGACGATTTACACAGACCACAAGAGTCTCAAGTATTTGCTGACTCAGAAAGAGGTAAACTTGAGGCAGCGAAGGTGGGTTGAATTGCTGAAGGACTATGACTGTTCAATAGAATATCACCCGGGCAAGGCGAATGTAATGGCGGATGCCCTAAGTCGGAAGACGGTGTCGGATCTGAGGGCAATGTTCGCCCATTTAAGTTTTTATGATGATGGAAGCCTATTGGCAGAATTGCAAGTCAGGCCGACGTGGCTGAATGAGGTGAAAGAGGGACAGTTGGCTGATGAGGACCTAAGTGTTAAGTTACAACAAGTACAGAACGGGGAATTAGAGGACTATGGTGTTAGTAATGAGAGAGCATTTTGTTTCAAAGGAAAGGTCTGTATGCAGAGGGACGAGGAGTTAAGATAGAGGATTCTTCGGGAAGCGTATGGTAGCCCTTATGCTATGTATCCCGGAGGCACCAAGCTGTACAGGGACCTAAGGGAGCAATTTTGGTGGCCTGGTTTGAAAAAGGAAGTTACTGAACTCGTTGGCAAATGTCTGACGTGTCAGCAAGTTAAGGCTGAACACCAAGTTCCATCGGGATTGCTTCAGCCAATCGAGATTCCACAGTGGAAGTGGGAAAGAATTATCATGGAATTCGTTAGTGGGCTTCCCCTGACGCCTACTAAGAAGGACTCGGCATGGGTAATAGTGGACCTCCTGACCAAGTCCGCATACTTTATCCCGGTAAGGGTTGATTATTCTCTTCAGAAATTGGCCAAATTATATGTGGCGAAAATTGTGAAGTTACACGGAGTGCCGGTGTCTATCATTTCAGATAGAGACGTAAGATTTACGTCTCGATTTTGGAGGGCACTTCATCAAGCTTTAGGCACTAAGTTGGATTTCACTACGGCTTTTCATCCACAGTCGGACGGGCAATCTGAACGGGTAATCCAAGTATTAGAGGATATGTTGAGGGGTTGTGTGATGGATTTCAGAGGAAGTTGGGAGGAGTATTTGCCTTTAGCCGAGTTTGCCTACAACAACAGCTATCAGGCAAGTATTCAAATGGCACCATATGAAGCGCTGTATGGTCAGAAGTGTTGCACTCCTACATGTTGGACGGAATTGGAAGAACGTCGGGTTTTGGGACCAGAATTAGTATCAGAGTCTGAAGAGAAGGTTGAGATAATTCGTGCACGGATGAAGGAAGCATCTGATAGGCAGAAGTCATACGCAGATCTCAAGCAGAAGTAGATTGAATTTGATGTGGGAGACCAAGTATTTCTTAAGGTTTCGCCTTGGAAGAAGGTGATGAGATTCGGTCGGAAAGGAAAGCTAAGCCCAAGGTTTATAGGACCCTATCGAGTGTTGAAGCGAGTTGGACCAGTGGTATACCAGCTAGAGTTGCCACCAGAGTTGCAACAGATGCACGACGTATTCCATGTATCCATGCTACGTCACTACCTATCGGATCCATCTCATGTGGTACCAATTGAAGAAGTAGAGCTAAGGCCAGACTTGTCTTACGAGGAAGAGCCCATTCAGATCTTGGAACGAGACGTGAAAATATTACGGAGGAAGTCAATTCCCCTAGTCAAAGTATTGTGGGGCAATCATGGATCGGAGGAAGCTTCGTGGGAGCCAGAAGAGGCAAGCGACAGTAATACCCTCATTGATTTTAGCCAGGCAATTTCGGGGACGAAATTATTTTAAGGGGGTAGAACTGTAACACCCTGAAAATGGGCCTATGCATTTTTTATTTAATTATACGAAATGGCATGTCTTATGTATTATAAATGTATGGTGAACATTTTTGGAAACTTAGAAATGTTAAGTTAAAAGAGGAAAGTGAACATTTTGGAAACTTAGAAATGTTAAGTTAAAAGAGGAAAGTGAACATTTTTGGAAACTTGGAAATGTAAGGAAATGTTTTAGAAATGTTAAGTTTAAAAAGAGGAAACTAAAACAAGGTGGCCTTAAGAAAATTAGTAAAGGGAATTTGACATACAAATGGGCTTGGTAAAGTGGTTGTAAAGTGCCACTTAAGGGCCTAGCATGTGACGCCACCTACATATGCAATTGGGCTTGTGTTCGAGCCACAAGGAAAGCAAAAAGAAGTTTTATTTTTTGCTACAAAGTGGACGGCATTAAGGCACTAGGAGGGAGGATTTTAATTCCCTCTAAAATTCGGCAAAGCTAGGTGATAAACAATGGATTTTTTTAATTTTTGATAAGGTGATAAGAGGAGAAAAATTTGGGATTTGATGAGGAGGAGAAGAGTTGGCGATTGGGGGCTCCTTAGGTGATAATTTCGCCAAAGGAGGAACATAGGCCATTATTCATTCTTCATTCTCTTCTAAGACTCGCAGAATTCTCTCTTTCTCTCGCAACTCATCATCCTCTTTTCTTTTGATTCACCAAAAGCGAACCTTCAAACATCAACCTACTCTCCTTCTTTTGCAAAATCCAATCAAAACCGAACCTCAAGATAACCATAAGCCAATTTCTTCATAGTTACAAAAGCCAAAATTTGTCGATCACACTTAGTCTATAGTCAATCTCTGTGGGTTCAAACAAAGGAGCAGTCGACTTCAATATTAAGGGTAAGAGCTAGTTATCATTCGAGTTTCATTCTTTAATTATAGACTTGTCGAAATCTAGGAACTAACCCAATGGTATTTCCATCTTGGCCGAATCTTGGAAGGTGGTTCCAGAATATAGTAGTTATCGACTACAAAGAAGAGATCTTTCGGGACTTTCAAGGATCTAAGGTGAGTTATTCGGCCAAGGCCTATTTTTGGTGTTTTAGATCTAGTTCATACTTATTCAAAATAGCCGAAACTAACAAGTTAATAGATCTAAGGATCAGCCGATTACAAGGAAGGAGAAGTTCTTTTCCCGAAGGTACACCATAGGCCGCGTGTTCCCTAGTTATTCGGTGAGTTTCGAGATTTGAAAATCGCAAGGTATGTGCCTAAATACAATCGGCCATAGGCCTGTTTTGATAACTAGATCTATTTCATAATTGTTTAAAAAGCCGAAACTAATCCGTGGTGTGATTTAATGTTTGGCCGAATGCAAGAAGGAATACAACAAAGTTTCGGGACTTGAATCTTAAGTCAATCGGCAACAAGGTAGGTTTTAAGTATACAAATCCCACTAGGATTTGGTTTTATAGCCGAATAGGCTTTATGCTAACATATTAAGGTTGGCCGAATGTAGGGACTTGAGATCTAAGGCTTTAGATCGAATTTTTGGGATTTAAGTGAACCGCTAAGTGTATTAGGTGTGTACCCCACACTACTTTTTAATAAGATTTATGGCAATAATTAATATGTGTATGTTTATAAGAATGTGAATATGGCTAAGGTACCATGTTATGGTACAAAGTACTGTGCACGCTTCCTACTCCTACTACGATTATGTTAAATATATGTTACGACACACATATGACATTATAAGAATGTGAAATAAGAATTTGGCATGTTAATGCACGATATGTATGATATGGGGCATACGGGTTGTATGAAAAGGGGAAGTGAATGTGGTGACCTAAGACCACGAAATCTGAATGTGGTGACCTAAGACCACGATATTTGAATGTGGTGACCTAAGACCGCTGAATTATATAAGAGGCGATGAGCACGCCGACCGCAATGATCGCCTTCGATGGTGTGTAGCGGATGGAGGGTTGACTTAGTAGTCCCCACGTGTACAAAGTTGGTACGGGGACGTGTAGCGGATGGCTATCTAGGTTTGGGTTCGGGTTGCATCATTATTTCCTATCATATATGAATACGCATGTAATATGTGAACATATGCCCTGAATTGTTAAATTTTAGTGTTGGTTACACATTGAGTCTGCTTGACTCACCCCTTGTGGGATTACATTTCGTGTGACGACCAATGATGGACCGGTAAGAGATGCTTAGGGATGGCCATGCTCAAAGAAGAAGTTCATCTATTTTTATTTGGACTAATTTATTTTAAGTATTTGAATTTAAATTTTGGGAATTATTTGATGTAATAAGGCCATAGTAGCACTACTTTACTTTGCTTTTATATATTAAGCTTACAAACTTTTATTTATTAAAAGATGAAGTAAACTTATTTTAAAACAAAGCCTAAACGTTTTGTCACCTAAAGTAAAGGATTTTAATAATGAAATAAACTTGTTTTTAACTCAAGCCCAACCCAAAACAATCTTTCTTTTAAAACACACAAGTTTTCCTAAGAAACAAGAGAATTTGAAACGGTTTACACCGGGGAACATACCAGATCCGGTCAAGGCTCGTGGGCCGGGTTTGGGGTGTTTCAAAACCTTTCCAGATGAACAAGTATAATTTCCCAACATATTAACGCAATTCCTTTCAGAAACACAATTGTGGAGGCTTGAATTTTTGCACTCATCAATATCAGAAAATCATTAAAAGAGACTGGTAATCCCAAAATAGCAAAATAGGAGCAGATAAAGCCATGACGAAAATGGTAATATGAGCATAAGATAGTTATACCTTAGCAACCATTGAGAAGATACGGGTTTCCACGGTAGCCATCCTCGCACTTGCAGATATGACCAGACCTGTTTTTAGGATCATAGCATATCCTATTTTGTTTACAGGTATGTTCAGGTTTATGCTCAGTTGCATTGCAACGTTCAGTTCCAATCGCCCAATCAAGCACCAAAGGAAGAGATTCTACGTTCACCAACTCATCAAACCTTTTATAGCTGAAACTGAACTTGCTCTCATCGGCAACAAAGGCGTAGCTACTAGGATTGAAGTCCCACACATTTGTATGATTGTTGAAGCTTGTTACTGATACGTTAAGATTCTTGAGTCCACTAGGAATGAAGATCTGGTAGCATCCTATACCGGAGCAAGAACCATCAAGGGGATGTGTCCTTTTTGTTGTAATATGACATGCAGCCCGTATAATATTCAGTATCAGTATCCTCACGTTCAGCCATGATAGTGGCGGAAGTGTCGTAGCCAACAGCAGTGAACTTGTTTTTGGGCTTTGAAATAGTGAACACGGAAGCTCGCAGCCAAGAGTATTACCGTTCCACATTTCTGCGAAAGGCGTCGTAACAATCCCTAGCTACATATGCAAGAATTCCAGCTGACCTTCAAGCGTTACGACGGTGGTAAACAAGTTACCATGTAGTTGTTGTGGTCTAAGGGCCTGAAAGACTGGTTGCAATAGATTGAAAAATTTTGGTTCAAGTAACAGCATTGGTTCATGCCCAAAGGATATAATGCTCACATTTCCATACTCTGCAATCAACCTGGTAAGGCTTGAGAATGAGAAGCCACTGATGCTGATGCGGCTGCAAGAAACCAGGTCCAGCTAAACAAGACAACTGTAGAAACCACCCTCCATAGCCATTGCCAAAGGTAACAATAGTGATTATATGCACTTAATATATAGTCGAATGCTTGAAACTTTTAATGGTTTTTTCCATCTTCAGTTTCACCTGAACAGAACGATCAAGATTCAAGAATATAAAGATTAAACTTTCTAAAAGCCAATTAAAGTTCATTGAATATGATCCAAAGTTGCCGCTTATGATAAAAAGCAGCCGTTTTATGAACCAAAGCTACCCTTACTAATTAAATCAGAAACAAACACATTTTGGAAAAGCCGAACAAGAAAATTACTACAAAATTAAAATACTGTTTGATACAATATAGTTATAATTTCGATACAATTAAATATATATATCTTTAAAATATAGTTAAACTATTTGGGAGTTCTTTGTATTGTAGAGACCGAACAAATTAATCCATGAGATATATTAAATAGATTAATTTAATTTTTATATTATTGAAAAGAATTAAATGAGTTTAAATTATAATTGAGTTAATATTTATCATAATAAAAATGTACTTTAAAATTTTTAAAAATATTAACTCTTTTAAATAGTAATTTTTTTAACTCTAAATATTAGCTCAAGTCTAATTTGATCTTGTTTGATTCTTTTTAATAATACATGGATTAAATTGATGTGGTTTATATAATAGAGAGACCTCTTAAGTACATTCACCTTTAAAATATGATGACAATTATAGTGAAAACTCTTAAGATGAAATTAATGAAAATCAAAATATTTTTAACCCTTAGATCAAATTCAATTCTTCGGACTAATAGAGTTGTGATTTAATTCTCCTCATTGAAATCAAAGCACAACACTCAATCTTTCTTTCTTTCTTTTTTTTCTTTTCACATGCAATAAAAGTTTGAATGTAAACAGAAATTTGAGTAATCTTTTTCTTTTTCAGATTTAATTTTTTAAACCAAAAAAAAAAAAAACTTGCAAGCATATTTACAACAATTAGGGTTATCAAAATAAAGGAATTTTAGTGCTTTATATTTATTTTTTCTTTTAAAAATACCGAGCAATTCACTCTAAAAAATTGGGATTTTAAATTTAAATAGATTCAAGCATATCACATAAAAAAAAAAAAGGTAAATTTTGATTTTCAAACATATCACTATAAGATTTTTGAATTTCTTTCACCCTACAACTTGTATATTCCTAGGTGAAAAAAAGGGAAAAAATGGGGTATTGTAATCTTTATTTTAATGAGCTAGACTAAATCTTAAATTTAAGGTTTATATTTATTTATTTTGATTTAAAGGTTAAAAATTTTATTTTTATTTTTTTGTTTTTATTTTAAGAGTTCTCACTAATGTTGCTGTAATAGGTTAATTTAGCCCGGGCCAATACAAAAAAAATAATAAACTCAAAATAATAAAACAAAGTCCAAGTCCAATCCAAAATATGTCATTTGACCTGATCGGAATGGCCCATTACTTGAAAAGATTGAAGGTCCATTTACAAGCTTGACATATATGAGAATACAATCCTAAAGAATATGCAATCTTAGATATGATATGCAAATCTTAGATATGATATGCAATCTTAAAAGATATGATATGCAATCTTAGAAGGTATGATTTTGTAATCTTAGAGATTTAGTTTGTAGATACCTTTTAATCTTAGCCGTTGATGCAATTGATCTGTACTGTTAGATTTGGGGAGGCTCAACTATAAATAGAGGCCTCTCCCTTCATTGTAAAAATAGACTTGAATTTTGAGTAATAAAAATCCTTGAAAGCATTCACTCAAATTTTTCTCTCTTTTGCGTTCTTATTTTCCGTGGCTTGTTCTTATTTTGTTCTTCGCTCATCTTCATTTCTTTTTGAGTTGCTTCCGTTTGAGTTAGATTTTGGAGGAGGAATTTTGTTGAATCCTCATATTACGGGAGTTAGGTTGACTTATGCGTTTTTTTAACTTTTTTTATCCATTTAATTGCTTAATCATTATTTATTCATTTATTTTAATTATTTTAAACTTGTTTTTCTTTTTTGCTTTTCTTTATTTACGTTAAATTGCTTTATCATATATATTATTATTTTTATTTGTTATATATTATCTATATATTATATATTATTTAACTTTAATCATATTATGTATTATTTGAAAATTTCTATGTCGTACATCATTCTAAATTGTTTTATTATTAAAGCAAAATTTTCTATATATTGTTTATTTTAAATATGTATATTATTCTTTTATGTATATAATAGACTATTATTATATTATATATGCTTTCCTTATATTTCTTTATAGTTAAAGTTTTATATATTCTATTTATTTTTTAAAAATATATTATTTATTTTATCATGTACATATATTATTCATCTTAGTTTTTTAGCCATAACATTTTTATACTTTTTTTATTTTTTAAAAAATTGCTATAATATTCATTAATTGTTTTGAGTATATTATTTGTATTATATTATTTTTTTATACATGAATTTAATCTTGTGAATAAATTTTTTCCTTAATTTTTCATAGATTCTTTTAAAATTGCTATTATCTACTCTATATTTTCCATTTAGATTGTTCATTTTTTTTTTGAATCCATTATCTTTGTTTACCTTAGCATTATTATTATTGCTTGTCATTCTTTTACTTAATTGTTTATGTTAGTGTTAATTGTCAATTTGGCCTGTAACTTTAATAAATTGTACTTTTGTAATAACTTAATGTTACTTTTTCAAATCTTTGTTTAAAAATATCTATCTTCTTTAATTACCACATTTTATCCAAAAAATTTTCTTAAATAAGGCAATGTTTTGTGTTTAGAAATTTGGGAAATAGTGCCCTAACATGCTGGGTTTCAATTTTCCATTTGACTAAATAACTAAATATCCTTTTAATGAATTTTGTAAATCATGAGATGATTTTGGTTACGAGGGTTTAAAACATCATGTTCTAACGTACTGGATGTGATGTTTGTATGCTTTTGGAACAAAGGAATCTCAAGTTCCAACTCAAATTGTTCAAGTTTTTAAAGAAATCATGTTTTCAAATCTTTTCAAATTTTCGACATTAGGACAATAACTAATCAATCCGGTACCAATTTTGGGCATTATGAGGGTGCTAATCCTTCCTCGTACGTAATCGACTCCCGAACCCTTTTTCTTGAATTTCGTATGCCAAAATAAATGTTTTGAAATAAAATATTTTATAAGGTGATCCGATCACACCTAAGCAAAAAGGGATTGGTGGCAACTCCATTTTCGTTTTAAAGTCGATCCCTATCATTTTCTAAAAAAAAATGGTTTCGGCAGCTTGGCGACTCCGCTGGGGATAATAAGAGAGTCAAGCCGTAAAATTGGTTATTTTCTGTCTTAGTGTCTAAAATTCAAAAGATTTTAAAATACGATCCTTTATTGCATTTGTTTTCTTCTTTACATATGATTGTCATATTTTGACGTGCATTGCACTGCATGACCGTTGTAGTCACACCCTTAAGTGGGAGCGAGAAATTATGCCTTTGTGAGGTTTTCACCTCCGCATGGGCCATTGGATTGCTTCCGGGATACATCCGTACCTATGTCTTCGTGAAGTTTTCACTTCCGCATGGCCATAGGGAAATGTATTCCCCTAAACTGAACTCGGTCCGTATGAGCCTATAATGGGTGAGGATTGAGGAATCTGCTAGTTCGGGTACCTCAACTTTAGAAATAAACCACACGTAGGAAATATAAGGACTCACCCTAAGTAGAATTATGCCAAGCCTTAGTGTTTACCTAAATAGGTGTTTGTTATTTTATTTGCTTTATATTTCATAATTACTTACTTGTTGTGCTTTATTTTTTTGGTGCATGTCATTTCATATTTTAGAGAGGTATCAATTCACGGTCTGTTTCTAAGTCAGAATGCTGGTTATGGAGAACGAGTTCCTTGATAAAGTGGGAGACAATGCAATCGTCCGTACATGGTCAGAGCAAACGCAATTAGAGAAAGGGAATAGCTTAGCCGACAGGTATGTGTCTAAACCATGGGATTTTACTCGTATTAGTATCACGCAAAATGAGTTCCAAGAGTTGAAAGAAATATGGACCCAGTGGGACGATGAGGCAAAGCAGTTGTTCTATCGTAATTATGGCGATTTATCCTACTTGCTCTACATCAAGGTAGATAAGCATCTATTCCGGGCTATGACTCAGTTTTGGAACTCTGCTTGCAGCTGTTTCACTTTCGGGAAAGTAGATTTAGTGCCCACGGTGGAGGAATATACAACCTTGCTTCATTGTTCAAGGATCCAAGTCGACAAAGCTTATTTTAGGGCTACCAATGTCCCAACTTTTGTGAAGAAGTTAATGAATATCACAGGGATGAGTGAACAGAGGGTTGCAACCAGAACCCAAGAGAAAGGTGAAGGTAAATGCATACATTGGGTGGGTTTGAAGGACTGATCCTAGCACATCCAGATGTAAAGAAGAAGATCGACGTCTTTGCCTTATGTATTTATAGTTTGGTAATTTTCTCTAAAGCTCTAAGACATATAGATGAAATAGTTACTGATTTATTCGATCGACTTAACAAAGGGGTCACGCCGGTACCTACGATCTTAGCCGAGACGTTCAGATCTTTGAATACTTGTCAGAGAGCTGGTAAAGGTAGATTCATTGGATGCGATTGTTGTTGGTTTGGTTCCACAATCATTTTTAGAGGGTTGACAAGGTTCCTTACTGAGTGTTCTTTGAAAGTTATTCCTCTTTAAAGGAGGCCACAACTATAACAAGGAGGGACGATATATAGGAGCAAAGGTGGATGGAAATTCTTTAAAACCTCCGAGAGGAAGATGTTGAGTGGAAAGCCCCTTGGATAGTTCCCGATAAAGTCTTTTATCGGTGTGGAAATTTTGATTGGGTACCTCTACCTAGAATCTGGGGAGCTGTTGGATATGCACCGTTTCTCGTACTAAGGCAATACAAAGTAAGACAGTTCATACCGAGGACATATGGGTTAGCTCAAAGTGAATTCTCATATAAGGGGGATAATTATAAGAAGAAGATTCGAGAGATTTCTGAGGCTTGGAAATGGGCTTGCTGTATGAAGATATTGACTAGAGGACCGATGACAAACCTAGAATACAAGGAGTGGTTGAGTAAAAGGATCAATGATAACATCTCTGGGCCAAGCTTGGAGGGTGCTCGACCGATGAATGAGTATTTACAAGTGGTCCCATCGGAGTTAGAGATTATAAAGTAAGACTTCAAGAGGCAAAGTTTAGAGCTCGGAAAGAGGATAGAGAAGTTGGAAGAAGAAAAAATGCACCTAAAATTAGATGCGGATGTTTAAAATTAGAGGCTGAAAAATTAAGAAAAGAAAAGGGAAGATAGAGGAAGATCGAGATAGTTTGAAGACAGAATATAAGAAGATACGTTTGACGATGAAGAATGCTGGATTGGGAAAGACTTCAGAATAGTGGCAATAGGAGGTTCAAGAGGAAAAGGCCAAAGCTGACAATTGGGAGAGAAAGTTCTTAGAGATGCAAAGACAAAACGAGGCCTTAGAAAAGAGGTTAGCAGAAAGCCAAAAGGAAAAGAATGGATTAAAAGTTAGATTGGCTGAATTGGGATGGTCTCTTTACTACCATCGAAGCCGTAATTCTGCAAACAAGTTGAAGTCAAGTTTGAACAAGATTGAGGAAATGAAGGGCAAGGTTGAAGGATTAGAATCGATATTGCAGAATTGTGAACTCAAGATCGAGTAGCTTAAAGCAAGAGAAGTGCATTGGAAGGAAGAGCTCCACCATTCCCATGACCAAGTTAGAAATCGGGATTATCTCATTGGTGAAGCAATAGTTCAGATTCGAGAGGTAGTTGATTACCTACAGACTTTGACAGTACAGGCTGATACATTGAGCATGAAGTATGAGCTACAGTCAGATCGTGGTCAAGAGCTAATTTCGTTATTTGGGAAAATTAAAACTTTGGGCCTTAGGGCGAAAGCGTATTTGTAGTCTATTTTATGTAAAGGATTTTGTTTTCTAATAAAGTTTTCTAAAATGAAGTTGAATCTAAATCGATGCCTTCTTTTTGCATTCATGCATTTGTATTACATCACATCATATGCACTTAAGTACATAGAGAGAGCCTAATTAGTTGAAATTATCACAGAGAGAGAGATATAGAGGAGAAAAATAAGGAAACTGAACATCAATACGGTACACGTGCCAAGACAAAGAAAATGGATCAAAGACTTGAACAATTCTAGAGAGACATGCAACACCAGATGCAAGAGCAATTGGTAAAGCTCCAGCAAGAAATGAGAGACCAAATGTTGAAAGCTCAAAGGAACATGATGGCTCAAATGGCCCAGATGCTGAATGGGGCAATGGAAAAAGGAAAAGGTCTCATAGTTATTGCTGAAGATAATGAGGACTTTCCTCGGGGTTCCACCCCACCGCATGTGCAAACACAACCGAAGGAATATCCCCGAAAGCCATCTGTCACGATTAGGCCTCAACAAGGGCAAAATGACGCTAGAGTGCCCATGAATTTCCAAGTTGGCACAGGATCCAACCCAGGAGATAACCCTGCTAATCCTGTTATCCCTAACTTAGACATATAAGAAAAAGAGGGAATAAGAATTGAAACTTTAAGGCAGTTGGAAGATTGTTACAGATGGTTGGAAGAAAAGTTCAAGGCTTTAGAAAATTCTGATAATCATCATAGAATGGATGCTAAAGACCTGCGCTTGGTTCCAGACTTAGTGCTTCCTCACAAGTTTAAAATGCCAAAATTTGAGAAGTACAATAGGACCAGCTGCTCTGAAGCCCATATCACTATGTTCTGTAAACGAATAATTGTCTATGCCAACAATGATCAACTCTTGATTCATTGTTTCTAAGACAATTTGGTGGGGGCAGCGTCTAGGTGGTACAATCAACTTAGCCGTGCTAATATTGGTTCTTGGAAAGACCTAGCCCAAGCCTTCATGAAGCAATACAATCATGTCACAGACATGACGCCTGACAGAATCATGTTGCAGAATATGGAAAGAAATTGAATGAAAGTTTTAGGCAGTATGCGTAAAGATGGAGGGAAGTTGCCATACAAGTTTACCCGCCGCTTTTATAAAAGGAAACCACGATGCTTTTCATCAATACTCTAAAAGCCCAATTCATTAACCATATGTTAGGAAGCGCCACCATAAGCTTTTAAGATATAGTAATGTCTGGTGAGATGATTGAAAATGCGGTAAGGAGTTAGAGGATAGACACGAGAGAAAGCGCCAAAAGATCAGCCCCGAGAAACAAGAAAAATGAAGTGAGTATCCTGAGCATGCATCCCAAATCAGTCACCGTAGGCCAGCCGAGGGTTGTAACCACTAGCTATCAAGGCTCTTCAAAGCAAGAATCCAATTTGAGGCCAAATACAGAAAAGCTCCAGTTCACACCCATCCCAATGACATATAAGGAGCTATATCAGAATCTTTTTGATGTGCATGTGGTGTCTCCGTCCTACTCAGAACTCGTGCAAACTTCGTTCCCAAAATGGTATAATGAGAAGGCCTAATACGGGTACCATGCGGGAATAACAGGTCACTTAATTGAAAACTATATTACGTTTAAAAAGTTGGTCAAAAGGTTCATTAAAATGGGAATTGTGAAGTTCAATGTTTCATCAGAACCTGATCACTTTGACGAGGTAGTAAATGTGATAATTGAATGAGGAGACAAGAAAGTTGTGACTCCTTGAAGAAGTCAAAAGCGAAGAAGGAATTAAGGAACAAAGTTTCCACACCCTTTCATACTTAGGAGCGTTTTGAATAAAGGGACTGTGGGAGAAATCCTTATATTTTTTAGAGCTAACCTAGAGTAATATTCAAAACATGCTTGTTACATTAAGCCTAGAGGCAATAAGAACCCTTTTATGAAATAGGCTTGTGTCCAAAATTTTTATTTCAATAAAATGCATCTTTTTTGAGAAAATATTCTTATATTTTTTCCATTTCATACTGTACAAATAATTGTTCTTAGTTTTTTCTCTTGTTTTCTCTTTGGACTTTCTTTCAATTATTCTTTCATTTTTTACCATACAAATAATCATTATTTGAATCACTTATTCTTTGGAATCTTCCTTCGAACCTACAATAGGTCTCTAGATATCAATGACGTGAGCAACACAGCTACTGACTCAGAGTCTCCATTCGAGTAAGATATGAGTCTAGATGGATCTCAGGACTTTGAAGATGACAGAGATTGTAACTTATCTTCTGATTTGTTAATAATGGTAGAACAAGATGAAAAATAGACCCTACTCTACAAAGGATTAGTAGATATTATGAGAGGTGAATATTGTAGCCTAGCTCACCACAGAAATAAGGCAAGACATCATTGAGATATTTTCAAGAATTCAAAGATGTTTACACGATCATATCAGGACATGCCTGGACTACTGAGACACAAGGGTACGTTGAAATCTTAAAAGAGGTCCATAAGGATATCAGAAAGACACATGCTAATGGTTTTACAATAGTCAAGCTAATCATGAGGTTTGGGTACTGTTAATCTACATAGAAGGGAATAGTATCTGCTATGTCGTATTTAAGGAGACAAGATTCATGTGCCTTCTCCATTTCTTCACAAATTTTCTATATGTGGGGTATGGATGTCATTGGGCCAATCTCATCAAAAGCTTATAGTCGACATCGATTCATCGTCGTGGTCGTCGTTTATTTCACTAAGAGGGTAGAAGTAGCTTCATATGCCAATGTTACAAAGTCAATAGTTATCATATTAAACAACAAAAAAAAAGATCAGGCACCAACAAAGAATGCCAAAAAGGACAAAGTCAAAATTTTGTAGTCTATTCAAAGATCATACGCCATATTGTAGAGCAACAAAGGCAGCCAAAAAGAAAAAGAACAAAAAAAAAAGGATTGTAGGAAAGATGACCGAGACTTATAAAGATTGGCATAAAGAAGTTACCATTGATCTCCTATGAATGTCGAACATTGGCCAGGACTTTTTCTGGGGCAACATCTTGCCCATTGATTTATGGAATGGAAGCATTTTTTCCAATTGAACCTAATCGAAGAAAATTTTAAAACTTATCCATCATGGTCAGATGATGCAAGCTTACGACAAAGAGGTTTATCCTAGAGAATTCCATGAGGGGAACCTGATCTTTCTTTTACAAAAGGATTTCAGAGAAAAGCAGATGCCAAACTGGGAAGGACCTTATGTTGTAAAGAAGCCTGTTCTGGAGAAGCATTGATATTGACCGAGATGGATGCCAAAGACTTGCCCAATCCGGTGAATTCAGGTTTAGTAAAGAAGTATTTTACCTAAAAGGGGAAAGGCCAAGGTGAAAACCCACAAAGGGCGCCTTGAGTTCAAATTCAAAAAAAAAAAAAAAAAAAGGCCAAGGCGAAAACCCGCAAAGGGCGCTTGGAGACCAAAGGGGTTTTGAGCCGAAAACCCGAAAAGGGCGGCTCAAATTTTGATAGGGCATGTGGTAGTCTTGCTATGCCTAAATTAACAATAAGGAAGTATGCTATGTATTGGGGCATTGAAAAAGTACTTCGAATTCTCTAAACACGTATTGAGCTCAAAATGGTCCTCAAGAAGTTTGTACAGAGACGCTCAGGCTGCGATATCTGGGCACCTAGCTTTTATCTTACCCATTTTAAATTTGATATCTTTGATTGCTTTATTCTTTTCAAAGATACACCCCAATCAATTTTCTTTTATGGCCATGGCTATCTTTGCTTACTTGATTCTTTTTAAGATACACCCTAATCAATTTTATTTTATTGCCTTGGTTATCTTTGATTAACTTATTTGTTTCAAGCTATGCTCCTGATTAATTTCTTTCTCGTCTATTGTTGTGATATTTTTCAAGCATTTTATAGTGAAATAACGATTAATGGACTAATAATACTTTCATAAAAGGAGTTTCGCATATTACTCTGGAAGCTTCTAAATAAGATGAGAATCTGAAATAGAACTATTGTTTAGAACTCACCAAGCCTAAGGATTGGAAACATTGAAAGATGATTATTGTAAGACCCAATTTTCGCCCGGCCCTTTTCTTAAAACCAAAATTGAACCAAAATATAAAAAGCCAAAAACAAAATAAAATAAACCAAAGACCATAAATAAAGTCCAATGTCCATTTACAATCTTTCCCAGCAAATATCAATTGGCCCAAACAAAATATAAACCCGAATTAAATTAAAAAGCACGACCCAGCTACGAAACCAAATTTTATAACCCAACAAACACTGGCCCAAAACCCAAATCTCAGAATTGGCCCAAGCAGGATGGGATTTCAGGAACCCTAAAAGCTTCTGGGGTTCTTTAGCTCCGCCACCGCGTCCCTCACACGTGTCTCGCGTCATTTCAGCTACTCCCCACGCGTACCTCTTGAGCTTCTCGCGTGCACCCACTCGCGCTTCTAGAACTTCCAGAATATTCCAGCAACCCCTCGAATGCCGCTTCTTATCCTCGTGCAGCATCTACGTGCTCCTCGCAGCACCCACGTCGCTCGGGCTTCCACGACAGCAGAGCACTCGGGCCACCCCGCCTCCACGACGGCTTCACTTGCAAACAGAAACAAAAAGAAAGCCAGTAAAGCAGTAACAGAAGAAAAAAATAGACTATAATTTTGTTTTTGATTTATTTTTTATTATTTGGCTATAAAGAAAAGGTCGAAATGAATGTAAAAGGGGGATCCGCATTTTCTTGTACATACAATTTTTTTCAATACGCAAGAAATACCAAAAAAAGAATTTCAGAGGTTTTTCTCCGATTTCATCCTCTTCTTGTGCTTTTATCTATCTCAATAGCATTTTTTTATTTCTACAGAAAAATATAAAGAAAAAAGGAAGATTACCTTTGTGCGTCCTCATTTCATTCGTCACAATCGGATTCAAACGAAGACGTTTGTAAATCGGATCTCTGTGCACCACTACGCGTCAATTATGATGGCGTTTTTAGTGGTTGAACAAAGAAATCCTTAAGAGCGACTGAGAATAAAAAACAGAAAGGGGGCTAGGGTTGCGATTTAGGAAAGGGTTAGCAGATGGTTTCGCGTTGCTTTTAGGGGATTAATATTCATAGCGAAACGGCGCCGTTTGGAAAGGTGTAGGGTCCGCGCATCAAACCGATTTGTAACCCGGATCAGCGCCTTTCTGCTTTGAATGGATTATTTTAACATTTAGTCCCTCTGCTCCACATCGCGATTCAATTACGCTTTATTTCGATTTCTTTTACATTTTAATTTTGTCACGGATTTACTTTCATTTCAAATTAGTTCAGTTTAAACGCTCCGCTTTGGAATCTAGTTTAATTTCATTTTCATCCTTGCTAGTTCGTGTGTGTCTTATTTTGATCCTTAATCTTATCTCATTAATTTTGTTTATTTTAAATTGTCATTTTAAGTTTCTTTTTATTTCAATTGAGTATAGCTTCATTCTTTTTATTCTTTGAAATTGTTTTGATATCTTGTTATGAACTTTTACGCTAATTTTACATCATTTTAGTTTGTTATTTTTTTACATTCATTAGTATAATTTTTTTGGATTATTTATTTTATAATTGCCTATTTTAGATTCTCTTTTGTACATTTCTTTGTTTTAAAGATTTGTATAATTTTAAATTTAAAATATTCTTATAATTTATTATTACTTGAATATTTTTATAAATACTTGTATGTATTTTATTTTTATATACTATTATCTTTAAACCTATATATTATGTTTTAAATTATTTTGTTTATTATTAATCTCATGTCATATAGATTTTGTACCCATATGTTATATATATTTTATCTATTTATGTATATATATTTTCTTTTATAATTTAGTATATATATAAATTAGTATACATAAGCTAGTATATATATTTTTATCTATTACATTGATTTTTGAATCGTTTCATGAATTATTAGTTTTAAATATTTTTATTGTTTTAAACACATTTGTTAGCATTCAAATTTTGTTTTACATTAGTTTGCCATCATAAATCTTGTAGAATTATTATTGATTGTTAACATTTTTTTAATTATGCGATTATCGTTATTGTATATTTGTGCATTAAATTTCGTCTATAATTACGTTCATAATGTTGAGCTTGTATATTAAGTCATGCTTAATTACTTGTGTTACTAGTTATTATTTTATATTTCAAACTCAAATGTATTCAAATCCTTTCTAAATGTTTTCTTTCGTTAAAAACGTACATTGAAACAATTTTAAGATTGCATATTCGAAAAACAAGGTAACATTTGTGTGTTTAGAAATACGGAAAATTACATCCTAACGTGCTGGGTGTTGATTTTTTGTTCAACTAAATAATCAAATACCCTTTTCATATGTTTTGAAGATCAAAGATGATCTCGACATCAGAGTATAAAGGTGTTATATCCTAACGTGCTGGGTATGATACCTTTATTCCTTTGAAACGAGTTAATCTTGAGATTCAATTTCGATTTAATGAAAAACAAGCCAATATTTGCGTGTTTAGAAGTACAAAAAATTACATCCTAACATGCTGAGTGTTGATTTTTCATTCAACTAAATAATCAAATACCCTTTTCATATGTTTTGAAGATCAAAGATGATCTCGACGTCAGAGTATAAATGTGTTATATCCTAACGTGCTAGGTATGATACTTTTATTCCTTTGAAACGAGTTAATCTTGATATTCAATTCTGATTTAACGAATTCTTTTAAATTTTTTACCCTAAATATTTTAATGTTTTCGAAATTAGGACAACGTTAATCAATTTGGTACCAACTTTGGGCGTTGCAAGTGTGCTAACCCTTCCTTGCACGTAACCGACTCCCGAACCCGTTTTCTCGGATTTCATAGACCAAAATGTTTTTATAGGTGACCCGATCACACCTAAACAAAAAATTGGTGGCGACTCCATATCTGATTTTTTTAAGTCGATCCCCATTCATTTTTTAAAACTCGATAAAAAATGGTTTCGATAGCTTGGTGACTCCGCTGGGGACCAGTTGAGAGTCAGGCCATTAATTGATTAATTTTTGTCCTTTTGATTGAAATTTGGAAATTTGTTTTGAAGAATCATGTTTCTTTTAAAGCATTTGTTTGTACTATAAATGCAGTAATGTTGAGTCTCGTAGAATCCTCTTGCATTACATTGCAAAACCATTGTGGCTACACCTTTAAGTGGGAGTGAGAAACTATGCCTTCGTGAGATTTTCACCTCCGCATGGGCTAGTGGACTACTTCCGGGATACATCTCTACCTATGTGCTTCGTGAGGTTTTCACCTCCACATGGCCATAGGGAAATGTATTCCCCTGAACCAAACTCGATCCATATGAGCCTATAATGGGTGAGGATTGAGGAATCTACTGGTTCAGGTACCCTCTCTTTAGAACCAAACCACATATAGCGAATCCTAAGAGCTAACCATAGGTAAACCATGTCAAACCCTAATGGTCACTCATTTAGATAATCTATTTTGGTTGTTTATTTTTCTTGTGCTACCGTGTTTTGTGTTTATGTTTGCATTACATTGCACTGCATTGCATTGCATTGCATCATTATAGAAAGGACATGTTGATTAGTAATTTGATTGCTAAATAGAGGAGTTCGTCATAAGGAAATGAATTTCTTGATAAAGTGGATTATAATACGGTTGTTCGGACATGGTCTGAGTAAACACAATAGAAGAAAGTTGATAGTTCGTGGAGGAATACAAAACCTTGGCCGAAAGATTTAAATTGACAAGAATTGTGCAAGAGTCGTCATGCCTCAATTTTCTTAAAGAAGCTAATCAATATCGCAAGGGATAAGTGAGCAGCGAACCACGACCCGAATCAAGCCAAGTGGAAATAAAAGTGATATCTTTTGGGAGGATTTGAAGGATTCGACTGCAGCGTCCGGATATGAAGGAGAAGATTGATGTTTTCACCTGGACTATGAGGACAAAGCCGCATACGTAATCCGTTTTATGTAAAGAAATCTATTTTCTAGAGAAGTTCTTCTAATGGAATTGAATTCAGAATCAACATCTCTCTTTCTTTCTTGCATTCATTTCATGCATTTGCATTACGTCATTTGCATTGCATTTTCACATAAGGTCCCTAATTAGGTGAAATTATTTCAGTTAACCCGAAAAACATGGAACGAAGGTTGGAGAGATTAGAGCAAAGGCAAATACAAATGCAGGAGCAATTGGCCAAAATCCAGCTGGATATATGAAATCAAATGAATATGATGCGCCAGTTAACTCAATTACTAATTGGAGGGCTTAAAAAAAGGAGTGGCCTAGTGGTTGACAGTATGGATGATGATAAGGACATTGTTTATTCTCCAATGAGTGTCTCAGCCCGACCAGACGTGCCCACACAAGGGGCACCGGTCATTATCAAACCCCAATGTCAGATTAATACCTCGTCACTGTTAAATCTCCCGATGGGCTCATGTTTTAATCCGAAGGATGATCGAGCCAAACCAATTGTTCTGGCAGAAACAAAAAAAAAGGGAGAATGGACTTCAAAGGTCCCGAAGAAGAAGGAAAGGGAAGTGAATAGTACGAGTAGGTATAGCAAGGGTCACTCAGAGTTGATTACAGTGGGCCAGCTAAGGACAGTAATTGCCAGCCATTAGGTATCCCCAAGGAAAGAACCCAATCCAAGATCAAACTCAGAAAAACTCTAGTTCGCGCCTATCCCAATCTCGTATAGGGAGTTGTATCGAATTTTGTTCGATGCACATGTTGTATCCCCTTTTCATATAGAACAAATATGTCCTCCATACCCTAAATGGTACGATGTGAATGCCCAATGTGAATACATGCAGGAATTACAAGGCACTCGATGGAAAATTGCACCACTTTTAAGAAAGTAGTCAAAAGACTCATCAGATTTGGTATCGTAAAATTTGATGATCTTTATGGTGCAGAAAATTTGTTACCCAACCTTTCTATTAAAGGAGTAAACATCGTGAAGCCCATGATGGATAGGGGCATGAGATCCAAGGATGCATCGAGCTCAGAGCATTAGCGCGAGGTCTGATTGAAAAAATCAAAAACCCAAAGGAATATTAGAGAATCTAAACATTAACGATATATTCGAAGAGAAAACCAGAGAATAGACTTTTCCAAGCTTCTACCTTTACGTACTTGGAAAGATTTTAAACAATGGGACTGTGGAAGGGATCCCTGTATTTTTGAGTTAATCTACAGTAATACTCAAAACATGCTTGTTGCTTTAAGCCCAGAAGCAATAAGAATCCTTTTGTGAAAAGGGCTTGTGTCCAGAATTTTTATTTCAATAAAATGCATCCTTTTAAGCAAATATTTTTCTTTACATATTATACTGTTTATTATTTATTCATGACCATACCATAAAAAATAATTATCCTTAAAATCATTTATTCTTTGGAACTTTTTTTTGTACGTACAATAGGGACCCAGATATCAACGACAGGAGCGACGTTGTTACAGACTCCCTTTTTGAATGAGATATGAGTCTAGGTGATCTAAGGACTTTGAAGATGACAGAGATTGTAGCCTGTCTTTTGATTTGTTAAGGATAGTAGAGCAAGATGAGAATAAACTCCACCTTGCAAAGGGTCAGTAGATGTTGCGAGCTTAGGAAATGGGAAAAAATCGAAGCCTAATTCACCACAGAAATAAGGTGAGACATCATTGAGCTAGTTTCAAGAATTCGAGACATTTTTGCACAATCATATCAAGGCACACCAAGCTTCTGAAACATGTGCATGTTATTAAGATTGGTGTTTAAAAAAAAAACCCATACTAATGGTTCTACAATAGTCGGGCTAATCATGAGGTTTAGGCTACTAGTCTACCCAGAAAGGAAAATTGCATCAAATGCCAAATTGAGAAAGACATGACTTATGTGCCTCCTCCATTTTGTATATATGTGGGGCATGGTGGTTATCAAGCCAATCTCATCAAAAGCTTCTAGCCAATATCGATTCATTTTCGTAGATGTTGGTTACTTCACTAAGATGGTAAAAGTCACTTTATATGCCAGTATTACAAAGTCGACAGTCATAAAAAAAACAAAGTAAAAAAAATGATGTCGAAAAGATCATATTTAACCGCACAATGTCAAAAGTCTGCGGTCTATTCAAAGATCAGGTGCCACATATTAGTGCAGCAAAAGTGACCAAAAAGAAAAACAAAAGATCATAAAAAGACCAAGACTTGTAAGGATTGGCATACAGAAGTTACTATTTACCCTTTATGCTTAACGTTGGCCAAGACTGTCACTAGGGCAATACATTTCTCATTGGTTTTGCCCATTGGAGTCGAAATTCTCTCAGAGCTAAAATTGGATGAGGCAGAATAAATCCAATCTCCATATGATCAGTTGAATTTGAAGAATTTTAAAAGCTATCTGTCACGGTCAGATGATGCAAGTTCACAACAAAAATGATTCGCCCTAGAAAATTTCATGATAAGGCTTTGAAGTAGACTTTTCCTATGCAAAAGGGGCTTCAGAAGAAAGTGGATGCCAAACTGGGAAGGACATTATGCAGCGAAGAAAGCTTGTTCTGGGGAAGCATGAATATCGACCTAGATGGATAGCAAGGACCTGCCCAATCCGATGAATTCAAAAAAAAAAGAGAAGAAGAAAATAAAAGAAAAAAAGAAAAAAAAGAAAAAAGAAGAAAAAGGAGAGGCCAAGGTGAAAACCCGCAAAGGGCATTTTGAGACCAAAAGGGATTTGAGTTGAAAACCCGAAAAGGGCGACTCAAATTTTGATAAAAAATGAGGAATACAACAGTCTTGCTATGCCTGAATTAACAATGAAGAAGTATGCTATGTCTTGGGGCATCGACAAAGTACTTCAGATCCCTTAAACACATGTTGAACTTAAAATGGTCCTCAAGAAGTTTGAACAGAGAAGCTCAAGTTGTGATATCTGGGGCACCTAGTTTTCCATCTTATCCATTTTAAACTTGATATCTTTGACTACCTTATTCTTTTCAAGATACGCCTTTAATAAAACCCTTGCTTAATTGCATTTGCTAGCTTTGATTAACTTGCTTGTTTCGAGCTATGCTCCCAATTAATTTTCTTCTTGTCCATGGTTATGATCTTTTTCAGGCACTTTGCATTAAAATAACGATTAGTGGACTAATAACACTTTCACAAAAGAAGTTTCGCATATTACTCTGGAAGCTTCTGAATAATACAAGAACCTAAAATAGGGCTATTGTTTAGAACTTACCAAGCTTAAGGGCTAGAAATGTTGGAGAAGGAAAAGTCTAAATTGAGGCTATCTCCTTGTATTTTCTGTCAAAATAGTTGGTGGTACAATCTTGACGGAACATGAGTAATGAAAACCCAAGTGTAAAATGGGAATTAGTCTCGAAAGAAGAAATGATATTCTGTATTCATGTGAGCATCATGCATACATATATGGTTAGGTCACCTGGGAAGCGAGCAATTGACTGAACAAGTTACAGTCCTCTACCCCTGAGTTGCGGTGGGATGGATGAAAAATGATACAAGTCTTGTACCTTTGAATAGCAATGCGATGGATTGAAGAAGAAACAAATCCTACATTTCAAGGTCGCAGTGGGATAGATGGGAAGAGATTTACATTCTATACACCTAAGTCACAATGAGATGAGCCTTGAAGTTATAGTGGGGCAAGTCTGTTGAACGATATATTTGTTTTCTCGGGTTTTCTGTTAAGAATACCAACTGAATAAAAGGGTAGCATATTACCCTGATAAACATTGAACGATGACACCTTAAGCAAGAATCATTCTCATGAAATTCTGCATTCATACAAAACATATTTAGAAGCATTTGTTTTATCCCGATCATTGCATCCTAATCTTTGTAAGAAATCATTCTCATGACATTCTGCATTCATACAAATGTCATCCATAGGACATATCTATTTAGGGGGCATTCGATTCATTACGTTCATTGCATCCTAATATTTGTAAGAAATCATTCTCATGACATTCTGCATTCATACAAATGACATCCATAAGACACATCTATTTAGGGGCATTTAATTCATTCCGATCATTACATCCTAATCTTGGTAAAAGGGCCATTCTCTTGACATTCTGCATTCATACAAATGTCATCCATAAACACAAAACAGATTTTACAGGACAGGTCTCCTAGAGGACGTTGTCGCAACATCTGTGAATTTGAAGATCTTGCCTTCCTGAGTGAAGCAGATCAAAGATAGTAGATCTGACAATCTTGAATTTGTAGGAGCAGATTGGAGACATCAGTCCTGTCTCCCTGACCAGCAGTGGAATAGGTCGAAGATTGTAGATCTTGTCACACTAAGCAGTAGGGAACCATGATCGAACGACAAATCTAGTCTCCTTAAGTAGTAGTGGAACAGATGTAAGCCACCAGTCCTATCTCCGTGATTAGCATTGGAATAGGTCAAAAAATTATAGATCTTGTCACCCTAAGCAATAGAGGACCAAGATCGAATGGCAAATCTTATCTCCCTAAGTAGTAGTGGAGCAGATTTAAGCCACCAGCCCTATCTCCCTGACCAGTAGTGGAATAGGTCAAAGATTGTAGATTTTGTCACCCTAAGAAGTAGTGGACCAAGATCGAAAGACAAATCTTATCTCCCTAAGCAGTAGTGGAGCAGATTTAAGCCACCAGCCCTATCTCCCTGACCAGTAGTGGAATAGGTCAAAGATTGTAGATTTTGTCACCCTAAGCAGTAGTGGACCAAGATCGAACGACAAATCTTATCTCCCTAAGCAGTAGTGGAGCAGATTTAAGCCACCAGCCCTATCTCTTTGACCAGCAGTGGAATAGGTCAAAGATTGTAGATCTTGTCACCCTAAGCAGTAGGGAACCAAGATCGAACGTCAAGTCTGGTCTCCCTAAGCAGTAGCGAAACAGATATAAGCCATCAGTCGGGCAATCTTGAAGTCGCAGGAGCAAATCGAAGCCATACAACTCTTATTTTCTCGAAGTTCCAGTAGAGTAGGTCAAAGTTACAAAACCCTCCTCCCTAAGTGTACTAAGGATCAGCCTTTATTTTCGAGAAGTTTTAGTAAGAAGATCGAAACTACAAATCTCTCCTCTCTGGATTCTTATCACCTCGAAGTCCCAGTGGAGCAGGTCAAAGTTACAAATCCCTCTTCCCTGAGTGTACTGAAGATCAACCTTTATTTCTGAGAAGTTTCAGTGAAAAGATCGAAACTACAAATCTCTTCTATCTGGATTCTTATCACCTTGAAGTTCCAGTGGAGTAGGTCGAAGTTACAAATCCTTCCTCCCTGAGTGTACTAAGGATCAACCTTTATTTCCAAGAAGTTTCAGTGAGAAGATCGAAACTACAAATCTCTTCTCCCTGGATTCTTATCACCTCAAAGTCCCAATGGAGCAGGTCGAAGTTACAAACCCCCCCTCCCTGAGTGTATTGAGGATCAACCTTTATTTCTGAGAAGTTTTGGTAAGAAGATCGAAGTTACAAATCTCTTCTCTCTAAATTCTTATCTCCTTAAAGTTCCAGTGGAAAATATTTAAGTTACAAATCTCTTCTCCTTGAAATTACATTGGAGCATATTGAGCACTAGTTCCTAAGCCCTTGAAGATGCAGTGGGATGGAATGAGGCTACTGGAAGAAGAAAAAGCACTAAAAGAGGCATGATCAGACAAAATTGGTTCTTTTTGAAGTCTTTGCTCTATTCTCGTTACACGACAATGAGCAAAGAGGGGCAGCTGTAAGACCAAATTTTCGCCTGGCCCTTTTCTTAAAGCCAAAATTGAACCAAAATATAAAAAGCCAAAAACAAAATAAAATAAACTAAAGACCATTAATAAATTCCAATGTCCATTTACAATCTTTCCCAGCAAAAACCAATTGGCCCAAACAAAATATAAACTGGAATTAAATTAAAAAGCACAACCCAGCTATAAAACCCAATTTTATAACCCAACAAATATTGGCCCAAAACCCAAATCTCAGAATTGGCCCAAGGAGGATGGGATTTTAGGAACCCTAAAAGCTTCTGGGGTTCTCTGGCGTCGCAGCCGCTTCCCTCACACACACCTCGCGTCGTTTCAGCTACTCCCCACGCGCGTCTCTTGAGCTTCTCGCGTGCACCCACGTGCACTTTTAGAACTTCCAGAATATTCCAGTAACCCATCGAATGTAGCTCCTTATCCTCATGTAGCCTCAACGTGCACCTCGCAGCACCCACGTCGCTTGAGCTTCCACACCAGCAGAGCACTCGGCCACCCCGCCTCCACGACTCCTTCACCTGCAAACAGAAATAAAAATAAAGCCGACCAAAGCGATATGAAGAAAAAATAGACTGTAATTTTGTTGGTGTTTTTATAATTTTATTATTCGGCTAAAAAGAAAAGGCTGAAGGAATGTAAAAGGGGGATCCCCATTTTCTTGTACACACGATTTTTTTCAATACGCAAGAAATACCAAAAAATAGAATTTTAGAGGTTTCTCTCTGATTTCATCTTCTTCTTGTGCTTTTATCTATTTCAATAGCATTTTTTTTATTTCTACAGACAAATATAAAGAAAAAAAGAGGATTACCTTTGTGCGTCGTCGTTTCCTCCGTCACAATCGGATTCAGACGAAGACGTTTGTAAATCAGATCTCCGTGCACCACTATGCACCGATTATGATGGTGTTTTTAGTGGTTGAACAAAGAAATCCTTAAGAGCGGCTGAGAATAAAAAACAGAAAGGGGGCTAGGGTTGCGATTTAGGAAAGGGTTAGCAGATAGTTTAGCGTTGCTTTTAGGGGATTAATATTCATAGCGAAACGACGCCATTTGGAAAGGTGTAGGGTCCGCGCGTTAACCTGATTTGTAACCCGGATCCGCGCCTTTTTGCTTTAAAAGGATTATTTTCACATTTAGTCCCTCTGCTCCACATCGCGATTCAATTCGCTTTATTTGATTTCTTTTACATTTTAATTTTGCCACAGGATTTACTTTCATTTCAAATTAGTTCGAGGTTTAAACGCCTGCATTTTGGAATCTGTTTAATTTCATTTTCAGATCCTTGCTAGTTCGCGTGTGTCTTACTTTGATCCTTAATCTTATCTCATTAATTTTGTTTATTTTAAATTTTCATTTTAAGTTTCTTTTTATTTCAATTGAGTATAGCTTCTATTCTTTTTATTCTTTGAAATTGTTTTGATATATTGTTATGAACTTTTACGCTAATTTTACATCATTTTAGTTTGTTATTTTTTTACATTCATTAGTATAAATTTTTTTGGATTATTTATTTTATAATCCGTCTATTTTAAATTCTCTTTTGTACATTTCTTTGTTTTAAAGATTTGTATAATTTTAAATTTAAAATATTCTTATAATTTATTATTACTTGAATATTTTTTATAAATACTTGTATGTATTTTATTTTTGTATACTATTATCTTTAAACCTATATATTATGTTTTAAATTATTTTGTTTATTATTAATCTCATGCCATATAGATTTTGTACTCATATGTATATATATTTTAATCTATTTATGTATATATATTTTCTTTTATATTTTAGTGTATATATATAAGTTAGTATACATAAGCTAGTATATATATTTTAATATGTATATACTTATTTTATGATAATTGTTTCATAAATTTATTTGTAAATTATTACATTGATTTTTGAATCGTTTCATGAATTATTAGTTTTAAATATTTTTCAATTGTTTTAAACACATTTGTTAGCATTCAAAATTTTGTTTTACATTAGTTTGCCATCATAAATCTTGTAGAATTATTATTGATTGTTAATATTTATTTTAATTATGCGATTATCGTTATTGTATATTTGTGCATTGAATTTCGTCTATAATCACATTCATAATGTTGAGCTTGTATATTAAGTCATGCTTAATTACTTGTATTACTAGTTATTATTTTATATTTCAAACTCAAATGTATTCAAATTCTTTCTAAATGTTTTCTTTCGTTAAAAGCGTCGTTGAACCAATTTTAAGATTGCGTATTCAAAAAACAAGGCAATATTTGTGTGTTCAGAAGTACGGAAAATTACATCCTAACGTGCTGGGTGTTCATTTTTCGTTCAACTAAATAATCAAATACCTTTTTCATATGTTTTGAAGATTAAAGATGATCTCGACGTCAGAGTATAAAGGTGTTATATCCTAACGTGCTGGGTATGATACTTTTATTCCTTTGAAATGAGTTAATCTTGAGATTCAATTCCGATTTAATGAAAAACAAGGCAATATTTGTGTGTTTAGAAGTACAAAAAATTACATCCTAACGTGCTGGGTGTTGATTTTTCACTCAACTAAATAATCAAATACCCTTTTCATATGTTTTGAAGATCAAAGATGATCTCGACGTCAGAGTATAAAGGTGTTATATCCTAACGTGCTAGGTATGATACTTTTATTCCTTTGAAACGAGTTAATCTTGAGATTCAATTTCGATTTAATGAAAAACAAGCCAATATTTGCGTGTTTAGAAGTACGGAAAATTACATTCTAACATGCTGGGTGTTGATTTTTCGTTCAACTAAATAATCAAAAACCCTTTTCATATGTTTTGAAAAACAAAGATGATCTCGACGTCAGAGTATAAAGGTGTTATATCTTAACTTGTTGGGTATGATAATTTTATTCCTTTGAAACGAGTTAATCTTGAGATTCAATTCTGATTTAACGAATTCTTTTAAATTTTTTACCCTAAATATTTTCAAGTTTTCAACATTAGGACAACGTTAATCAATTTGGTACCAACTTTGGGCGTTGCAAGGGTGCTAACCCTTCCTTGCACGTAACCGACTCCAGAACCCATTTTCTCGGATTTCGTAGACCAAAATGTTTTTATAGGTGACCCGATCAGACCTAATCAAAAAGGATTGGTGGCGACTCCATATCTAATTTTTTTAAGTCGATTCCCATTTGTTTTTCAAAACTCGATAAAAAATGGTTTCAACAATTATCTCTTCAGATTTTTATTGGATAAGACATTTCATCGGTGATACCATCTCGACAAATGACGAGCAATGTCAACCTAAGTGTAAAAAGGGATTATTCTCGGGAAAAGAAAAATGATACCCTGCATTCATGCAAATTTCAGGCACATACATCTGGTCATTACACCCAGGGAATGGTGTAACAGATCAAATTAATTGAAGATGATACAAATTCTATACCTCAGAGTGGTAACAGATTGGATGGAAAAAACCAAGGGTTATTTCCCAGAAGTTGTAGTGGGAGGTACAAACTTTATGTCCCAAGGTTCAAGTGGAGTGGACTCAGAATTACCATGGGGCAAATTATTTGAGCAGAATATGATTGATGCTTTATGAGGAATGAAGATGAAACCTTGACGAATAAATGAGTGATGACACCTGAAATAGGAATCATTCTCATAACATTTTTGCATCCATATATCATAGCATGTCTAAATAGGAGCATTTGACTCATTTCGATCAAGGCATCCTAATTATTAGGCATAAGCATATACCCATTGTACAGGTTATGTCCTCTAGAGGACAATGTAGTAAGGTAGATTGAAGATAGCAGATCTGGCATTCCTGAAGTTACAGGAAGCAGATCAAAGACATCAGATCTTGTCTCCCTGAGTTTGCAGTGGAGCAGATTGAAGATAGAAGATCTGGCATTCCTGAAGTTACAGGAAGCAGATCGAAGACATCAACCTTGTCTCCCTGAGTTTGCAGTGGAGCAGATTGCAGACAACAGATCTTGTCTTCCTAAGATTGCAGTAAAGCAGATCGAAGATACCAGTCTGGCATCCCTGAATTTGTAGTGGAGCAGATTGAAGATAACAGATCTTGTCTTCCTGAGATTGTAGTGAAGCAGATCAAAGATACTAGTCTGGCATCCCTGAGTTTGTAGTGGAGCATATTAAAAATAACAAATCTTGCATTCCTGAAGTTGCAGTGAATCGAATAGAAAACATTAGTCTGGCATCCCTGGGTTTGCAGTGGAGCAGATTGAAAATAGTGGATCTAGCCTTCCTGAAGTTGTAGTGAAGCAGATCGAAGACACCAGTCTTTTCTCTCTGAGTTTGCAGTGGAGCAGACTAAAAATATGCAGATCTGGCCTTCCTGAAGTTGTAGTGAAGCAAATCGAAGATATTAGCCTGCTTCCCTGAAGCAGACTGAAGATAGCAGATCTTATCTTCCTGAAGTTGCAAGAAGCAGATTGAAAATGTCAGCCTTGCCTCCCTAAAGTTGCAGTGGAACAGACTGTAAACAACAGATCTTATCTTCCTGAAGTTGCAGGAAGCAGATTGAATATATTAGCCTACCTCCCTGAAGTTGCAGCAGAGTAGATTGAAGACAGCAGATCTTATCTTCCTAAAGTTGCAGGAAGCAGATCGAATATATTAGCCTGCCTCCTTGAGTTTGCGGCGAACAAGCGAAGACAACAGATCTTATCTTCACGAAGTTGCGAAGCGGATCGAAGATATTAGCTGCCTCCACAGGTTTGCGGTCAGCAGATGAAGACAACAGATCTTATCTTCACGAAGTTCTGAGAAGCAGATTGAAGATATTAGCTTTGCCTCCACGAAGTTGTAGCGGAGCGGTGAATCGAACAGATGATCTTATCTTCACGAAGTTACATGAAGTAAATCGAAGATATTAGCTTGCCTCCCTGAGTTTGCAGCGGAACAGACTTAAAATAGCAGATATTGTCTTCCTGAATATTGCAGTGATGCAAGATCAAAGATACTAGTCTCACTTTTCTAAAATTCTGATGGGATGGATTAAATCTACAAAACGGTCTTATCTCCCTAAAGTTGCGGTAGAATAAGATTAAAATTCTGATTCAATCTCATTGAAGTTGCGGTTGGGTTAGAGACTACTTGAAGAAGATGAGGATCAAGTAGTTAAGGCTCGACAAGACCGGGCAAAATTGGTCCTTTTATTGCCTTTTCTCCATTCTCGTTACACGACAATGAGTAAAGAAGGGCAGTTGTAATAGGCCAATTGAGCCCGGGCCCATACAAAAAAATAATAAACCCAAAATAATAAAACAAAGTCCAAGTCCAATCCAAAATATATCATTTGGCCCGATCGGAATGGCCCATTACTTGAAAAGATTGAAGGTCCATCTACAAGCTTGACATATATGGGAACACAATCTTCAAGGATATGCAATCTTAGATATGATATACAATCTTAGAAGATATGGTATTCAATCTTAGAATATATGATTTTGTAATCTTAGAGATTTAATTTATAGATACCTTTTAATCTTAGCCGTTGATGTAATTGATCTGTACCGTTGGATTTGGGGAGGCTCAACTATAAATAGAGGCCTCTCCCTTCATTGTAAAAATAGACTTGAATTTTGAGTAATAAAATTTTTTTAGAGCACTACACCAAAACAGACTTTTAGCGGCATTTTTAGTGGCATTTTAACTACAAATGCATAAGTAATATCGATTAAGCGTTTTAAAGAAAAGCGCGCAAAAGTTGAGCAATAGTGGCGCTTATTCCCAAAATGCCGCTAAAAAAGAGAAATAGCGGCTTTTTTCCCCAAATGCCGCTAAAGATCAGAGCATTAGCGACGCTTTTGAAAAAAAACCGCTAAAGACCTGAGAATTAGCTGCGCTTTTAGGAAAACGCCGCTAAAGATCCAAGCATTAGCGGCGCTTTTGAAAAAACGCCGCTAAAGACCTGAACATTAGCGGTGGTTTTAGGAAAATGCCACTAAAGATTCGAGCATTAGCGGCACTTTTGAAAAAGCGCCGTTAAAGACCTGAGCATTAGTGGCGCTTTGAGAAAAATGCCACTAAAGATCCGAGCATTAGCGGCGCTTTTAGAAAAACTCTGCCAAAAACTTGAACATTAGCGGCGCTTTTGAACGAACTTTGCTAAAGATCTGACATTAGCGGCGCTTCTGAAAAAACGCCACTAAAGATGAGCATTAGCGGCATTTTTAACAAACGCCGCTAAAGTTTTCATATTTTCTCTTATTCTTGCTTTGAATTATATTTTATTTTGATACATTCACTTATAAGCGGTGAAAGTTTCATTTTGATTACTTAATTATTAAAAGTTACAATTTGTTTACTAAACAAATTAAAAGTTTTCATTTAAGTCATAAATTAAGCTATTAAAATTGATTTAGGGTTTAATGTTTAGTATGTTAATTTTATGGTTTAGGGTTTGTTATTTTGGTGTATGGGTTTAGTGTTTTAAAGTTTGTTGTTGGGTTTAATGTATAGTGTGTGCAATATCTTAGTGTTTACCGATATTAAGATTTTAAGTGTTAGTGTTTAGAGGTTAAGGTTTAGGGTTAGGGGTTTAATGGGAAATGGTTAATGGGTTAGGGTTCTAGGTTTATAGTTTATGGATTACGGTTTATAGGTTTAGGGTTAGGGGTTTGGAAGGAAATGGTTAATGTGTTAGGTTTCTGAGTTTAGGGATTATGCATGGTTTAAGTGTAACACCCCAAACCCGGCCCATACGTTACGACTAGATCTGGTATGCTACTGGGTTTAATGTTAAAAACTTTGTTTGAGATGGTTAGCAAAACTTTGTCGTTTTATGGCTTTTGCTAAAAGATATCACTTGTAGGAAAACCCTTGAAATTTATATTTTTTTCTTAAAATATAATTTGTTTAAATTAAATCATAATTGAAAATCCCATTTTTTATCTATAAAGCATGAGTTTTTGATCGAAAATTTGGAAAGAAATAAATGTTCTCAAATATCAACAACCCTAAACTATGGGGCCTTATTACATCAAGTAATTCCAACAATTAAAACTTAAAGAAAAGAAACTATAAATATCCTATGAAAAAAATGATAAACTTCTTTGGCCCCTCGAGTCCGTCACGGCTCCCATGTCCACGCTCTACTGCTCATCTGGAAGAGTAGAGAAAAAAAAGGAGAGCAGTGAGTCACAATGACTCAGTGTATAAATCCTGAACACACTGACCTAAGGCCCACAAACACATTATGGGCCTTGGCTCATACATAAAGGCAACAATCATAACACATGATATACAATGCATAATGAATGGCCCAACCCATCCTAGAATTCCATCCTCTACACACCAACCCTACCAACCATCACACCTTAGGGATTTCTACAATATACCCACCAACAGCTACACACCAAATCGGTAGTCAAACTGCCTATTCCATTATTAATTAGAAAATTTAACGTGGGTTTTCTACCACCGATCACCATGTGACCAAACATTGCATTACGTGGGTTTTCTACCACCGGTCACCATGTGACCTAATCATGCTCTTCCCCTTCATTATCATATTCCCAACCCATGCATACATATATTAAGAAATCATCATACTGACTATCACATAATTCGATACACATAGAGATTTCTATGATTACGTACCTGGCATCCATGACTAACCCTTTCTGGGTTTTATTCAACTGTCTATACAGCCACTTTCCAGCTTTTTAGCCCATATCACATAAATAATAGTTAGAGAGTGTGTGTTAGAGATCTACACACCTGATTATTGACAAGATAATATTTTTGAAGTCAGCACTATCGGAATTCGCTACGGTTGCTAATAGCCTAAGATTCTGCTCCGACGCTGGTCCACAACCAAGTGGCCAATCTCGAATGGTAGACACCGCGCGTTTCTTAAACTTAGGAATTGGGTTTTTAGATCTAGTCCCCTCCTTTGCCTGATCCACATTTGATTCCATTGTAAGTCCTTGTCAAAGCTACTATCACACCATATGGTTGTTAATCCACATCTTTGAGTTAAGACTTTATATATGATAAACGAGTCTAACCAAAATCTAGAGAAATCCATCTTACCTTGAAATCCCAAAATTAGAGACTAACGACTTTCGGCTCTTAGATCTAACGAATAGGTGTCCTTCAAATCTCAACTTATGGAGAAATCGGTACAAGAGAGAAAAAGAGAATGGAAAAAAAAGAAAGTGAATTAAGAGTTTGACTTTTAATGGAGAAATCGACGATGAGATGAGAAGAGAGGTTTGATTTTGGGAAAAGAAAAGAGTAGAAAGTATAGAGAGGCTGAGATTTTCGGCACAAGAAGTAGGGTTCAAATGTCAGAATTTAAAGAGATACCCTCCTATTTATAGGATTTTCGGCACTTACCTCTTAAAACCCGAAAGTGCCCTTCCTAACCTTTAAAGTTAAAGCAAATAATAGGGAAAATTCGGCACCCCTTTTCCCATGTAGTAGCCGAATTCTTCACTCCTCTTAGTGATGGAATTTCGGCCATCACTTAGTTCCTTAGATAGCTCTTATCCTCTCTCCTTATCCTAATCTACAACTCCTTCAAAAGATTCCTACATCACTCGACTTCTCCTCCCTTTTATCTGCCTATTATCCACCTAATTAAAAACATAAACTCCTCTCCTAATTCATAGCCACATTGCCGTCCAACCTTACCCATATATGCCAAAATTTAACCTACTTAAATTAGGAGAATTGGGCTCCATAGAACTAAATTTTGGGCCCCTCCTTCACCCCAGTTGTGGCGTCACCCCTTGCTCCCTTTTAAGTGCGGGGAACATGGGCTCCTTGTGGCCAAAACTTGGGCCTCTCTAACTGTTTATAACGTCACCCTCTATCCCCCTTGCTGCGCCATCTATTGCTGAGCCATATGCCCACGTTGACATTTTAAACACAATTACCACCTATTATACCTTATAATGCCCAATCTAAGAATTTTAACCAAGGCTTTTGCCTAGTCCACGAGCCAATTTGGACCCCTATTATTAAAATTAACACTAAACATTTCACACACTAAATGCATAAGCCCCAAAAATTTAGGATGTTACAGTTCTACCCCTTTAAAGAAATTTCATCCTCGAAATTACCTGATCAGAAAAGATGGGGGTATTGTCGTCGTATTGCTTCCTCAGTTTCCCACGTAACCTCTTCAGAATCGTGGTTCCGCCACAGCACTTTAACCAATGGAACTTTTTTCCTTCGCAACACCTTGACAGCATGATTCAGAATTTCCACCGGTTCCTCTTCGAAGGATAGATCAAGTCTTATCTCAATTTCCTCTACAGACACTACATGAGATAGATCCGAGCGGTAACGTCTTAACATAGAGACGTCGAATACATCATGAATTTGACTTAACTCCGAGGGTAACTCAAGCTGATATGCCATTGGTCCTACCCGCTTCGATTGCACGATAAGGTCAGATAAACACCGGTCTTAGCTTACCCTTTCGTCAAACCTTAATACTTTCTTCCATGGTGACTCCTTCAAAACACCTTGTCACCCAGTAAATTCTATGTCCTTGCGCTTTAAGTCGACATAGGACTTACATCTATAAATCGCCTCTTTTAGTCTAGCCGAATCACTTTCACCTTCTCTTAGTCTCGGTGACCAAGTTTGGACCCAAAATTGACGTTCTCTAACTCTGTCCAACACGTAGGAGTCGACATTTACGCCTATACAAAGCTTCGTAGGGCACCATCTCATACTACTTGGTAGCTGTTATTATAAGTGAACTCTACTAAGGAAAAAATTCTTCCCAACTACCTCGAAATCGGTGACACATCCTCTCAACATGTCCTCCAAGATTTGAATCACCCGCTCAGACTGTCCATCGGTTTATGGATGGAATGCTGTACTGAAATCCAATTTTGTTCCCAACGCTTGATGCAATGCCTTCTAAAATCGTGAGGTGAACCTAGGGTCCCTATCCGATATGATCGATACTGGTACTCTATGCAACCTTACCACCTCTGCTACATATAGCTTAGCCAACCTTTGCAAAGAGTAATCGACCCGCACTGGTATAAAGTGAGCGAGACTTTGTCAAGCGGTCAACAATTACCCAAAGCGAATCTTTCTTAGTAGGTGTGAGGGTAGCCCACTAACAAAGTCCATTGTGATCCTTTCCCACTTCCATTGGGGAATCTTCACCGGCTACAATAACCCTAATGGTAATTGATGCTTAACCTTAACCTGCTGACAGGTTAAACACTTGGCCACTAATTCAGTCACCTCCTGTTTTAGGTTTGGCCACCAAAACTGCTTCCGCAAGTCTTGATACATCTTACTTCCTCCAGGGTGCATAGCGTATGCACCACCATGCGCCTCATTCAAAATCCTATGCCTCAACTCCGGATCTTTTGGCATGCAAACTCTCCCTCGAAAACATAACAACCCATCCTTATCCACATTGAATTTCGCTGCCTCACCGTTAGAGATCATCTGTAACTTCTCTCTAAACAACCCCTCGGTCTCCTGCTTCTCTTTAACTTGGCTGATCCAAGAGGGTTTCACTTGAAGTTCATCTAGCAAACTTCCATCCTCATACAAACTAAGATGAGCAAACATTGCTCTTAAGTCAGAGACTACTTTAAGACTAAAAGCATCTGCCACTACATTAGCCTTACGGGTGATCTTTGGATCGGCGGTCATAATCCTTTAACAACTCGATTCATCTCTTACATCTTAGATTCAACTCCTACGAGTCAAAAGATACTTTAAGCTCTTGTGATCAGAGTAAATGACAGATTTCTCCCCGTAAAGATAATGCCTCCAAATTTTCAAAGCAAAAACCATTGCCGCTAACTCCAAGTCATGGGTGGGATAATTTGCTTCGTGCGGTCTTAACTGCCGAGATGCATACTCGATAACCTTTCCATCTTGCATCAACACACATCCTAAACTTGTGTCTGAAGCATCACAATAAATCACAAATTCCTTTTTAGCCTCTGGCTGAATCAACATTGGAGCCTCCGTCAGAATCCTTTTTTTAACTTTTCGAAGCTCTCCTGCTACTTTTCAGACCAAACAAATGGAACTCCTTTCTGTAACAACTTAGTCAACAGTGTTGTAATTAACGAGAATCCTTCAACAAACATTCGAAAATATCTAGCCAGACCAAGAAAACTCTGAATCTCGATCACAAACTTAGGTGGTTTCCATTCCAGCTGTAACATCTTGATAATTAGGGGTTATGCATCTTTACTTAATTAAATGTTATTGCATGCCTAATTATGATTGAGTGTGTTTTGGAAGTTTATTTTTGAACTTCATTATGTAAGTGATTGCTTAGTGAAATATTAAATTCTTAATAATTAAGATGGAGCTAAGCAAGATAGGCTTTAAGAAATAATGACAAGAGGTTTTAAGCATAAGATAAGTAATTGGCGGTGGTTAGGATGCATGGATGATTACTTGGGGAGAGGTTGAATCCCTAGCTAGCAAATGGGAGGATTTTTTTTGTTTCCTTCCTATAGTGTCGGCCAAGACAATTCTAGAAGGATGGTCATCTTTTCTATTTTGGTGAGTAGACCATGTGAAAAGGTAAGCTAAAAGTTATGGCAAAGAATCAAGAAAGGATGGTAAGAAAGGGGACAAAAGGCTTGAATAAAGGACAATGTTTTGGAAGCTTTTTCATGGTCATTTGACCATGAACCTAATCGATTTTAGGGGCTAAGGGGATGGTTAATTGTGATAGCAATCAAAGGTTTAATGGGGAAGAAACAAGGAGGAAAAGGGGATCATGTTGGTTTAGGTTGGCGAATTTTGCATAGCCATTAGGGGTGTTTGTTGGCCAAAATTTTAACCAAATTGTTCATCTTTTCCCTTTTCTCAAAGCCTTGTTTTGTTTTAGCCAATTGCAAAATACTCAAAAGAGAACTTTTCTTTTCTTGTAAGCCATTTGGTACTTTACCATTTGGTTTCTTTCTCTTTGTAACGAAATTACAAGTCTTCAAGAACCATTTTCTTCTCTTTTCCTTATTGCGAAAACACCAAAGAGACTTTGTTGACAATTTTCTTCTCTTTTCTCCTCTCTTGTGCCAAATCATCTAGCATCAAAGGACATTCTTATTTCCTTTCTTTTCCTTTCTCTTTCTCCATTTTCTTTCTTCTTCTTTCTCTCAACCGAAACTATCATCTACCCTAACCAAAACCACCATTCTTTTCCTCTCTTTTGTCAACCGAATCATCTTCCTTTTTGATTTCCTTTCTTCTTTTCTTTTACTGAAAATCGAAACCATTATAGCCAAAAATCATTATTTTTTTCTCTTCTCTTTTTGTGCAATTCGAAATCACAAATTCTCTTATTCTATATCATCAAGGCCGAATCTTTAAGTGGGCAGGTAAGACTTTTTTGTCAATTATTTTCTTATCTCCTTTTATTATAACCGATTTAGAAACATAGTTCTCTTATTTTTTTCTTTTCTTTCTTTTCTCTCTAGGTAGAATCCTTGGAAGGATTTTTAAGAATCTTTTGGAACCAACGTTTTAAGGGAAACCTTCGAAATCATCCAAGGTAAGAACATCACTTTTGGTTATATCAATCCTTTTAGATAGTTTATTAACTAACTTTATTTTAGGGGTGATTACGAGACTAACAAGATAGGTTCGAAAAAGCGATCTGAGTGTTTGGAAGAGAGGAGGCCTTTGTTTACCATCGAACTTCAAACAAAGGGATGTATCGGCGATAAGAGATTTTCCACGGGTTGTGGACCCTCTGCTAACGAAGATAGGTTATTTGAAGTGGTGCGTACAACCGAACCACTTTACGTTAGTGGGTTATCAGCGTGGTTTTGATCCATCTAGCGGAGAAAAACCACAAATAACGGTTGTTCGAGAATTCGAGGGTAAGGATGTAGATCTCTCATCAATAGGAAAGTTTTATTAGTAATAGTGTATACTAATCTAGTGTGATAATTAACTAGGTGTTGTGGCGGGAAGGTATCGTTCTCACGGTCATAAGGTGTCTAACCTTACAATAAAATCTCATAGATCTATATATTAAATGTGATTATATGACAATATGTTAGATAATGATTGTGGATACCATTCAATGGTATCGATATTGAGTATGTTTACCCCAATATTTTGTTAATTTTGCTATATGCATAATTGTGAGATAAGTATGATTTTGTTATGATTTTGGGTAAATGGCATGAAAATTTGAATACTATGTATGTGCATGGGCATATGGGTAAAATTGATAAAGGGAAGTATTCGGTGGTTTTACCACATAATCCGTGACTTGGTCACAAATGTGAACTTGGTGACTTGGTCACATATTTTGAATCTGGTGACTTGGTCACATTTGTGCAGTGGCTTTGCCACAAAATTATAAGGCGATGTGCATGTTGATTGCAACAAGCGCCTTGATGGTGCGTGTGAGATGGAGGGTCAATTTAGTAATCCCACGGTGTGTTTGGTTGGTGCAGTGGTGTGTAGCGGATAGATATTTAGGTGGTAGGGTTTGCATTTTATTATATGTGTATATTCATGTGATTTTAAATGATTATTATTTAATGCTATGAAAATGGGCTTTTGGGCTAAAAATGACTTAAATGGGCCTATGGCTATATGTGTAATTATTGGGCTTTAAGGCATATGATCAAATGGGCTTTTTAATGTATGTGTTACACATTGAGTTTATAACTCACCCATTTTGTAGGATAACTTTTAGGATGATTAGTAGGCGATGGATTGGGTCACCAAGGATTTCGAGGTGGCCAACGCTCAAACAAAGTATCTTGGAAATTTTCCTACTTAAACTTATTAAGTTAATTTTATTACTTAGACTTTATTATGGGTTTTTGCTATTTTTATGTAATAAGGCCACTATAAAGCTGTTTTTAAATTTTTGTGTTTGGATTTATTTTTTTATTACGCCATGAACAATTATTAATTAAATAACTAAATGGTTTTGATAAATAATTTAAACATTTTGAAAACAAAATATATTTCCACAATATTAATAAATTTTTCATTAAATTTGGTTTTCTGTTAACCTATTACTTCTCTTAAAAATAATGTTTTAAGAAGATGCGAATTTATTTTACAATTGAATTGCAACCCGATCTTTAAGTTAATCTATTTTATTCAAAATCATCAAGTTTTTCTTAAACAAAGCGAGAATTTGTTAAAGTTTTACTAGAGGAACATATCAAATCCGGTCAGGCTTTTTGGGCCGGGTTTGGGGTGTTTCAACTTGGTATCAGAGCCCAGTTTTAAACTCTCGGCCTTGGGTTGTGAAGCCCACAACGTTTTCAAAATTTAGCCCAAATGGCTCTTTGAAAATTTTTCTTTAGTTAGAATGGTTTTATAAGAGCATGGCACTCGGAATTCTCGGCCCAGATCCATCAGGTAAGTACCCTTATTGATAAGTGATATGAATGTATGATAAGCCTAAGGAAACTATACTTTAGAGACATGAACCCTAGGTGTTTGTGTACTACTACGGAAAAACCTTGAATATACATTGCATAAAACTTTCTTTTAATAAGAAGTGAAAAGACTCTAATACATAAGACTTTTTAAGTAAAAGCAGATAAGACACGTAGTAGACATGAGTTCTAGGGGCGTGGTCGTCGTGGACGTGGAAGAGGAAGAATGGGCGTGTCGGAACCAATTAGATCTGGTCAAGGTTAGAAAATGAAGCTCGCCACTATTTGTTGGAGTGGATTTTCAAGAGCAAAATGGAGGAGGTGACGTAGTATCGTGGTGTACTTGAGTATTGGAGCGAGTAGCGAAGCTAATCTTTGGAAATGGGTCTCGAAAGTCGATGGTGAGAGACTTAGATCAAATGGTTGAGGTTTTGGGGAGTATCTGGAGTAGCCCCAAATGTGGCGAATCTTGGTTGGAGGCGGTCGAAAGGATCATGGACGATTTAGGCGCACTCTTGAAGAAAAAGCGAAAGGTCTTGTTTCACTACTCGTGATGAGGCCTACCGGTGGTGGCTCACTATTAAGGAAAGTACCCTGCGAATCGAGTGGATTGAGGGTATTTTAAAGTTAAGTTCGAAGGAAAATACGTTGGAGCTAGCTACATCGACTCCCGAGGAAGGCATTTCGAATTTGGTGTAAGGAAATAAGTCGATAGCTAAGTATGAAGCGAGTTTTTGCGACTTAGCCGATATGCGGAGGATAGTAGCTCTTGAATATGAGCGGTGTGTCGATTTGAAGATGGACTTAGAGATGAAGCTGCAGTGATGATTGCTCACACCGGAAAGAGACTTTGCAATCTTAGTAGAAAGGACAAGAATAGCCGAAGAAGTTAAGCGGACTGAAAGATAGAACCGGGACAGAGGCCAGAATAAGAATAAGAGAAGCTTTGGGTCTTCAGGGTCATCTGGGAATTTTCGGAAGAAACCAAGAAATGATGGGTGTGAAGTTAGCGACTGCTATGGGTAGACAAAATCGTGCTTGTGCTCAATGTGGGAAGATGCACCCGGGAGAATGTTGGAAAAAGACCGGGGGATGTTTCAAATCTGGATCTAAAGACCATATAATCAAAGATTGCTGAAGAATTAGATAAGAACCGCCAATGAGTCGAGGCGTTAATCGGTGGAGGTGAGCAACAACCGATAAGGGCCGTGGTCCAAATGGAAGGGTAATAGCTCGGTAGAGGTCGAAACTTGAGCGAGGCGGTGGTAGCTCGAGGCGAGACGGCCAGTGCGGTATATGCGATTAAATCGTCAGAGAGGATAGTGGCCTTTTGATGTTATCACGAATACGTTTATGATTTACGGGTTGCCCTTTATTGCTTTGATAGATATAGGTCAACTCACTCATATATCGCTAGTGAAGTATCTGGAACTTTGCATGTGACTTTTGAGGCGTATCTAGGAAGATGGTCGTACTTAGTCCTTTAGAGATGAGCGGTAGTAATAGAAAAACTTTTCAAGGAAGTGCCTTTAGAAGTTCAAGGGGCACAATTTCTGGCTAATTTAATGGAATTGCCATTCGGAGAGTTCGACCTGATCTTAGGCATGGACTGGCTTGTGAAGTATCGTGCAAATGTGGATTGTGCTGCTAAACGAATGTCCTTAAGAACTGTTGATGACAAAGAAGTTGTAGTGATGGGTGAGAGAATGTAGTATCCGCTCTTAAGGCAGAAAAGATGGTTAGAAAGGGATGTGTAGCCTTTCTGATGTTGGTGAGTGTCTTGGAGGCTAAGGAAGCAACTGTTGAAGAAGTCAGGACTGTGAATGAATTTGTAGATATTTTTGGAAGAAGCGCGGGATTGCCTCCGGATCAAGAGGTAGAATTTGGAATTGAATTATTGCAGGAGCGGCGCCGGTTTCTATTGCTCCATATAGAATGGCAAGAAGGAGTTAGTTGAGCTTAAGGCTCGATTCGGGAGTTGCTTGATCGTGGATTTATCCGATCTAGTGTGTCTCCATGGGGAGCACCGGTCCTATTTGTGAAGAAGAAGGATGGATCGATGAAGATGTGTATAAACTACCGGCAGTTGAATAAGCTGACCATCAAGAACAAGTATCCTTTGCCAAGGATCGACGACTTGTTCGATCAGCTTAAGGGAGCTGCGGTATTCTCAAAGATTGATCTAAGGTCGGGGTATCATCAGCTTAAGGTGAAAGAATTGGATATCCATAAGACAGCTTTCCGAACTAGATATAGGCATTATGAATTTCTGGTAATGCCATTCGGATTGACGAATGCCCCAGCTGCGTTCATGAATATGATGAACCGGATTTTCCAACCCTACTTGGATTAGTTCGACGTGGTGTTCATAGACGACATTCTGGTGTATTCTAAGTCTGAAATGGAGCATGATAAGCATCTCCGGATTGTGTTGCAAGTTTTAAGGGAGCAGAAGCTATATGCCAAATTCAGCAAGTGTGAATTTTGGCTGAAGGAAGTCACGTTTTTAGGCCATGTGGTGTCGGTAGAAGAGATAAGGGTGGATCCTCGGAAGATTGAGGCTGTACTAGATTGGAAACCACCTAAGTCCGTAACTGAGGTTCGTAGTTTCTTGGGGTTAGCAGGCTACTACAGAAGATTCGTCGAAGGATTCTCATCGATAGTCGTACCTTTAATGAAATTGCTGAAAAAGGAAGTACTTTTCGTGTGGGCTGATAAGCAACAAGAGAGTTTTGAGAAGCTCAAGAAGGTTTTGATTGAAGCTCTGGTTTTGATTCAGCCTGAGGTAGGGAAGGATTTTGTCGTGTATTGTGACGCTTCTCACACGGGATTAGGATGTGTTCTGATGCAAGACAGGAAAGTAGTTGCGTATGCATCTCGACAGTTGAGACCTCACGAGGTTAATTACCAGACGCATGATTTAGAGTTGGTAGCTGTAGTCTTTGCTCTTAAAGTTTGGAAACATTATTTATATAAGGAAAACTCAGTGATATACATGGACCACAAGAGTCTGAAATATCTACTGACTCAGAAAGAACTGAATTTGAGGCAACGAAGGTGGATAGAATTATTGAAAGACTACGATTGTTCTATCGAGTACCACGGGCAAAGCGACGTGGTGGCGGATGCTCTAAGTCGAAAAGTGGTGTCGATTTAAGGCGATGTTTGCACATCTTAGTCTTTACGATGACGGAAGCTTGTTGGCGGAATTACAAGTTAAGCCGACATGGTTGAGTCAAGTGAAAAGAAGCGATTAGTTGACGAAGATCGAGTGTAAAGCTTGGCAGTGCTGAATAGGGAATTGGAAGCTTTTGGTATTAACGGTGATGGGGTATTGTGTTTCAAAGGTAAAATCAGATATCGAGGGATCGGGAGTTGAGGCAAAAGATTCTTGAGAGTCGCATGGTAGCCCTTATGCTATGCATCCCGGAGGAAGTAAGTTATATCGAGATTTGCGAGATCAATTTTGGTGGCTGGTCTTAAGCGAGAAGTTCTGAGAATTAGTGGGAAAGTGCTTAGCGTGTCGACAAGTCAAGGCCGAACATCAAGTACCTTCGGATTGCTTGGTAGATAAAGATTCCGCAATGGAAGTGGGAGAGAATCACTATGGACTTTGTTAGTGGGCTTCCTCGGCGCCTACTAAGAAAGACTCGTATGGGTAATAGTGGATGATTAATGAAATCGCACATTTTTCCATTCGGGTTGATTACTCTTTCGAAATTGGCAAAATTATATGTGGTGAGATTGTGAGATTACATGGAGTGGGGTGTCAATTATTTGAGATAGGGATCTGAGGTTTACGTCTCGGTTTTGGAAAGCATTGCATCAGGCCTTGGGTACAGATTGGATTTCGATCGGACATTTCATCCACGGTCGACGGCCAGTCAAAACGAGTAATCCAAATCTTAGAAGATATGATAAGGGGATGTGTGATGTATTTCAAGGGAAGTTGGGAAGAATTCTTACCGTTGGCAAAATTTGCGTACAACAACAGTTACCAAGCCAATATTCAGATGGCACCATATGAAGCACTATATGGACAGAAGTGTCGCACTCCTACGTGTTGGACAGAATTAGGGGAACGTCAAATTTTAGGTCCAAAAATAATGGCTGAATCCGAAGAAAAGGTTAAGGTAATTGGGCTCGGTTAAAGGAAGTATCGGCGAGAAAAAGTCGTACGCAGATCTTAAGCGGAAAGAAATAGAGTTTGCTGTGGGGGATCAAGTATTCTTGAAGGTTTCACCTTGAAAAAAGGTGATGAGATTTGGTCACAAAGGGAAGTTAAGTCCCAAGTTTATTGGACCTTATCGGGTTTTGAAGCGGGTCGGACATGGCATATCGATTAGATTTGCCTTCGGAGTTGAAGCAAATGCGATGTGTTCCATGTTTCAATGTTACGCCATTATCGTTCAGATCCATCTCATGTAGTGCCGATTGAGGAGGTGGAATTAAGACCAGATTTGTCATATGAAGAGAGCCAATTCAAATTCTAGGCGAGATATAAAGGTTTCTGGAGAAAATCGGTTCCTCTCATCAAAGTATTATGGCGTAATCATGGATCGGAAGAAGCTACGTGGGAACCGGAGGAAGCGATGCAACAGCAATACCCTCACTTATTCCAACCAGGTAATTTCGAGGACGAAATTATTTTAAGGGAGGTAGAAGCGTACATCATCGATAATTAGGGGTTATGCATCTTTACTTAATTAAATGTTATTGCATGCCTAATTATGATTGAGTGTGTTTTGGAAGTTTATTTTGAACTTCATTATGTAAGTGATTGCTTAGATAAATATTAAATTCTTAATAATTAAGATGGAGCTAAGCAAGATAGGCTTTAAGAAATAATGACAAGAGGTTTTAAGCATAAGATGAGTAATTGGCAAGGTGGTTAGGACACATGGATGATTACTTGGGGAGAGGTTGAATCCCCTAGCTAGCAAATGGGAGGATTTTATTTTTGTTTCCTTCCTATAGTGTCGGCCAAGACAATTCTAGAAGGATGGTCATCTTTTCTATTTTTGGTGAGTAGACCATGTGAAAAGGTAAGCTAAAAGTTATGGCAAAGAATCAAGAAAGGATGGTAAGAAAGGAGGACAAAAGGCTTGAATAAAGGACAATGTTTTGGAAGCTTTTTCATGGTCATTTGACCATGAACCTAGTTGATTTTAGGGGCTAAGGGGGATGGTTAATTGTGATAGCAATCAAAGGTTTAATGGGAAGAAACAAGGAGGAAAAAGGGATCATGTTGGTTTAGGTTGGCGAATTTTGCATAGCCATTAGGGGTGTTTGTTGGCCAAAATTTTAACCAAATTGTTCATCTTTTCCCTTTTCTCAAAGCCTTGTTTTTGTTTTAGCCAATTGCAAAATACTCAAAGAGAACTTTTTCTTTTTTGTAAGCCATTTGGTACTTTACCATTTCGGTTTCTTTCTGTTTGTAATCGAAATTACAAGTCTTCAAGAACCATTTTCTTCTTTTTCCTTATTAAGAAAACACCAAAGAGACTTTGTTGACAATTTTCTTCTCTTTTCTCCTCTCTTGTGCGAATCATCTAGCATCAAAGGACATTCTTATTTCCTTTCTTTTCCTTTCTTTTCTCCATTTTCTTTCTTCTTCTTTCTCTCAACCGAAACTATCATCTACCCAAACCAAAACCAACATTCTTTTCCTCTCTTTTATCAACCGAATCATCTTCCATTTTGATTTCCTTTCTTCTTTTCTTTTACTGAAAACCGAAACCATTATAGCCAAAAATCACTATTTTTTTCTCTTCTCTTTTTGTGCAATTCGAAATCACAAATTCTCTTATTCTATATCATCAAGGCCGAACCTTCAAGTGGGCAAGTAAGACTTCTTTGTCAATTGTTTTCTTATCTCCTTTTATTATAATCGATTTAGAAACATAGTTCTCTTATTTTTTTTCTTTTCTTTCTTTTCTCTCCTAGGCGAATCCTTGGAAGGATTTTAAGAATCTTTTGGAACCAACATTTTAAGGAAACCTTTGAAATCATCCAAGGTAAGAACATCACTTTTGGTTATATCAATCCTTTTAGATAGTTTATTAACTAACTTTATTTTAGGGGTGATTTTGAGACTAACAAGATAGGTTCAAAAAAAGCGATGAGTGTTTGGAAGAGAGGAGCCTTTGTTTACCATCGAACTTCAAGCGAAAGGTATGTATCGGCGATAAGAGATTTTCCACGGGTTGTGGACCCTCGCTAACGAAGATCGGTTATTTGAAATAGTGCGTACAATCGAACCACTTTACGTTGGTGGGTTATCAGCTGGTTTTGATCCATCTAGCAGAGAAAAACCACAAATAACGGTTGTTTGAGAATCGAGGGTAAGGATGTAGATCTCTTATCAATAGTAAAGTTTTATTAGTAATAGTGTATACTAATCTAGTGTGATAATTAACTAGGTGTTGACGAGCGGGAAGGTATCGTTCTCACGGTCATAAGGTGTCTAACCTTACAATAAAATCTCATAGATCTATATATTAAATGTGATTATATGACAATATGTTAGATAATTATTGTGGATACCATTCAGTGGTATACGATATTCAGGTATGTTTACCCCAATATTTTGTTAATTTTGCTATATGCATAATTGTGAGATAAGTATGATTTTGTTATGATTTTGGGGTAAATGGCATGGCTGAATAATATGTATGTTCATGGGCATATGGGTAAAATTGATAAAGGGAAGTATTCGGTGGTTTTACCACATAATCCCGTGACTTCGGTCACATATGTGAATCTGGTGACTTGGTCACATATTTTGAATCTGGTGACTTGGTCACATTTGTGCAGTGGCTTTGCCACAAAATTATAAGGGCAATGTGCATGTTGATCGCAAAGCGCCTTCGATGGTGTGTAGCGGATGGAGGGTCGATTTAGTAATCCCACGGTGTGTTTGGTTGGTACGGTGGTGTGTAGCGGATGGATATTTAGGTGGGCGGGTTTGTATTTCATTATATGTGTATATTCATGTGATTTTAAATGATTATTATTTAACTGCTATGAAAATGGGCTTTTGGGCTAAAATGACTTAAATGGGCGTATGGCTATATGTGTAATTATTGGGCTTTAAGGCATATGATCAAATGGGCTTTTAATGTATGTGTTACACATTGAGTTTATAACTCACCCATTTTGTGGGATAACTTTTGAGATGATTAAGTAGTGCGATGGATCGAATTGACAAGGATTTCGAGGTGGCAACGCTCAAACAAAGTATCTTGGAAATTTTCCTACTTAAACTTATTAAGTTAATTTTTATTACTTAGACTTTATTATGGGTTTTGCTATTTTTATGTAATAAGGCCACTATAAAGCATTTTTAAATTTTGTGTTTGGATTTATTTTTTTATTACGCCATGAACAATTATTAATTAAATAACTAAATGGTTTTTGATAAATAATTTAATCTATTTTGAAAACAAAATATATTTCCACGATATTAATAAATTTTTCATTAAATTTGGTTTTACATTAACCTATTACTTCTCTTAAAAATAATGTTTTAAGAAGATGCGAATTTATTTTACAATTGAATTGCAACCCGATCTTTAAGTTAATCTATTTTATTCAAAATCATCAAGTTTTTCTTAAACAAAGCGAGAATTTGTTAAAGTTTTACTCGAGGAACATATCAAATCCGGTCAGGCTTTTTGGGCCGGGTTTGGGGTGTTTCACCAGCACTGCTTCGATCTTTCGAGGGTCTACTCTAATCCCCTCAGCCGACACAACATGCCCCAGAAAAGTAACCTCCTTTAGCCAAAATTCACACTTACTGAATTTGGCATACAACTGCTTTTCCCTCAGAATCTGTAGAACCATTTGCAGATGTGCATCATGCTCACCCTCCGATTTTGAGTAAACCAAGATATCATCAATGAATACTACGACAAATCGATCCAAGTAGGGTTGGAACACTCGGTTCATCATGTCCATAAATGCTGCAGGTGCATTGGTCAACCGAAATGGCATTACCATGAACTCATAGTGACCGTAGAGAGTCCTAAATGCCGTCTTATGAATATCAGCCTCCTTAACCTTACGCTGATGGTATCCCGACCTCAGATCTATCTTTGAAAAGAGTGAGGCCCCCTTCAACTGATCGAACAAGTCATCGATCCTTGGCAACGGGTACTTGTTCTTGATCATTAACTTATTCAACTGGCGATAGTCAATACACATACGCATTGACCCATCCTTCTTCTTAACAAATAAAACCGGCACTCCCCACTACGACACACTAGGTCGAATAAACCCTTTATCCAACAACTCTTGAATCTGCGCTTTCAATTCCACCAACTCTTTCAGCGCCATTTGGTATGGATCTATCGATACCGGTGCTAAAGAAGATCGATTCTAAATTCCACTTTACGATCCAGAGGTAATCCCGGAAGCTCTTCAAGGAAAATATCAAGAAATTCCTTCACCGTTCTAACGTCTCCTACTGTTAGTTCCTTAGCTTCCATAGCGCGAACAAACATCAAGACTGCCTCACATCCTTTCCTCACTATCCTTTCCGCTCTCAGGGTGGTCACCACGTTTGACAGACAGTTCCCCCTTTCTCCTATTACCACCACTTCGTCACCCTCAGGAGTTTCTAATACCATACACTTAGCAGCATAATCTAACTTAGCGTGATACTTCACAAGCCAATCCATGCCCAAAATTAAATCAAACTCCCCGAATGGTAATTCCATTAGATCCGTTCTGAAGACTACCCCTTGAAACTCCAAAGGTACTTCCCGATAAAGTTTGTTTACTACCACCGAATTTCCTAATTGGCTTACTACAATCATCTCCCTAGAGGAAATTTCAAAATCTACGCTTAAAGTTTCAAACACCTAACTAGCAACATATGAATGCATTGACCCTATGTCAATCAATGCAATATAAGGCAATCCAAAGATTAAAAACATATCGGTTATGACATTCGGTACGCCAGCCTCCTCTCGACGTCTGACAGCATAGCTAACCCCGACTGTCTTACCTCAGGGTTTCCTGCTCCTCGGCCTACTACTCTACGACCCCGTCTGAAACCATTACCACCTCTGGCTGCCCCACGACCTCCTCTACCAGGCTGAACATTCCTTTGGCCCGTGGGCCCTTCATTGCCTTTTTGTTGCGAACAGTCCCTAACCTGATGATCAAAAGAGCCACACCTAAAGCATTTTCCACTGCCCGCCCAACACTCACCTGTATGGAACATACCACATCGAGCACACTTCGGTGTCTGATTAGTAACAACCGGTCTATTATCCTATTTCAGCCCATCTGGCCTGGATCTTTTCTGAGCACGACTGGCTACCCCAGAGGATCCTAAGTTTCTCTTGCTTCCACTCCTATCACTACCTTGGTTTAGTTGCCTTATCGACTTAACCTCCTCAGCTATCTTCTCCTTTTCCACCAAAACAGCGAATTCCCTTTCTCGCTATGGGGCTACCAACTCCCAGAAGTCATCCCTCAGACCATCCTCAAAACGAACACAGCATTCATGGTCTGTGGCTACCATCCCTCTAGCATAACGGCTAAGGGGTAAAAATTCAGCTTCATACGTAGCCACCGACCTACTCCCCTAGACCAGATTCAGAAATGCCCTGCGCTGTACATCAACATAACTCAATCCAATGTACTTATTCTAGAATGCTTTTTTGAAGAACTCCCACGAGATACGGTCAGCCACTGCACCATCCCTTACCGTGAGCCACCATTGGTAAGCTTTATCCCTCAAGAGGGATACAACTCCTTTTAACTTCTCCTCCTCCGTGAGGTCAAAATCGTCCATTATACGTTCAACCGCCTCTAACCAATACTCAGCTGAGCTCGAGGCTAACCCAGAGATTCCCCTAAACACTTTTACCCGTTGCTTCTAAGTCACTTGGCCTGATTTTTGGGCTCCTGTGCCCATACATACCTCAGCAACTCTCTCCAAAACCCTTAATACCGCTTGAGACACCACATCTTCTCCGCCTGTCTGATCCTAAAATTTTGCCTCCGCTGGTGGAACTGGTATCTCATTCCCAAATCCATGGCCAGATCATGCCGGCTCTAACAAGGCCATCCTACCTCTGCCACGTCCACGTGACGGACGTCTACGACCTCTTGAACTTATTCTATCGATTTGCGTTTATCTGATTACAAATTTTATGAATTATTAGCTTTCTTCCATTAATTAACACCGAACAGTCTTATGAATAATAAGGTTAAAAGTAGTTCTTTCGAGTTCTACGAATTGATCTCATGGTATTTGTATTTCCTAGCTCTAACATACACATACACGCAACATCCATCACACAACCACCATACAGATAACATTATAAACTTACATTCATCACCTAAGGGTATTTTTGTCATTTCACTACCCAGGGGTATTTTCGTAATTTCTACCTACACGGGTATTTTCATAATTTCCAAAGTAAGGTTTCTTGGTGATTTTTCAAAATAAAGGGTATTTTGGTAATTTTGCAATCCGGAGATATTTTGGTAATTTTGTTAATCAGGGGTATTTTGGTAATTTTACAATCCAAGGGTATTTCGATAATTTTGTCAATCGGGGGTATTTTGGTAATTTTGTAATCCGGGGGTATTTTCGTAATTTTGTCAACTAGGGGTATTTTGGTAATTTTACAATCTGGGGGTATTTCAGTCCCTTTCGGGTTTTAGCTATGAACTTTGGCCCATCAACAAGTCTTCGCGGCTAAAGTGAACAGACACTATGCACTAGGTAGGATTCCAGAAAAGAGGAGGTGAGTCACTAGGACTGCTTAAATACCAAGCTCTCCCTGAATCTAATCCTAGACATGCGTATGCCTGTTGCCACACCCTAACTTAGCGACTTGTTTACAGATTTGGTTTAGTTGAATTAAGTCTTATGATATTGAAGAGTGATTTAAGCTAAACCTAAAGTCCATCAATGTCTAATATACTAACCTATGTCCATCAAGCCCATTAAGCCCACATGTATATCACAACAAGAGTTAGAGTACTTACCTGGGTGGATCGGGTGTCGGTAGACTCGAAGGCCACATCTTCATTCAAAATGTTTCCTCAATTTCAAAAGCGATTACTAGGCCCATTTCCTGCTTTCGAGTTACGAGCTGGGCTCTTATACCAAATGTAACACCCCAAACCGGCCCATACGTTACGACCCGGATCGGTATGCTACTGAGTTTAATGTTAAAAACTTTGTTTGAGATGGTTAGCAAAACTTTGTCATTTTATGGCTTTTGCTAAAAGATATCACTTGTAGGAAAACCCTTGAAATTTATTTTTTCTTAAAATATAATTCGTTTAAATTAAATCATAACTTGAAAATCCCATTTTTTATCTATAAAGCATGAGTTTTTAATCAAAAATTTGGAAAGAAACAAATGTTCTCAAATATCAACTTAACCCTAAACTATGGGGCCTTATTACATCAAGTAATTCCAACAATTAAAACTTAAAGAAAAAGAACTGTAAATATCCTATGAAAAAAAATGATAAACTTGCTGGCCCCTCGAGTCCATCACGACTTCCATGTCCACGCTCTACTGTTCATCTGGAAGAGTAAAGAAAAAAAAAGGAAAGCGGTGAGTCACAAAAACTTAGTGTATAAATCCTGAACACACTGACCTAAGGCCCACAAACACATTATGGGCCTTGGCTCATACATAAAGGCAACAATCATAAGACATGATATACAATACATAATGAATGGCCCAACCCATCCTAGAATTCCATCCTCTACACACCAACCCGTACCAACTATCACACCTTGGGGATTTCTAAAATATACCCACCAACCGCTACACACCAAATCGGCAGTCAAACTACCTATTCCATTATTAATCAGAAAATTTAATGTGGGTTTCCTACCACTGATCACCATGTGACCAAACATTGCATTACGTGGGTTTTCTACCACCGGTCACCATGTGACCTAATCATGGTCTTCCCCTTCATTATCATATTCCCAACCCATGCATACCTATATTAAGAAATCATCATAATGACTGTCACATAATTCGATACACATAGAGATTTCTATGATTGAGTACCTGGCATCCTTGACTAACCCTTTTTGGGTTTTATTCGACTATCTATACAGCCACTTTTTAGGTTTTTAGCCCATATCACATAAAGAATAGTTAGAAGTGTGTGTTAGAGATCTATACACCTGATTACTGACAAGATAATATTGTTGAAGTCGGTACTATCAGAATCTGATACAGTTGCTAATAGCCTAAGATTCTGCTCCGACGCTGGTCCACAACCAAGCGGCCAATCTCGAATGGCAGACACCGCGCGTTTCTTAAACTTAGGAATTGGGTTTTTAGATCTAGTCCCCTCCTTTGCCTGATCCACATTTGATTCCATTGTAAGTCCTTGTCAAAGCTACTATCACAGCATACGGTTGTTAATCCACATCTTAGAGTTAATATTTTATATATGATAAATGAGTCTAACCAAAATCTAGAGAAATCCATCTTACCTTGAAATCTCAAAATTAGAGACTAATGACTTTCGGGTCTTAGATCTAACGAATAGGTTTCCTTCAAATCCCGGCTTATGGAGAAATCAGCACAAGAGAGAAAAAGAGAATGGAAAAAAAAGAAAGTGAATTAAGGGTTTCGACTTTTTAATGGAAAAATCGACAGTGAGATGAGAAGAGAGGTTTCGATTTTTGGGGAAAGAAAAGAGTAGAAAGTGTAGAGAGGAACAGAGATTTTCGGCACAAGAAGTAGGGTTCAAATGACAGAATTTGAAGAGATACCCTCCTATTTATAGGATTTTTGGCACCTACCTCTTAAAACCCAAAAGTGCCCTTCCTAACCTATAAAGTTAAAGCAAATAATAGGGAAAATTCGGCACCCCTTCGCCCATGTAGTAGCCAAATTCTTCACTCCTCTTAGTGATGGAATTTCGCCATCACTTAGTTCCTTAGATAGCTCTTATCCTCTCTCCTTATCCTAATCTACAACTCCTCCAAAAGAGTCCTATATCACTCCACTTCTCCCCTCTTTTATCTTCCTATTATCCACCTAATTAAAAACATAAAATCCTCTCCTAATTCATAGCGACATTGCCGTCCAACCTTACCCATATATGCCGAAATTTAACCTACTTAAATTAGGAGAATTGGGCTCCATAGAACTAAATTTTGGGGCCCCTTCACCCCTATTGTGGCGTCACCTCTTGCTCTCTTTTAAGTGCGGGGAACATGGGCTCCTTATGGCCAAAACTTGGGCCTCTCTAACAGTTTATAACGCCACCTTCTATCCCCCTTGCTACGCCATCTATTGCTGGGCCATAAGCCCACGTTGACATTTTAAACACAATCACCACCTATTGTACCTTATAATGCCCAATCTAAGAATTTTAACCAAGGCCTTTGTCTAGTCCTAAGCCCAATTTGGACCCCTATTATTAAAATTAACATATTAAACATTTCACACACTAAATGCATAAGCCCCAAAAATTTAGGATGTTAAATTAAGTTTAGGATTTTTTAGGTTTTAGGGTTTAGGGTGTTAGCTATATGACACAAAATCTCGAAAACCGAAATCCCTCATGAGGGATTTATGGTTAATGTGTTAGCTATTAAAATATATGTTTTGTACTACACTAACATTGGCCACATGAATTCCCAAAAAGTTGGTCTCAGATTGTGTTGTTTAAGGTTTGCAGCTTAGAGTTTAGGGTTCGAGCTTTATGGTCTAGTATTTAAGGTTTACGGTTTTGAGTTTGGGGTTTAGGGCTTGCTGTTTGTAGGTTAGTGCTTAAGTTTTAGGGTCTAAGGTTTATGATTTAGGGATTAATATTCGATTTTTTAGAATATAAATCAAAATAAGATAAATGTAAATTATTATTTTAAAAAATATATATCAAAATGGGTTAAATCCCAAAAGCATACATGAACAATGGTTTAGTGTGCGATTGTATACACGAACTTTAATTTGATCCAGATCTTGTAAAATATTAACACAATTATTGATATAATTAACATCATTTTTATTTATATATTGCATGCATATATAAAAGCTATATTTATTCAATATAAAAATATATTGATGTATTTATATTTTAAAATAATGTGTATGATTAAATGAAAATTAAAGTTTGAACTATACATTTAAACCGAATTAAAATTCACATATAGAATTACACATTAAACCAAAATTCATATATAATTACGAAATGTATCTATATCAAAATTTAGGTGTATACATATAATTAAATTCCATTTATATAAAAATCTAAACAACTAATGTTGGTGTAAAAAGAAAGAAAAGGAAATTGAGTTGATAATGGTAATTAAATTTTAAATTTTAATAATAAAAATTAAAAACTTAAAAATTAGATATTGAATATTTTAGTTAAAAAGTTTAATACTCAAAATATAATAAAAATAAAAATGAAAAAAATGATAATGTCAAGACAAAATTTTGAAAGAAAAACTTAGAAAAATATAGGTCAAAATAGAATTAAAATTAAAATTGAAAAATAATTAAAATTAAAATTGGAAAAAATTAAAATTAAAATTTTATATGTTAATTTAAAATTATAAAATCTTCAAAAAATTTTGAAATTTTCTTAAAAGTTTAATATTCAAAATTTTAAAAAATAAAATTCCAAAAATGATAATCTAAGCACAAAAGTTTTGAAAGAAAAAATAAGTAAAAAATTAAAAAAATTAAAATTGAGAATTGTGGTGTTTTCATAAAAAAACGCTGCGAATATGTTCTCCGAGACTGAAAACGCAGCCGTTTTATCATAGTTTTAGTGGCCTTTTAACAAAAACGCCGCAATAGTATATATTATAGTGGCGTTTGTTAAGAAACACCACAAATTATTTGTTTATTTTTAGTGGCATTTTATCAAAAAACGCCGCAAAAGGTGGGATATAGCGGCGCTTATCCAAAACGCCGAAAAAAAATGTTACTGTACTTTAATTAAAACAACATAGTTTTATTGTTTTTAGTGGCATTTTTTAGTTAAACGCCGCAATAGGTATGTTTTTAGCGGTGCGCTTCGATAAACGCCGCAATTCTTGAATTATTTTAGGAAAAACATCGCGTTTAGCAAGTCTCTGAAATCCCTAAATTGATTTTGCAGCTTTGATTTTAGTACTCAAGAGATCTATCTACTTTTATAGAGAAACCCCTTGTCCTGCTCAGAGATGGCCGAAAGCTTTTGGGATTATTGCGTTCTTTTGATCAATTTGGTAGCTTGTCCTGGTCTTATTCCTTTTGATAAGTTCTTATCTGATTTCTTTGTTTCTTTTACATTTTCTTTCTTCCTTTTCTTCCGCTTATAATTAGTGATGTCTACCCTTCCATATTTGACTAATGTTGTTCTAGAAGGAGCACTGTGAGTGAGTTATTATTGGAGATTTGTCTTGTGACATCCCTTAGGTCTATATATAATCCGTGGGGAGAATGTTGTCATAATAGGAGAGCTGGTATGCCGTTTATGCCATCTTCTTTAACCCTTTTTCTTTGGTTGTCTGTGGAATTATTGTCCTACAATGTTATTCTTTTTATTATAAATTGCTATTTGCTACACAGGACTTGGAAAAGGAGGAGCTTCCCTCACGTATGAATCCTGTATCGAAAGTCAAGATTAAAAGGGTAAGTGACTTGTTTGAATTCTCATTTGTTGCATATTTTTCCTATTTTCCATATCTATTTGAGAGAACCCATCTTGTGGAAGGCTAGGTTGATTATTTGTAACATCCCAAAATTGGGCCTAGTAAGATTGGGCCCAATGGGCCTTGGGCATAGAAATGTTTAAAATTTTGAGAACAAGAGAATCGCATTAGTACAAATTGGACTTGTTAGTTAAGTGAATTTGGAGTTTACGGGGTTTCTCTGAAGTCTCGGGTTTAATTGGGCCTTAGGAAAAATTTGGTATTTTAGCACTTTAAGGAGAGATGGTAAGTAGCTTCAATGCTTATTGAAATAAATGAATAAATGGTTAGCACAAGTGAGCAATTAGTAAAGAGGTTATGGCATTAAGTGAAGTACCTTGAGGGAAGAGGTTCAAATCCCTTTGTGTGCAATGTTTGGCTAATATTTTTGCACTCTTTCCTTAAGTGTCGGCCAAGGACTATTTATGGCAAGAGTGTACTTCATTATTTTTGGTAAGGTGGCTATAAGAATAAGGTAAGGTTGAAGTTGGGGAAAGGAATCAAGAGAAATAGATAAGTAAGGGGGACAAGAGGCTTATTTTTGGATGGTGTTTTGGAAAGCTTGGGTGGCGGACTCTTATCCTAAGGGGGATGCATGTGGACGGTTTTGAGGTAGATAGGTGGCTGAAAATTTTACCTTGGCATTTGGTAAGGTCTTGGTTTTGTTTTGGCCAAAAATCCTATTGCAACCTTTGTGTCATCTTCTCTCTTTTTGCTACTTTCTTTGTCGAAATTTTCTAGCACAATAGTGCATTTTCTCTTCTCTTGAATTGGTCACATATTCATCTTTTGTCTAATCTCCTTGATAGCCAAATATCATTGTTCATTCTCCTCCATAACCGAAACCTTTCCATCGTTCTTTCTTTCTCATTCCTTAAACAATCGTGATGTAGAGGGAGGCCGAATACCACAACATCACCTAATCATCTCTAATCATAGGACGATCGTGAGAAATGGGATTATAATCGACCAAGGTAAGGAAGATCTTTCATAGTCCATTCGATATCTCTATTTGGTTATTGAGTTAATCGGATTGAAGGTTGTCTAATTGATATTGTTGGTAGGATCGATTCTTGGTGCATCGAGGGAGATCACCATCATGGTAAGTGGAGTTAGCCTAATAAAGTGTTTCTAGTTACGATTATCGAAGTTGAGACTAACTTTCTATCAACTATCATTATAGGTGTTGAAATCGGTAGAAAGCACAACTCGTAATCACGGTGTGTAATCCCGTACCCTTTCGAATATATGTTTGAAATGGTGGGTAAATCTCACATCTCTCTAAAAGTTTACATGAAATAATCTGTGATTCGATAGAAATTCCGAAGAAAACTAGAAATCGGCATCCGTGATCACTCGGGCGTGCGTATAATCGTAGTGGTAGTCATGTTTTGTAATAAAATAGTTTCTATTAGAAACAGTGATATGTATTTGAAAAATCATTAAAAATTGGATAAAGAGAATTAGAAAGTGAAAGCGATATCAACTAAAATCTTACTGTGTCTATTTTGATAAGGAAGAAACAAAGAAGGAAAAGGAATTTTATATTCTGAGATATGTTAATTTTAGTGAGACTGGTTCTGAATGACTTCAGAGTATTCTGTTCTATTTTGGAAAAATCATAGAAAATTGTAAAAAGTGAATTATGAGACATAATTTATATGTATGGATTCCTTAGTGAGCCTATTATTAATAGAGACAAGTGGGTGCAGTATATGAAAACTGTACAGTGAGATATTTGGATTTTGGATAAGAGAGGTTAGAATCGTTGGACAGTGAAACAAGGGAAACTTTAAGTAATAAACTCTACTAAATGGTTAAGATAAAAATTCTGGAAAAATTATAAGAGAAATATAGACAAGTCTAGTTTCAAAGAAAATTTACGGATTTAGATTTCGGGTTTCCTAACTCGAGTTATAGTCAATTTAGGTATGACGCAGTTGGATAGTTTCAAACTTTTATGCCCCATATTAGTAGTTAAGCCTTGGTTATGAAATTACCGAAATACCCTTAGAAGGTAAATTACCGAAATACCCTTAGCCTGTCCGATTGCCAAATTATGAAAATGCCCTTTTGGGCTAAATTATGGAAATTCCCCTATTGGGCCGATTTGTAAAGTGTTAATGGGCCGAAATACAAAATTGCTTAATGGGCTTAATTGACATATTGCCTTATGGGCCGAATGGACATATTGATTAATAGGCAAATGTGATATTTGTTATATGGGCCAAATGTGATATTTGCTATATGGGCCAAATGTGATATATGTTATATGGGCCAAATGTGATAAGTGATATATGGTTCTCATGTGTTAATGGGCCGTATTGATAGATTGCTTAATGGGTCGAATTGCTAGATTGCTTAAGGGGCCGATTTGATAAATTACCATATGGGCCAAAATGAGAAATGGGCCAACTTGTAGTATGGGCATTATGTTGAAATTATCATATGAATATTGTTATGCCTTGTATATGTATACATGATTGCATGGGTTGGGATAAAATTGAAGAGAAGTTCTGGTGGCTCTGCCAGAATCTAGTTCGGGTGGCTCTGCCACAATATAGTTCGGGTGGCTCTGCCACAATCTAGTTCGGGTGGCTCAGCGACAAACATTTTAAATGGCTTTATGCCTGCGATTGGTGTGTTGGCGGGGTGGGTTGACTTGATCCCCACAGGTGTGCTGGTTGGTACGGGTGGTGTGTAGCGGATGGAAATTTAGGTTTTGTTTGGGAAATTGCATTTCATACACATTTTATATTTGGCACATTATTGTTATTGTAAATGGGCTTGGGCCCAAAATATTTCTATGTGTGTTCTGACCTAGTGGATGATGGTAAGGGGATTTGTAACACCTCATCCCCATACCCGTCGCCAGATTAGGGTTATAAGGCATTACCGAACTTGACTCAGATCATCACAATCATTTATCACAAATCATACATTTATCAAACCCAAAAGAAACTTAATTCATGCTTGTACAATTCAAACCATAGAATCATCGAATTTATGTTATTCAAATGTTCGTTACAAGTTTGAGTATGCACTTTTCACTTTATACATATAAAGTAAATATAAATACATTTATTACTTATTCAGTTATCAACTTATCATTTCACATATTATACACATATACCTATTTAAACATAAACTATCACAGCACTCTATGGTGTATCCATTCATCTATGAAAGATTCAGTCTAGGTTCGCATATAACATAACCAACTTCATAAAATTTCCTTTTTATGAAAATAAAATAATCAAATATGTATCGAGATACATATATATATATATAAACTGATACAACTAAATCAAGATTTTCCATTATACGAATTTCACTTCATACCAACCCTACTTCCTTCAGTTTCATTTATAACATTTAAACATATATTTTCAGGCATTTCTAACCCGAAACTGACTATTCAAATGGTGTAGCCGAACATACAATGCATGCACACACACATATATATATATATATATATATACCAACTTTCCCTATTTATAACAAGGATATCTCATAACTCATAGATTCATGGAACATAAATCTAAGACTCGACCATTCAATATCATATCATGCAAACTGAGACATTTGTTCATCTTTACACCCAAGTTTTATCATGCAATACACTTCCAAATAAGTTCATTTCATAACCGAACCACCATAATACTATTTACTACTCAAAACTTACTTATAACCCAATCGTTTCAAGTATATAAGTCATAAAATCTACCTGTTCAGCATGAAACACACATGAATATGAGTATGTACATATATATAACACATACTCATTTATTTCCCAAACCAAACATACATGCATCTCACATCAAAGATAGATTAAATCATCGAACATTAACATTTGGAACTAGCCACTTTGCATGGCTTTTATACAATATCAAAATATCATTCAAAAACTTAGCTAGCCTATACATGCCTTAAGAACCAAAAGTCTAGGCATTTTAGGTACTAACAAGAGTCGATAGTGTGAATGACTTCGTTGACGATCCCCCCTGAGCTCGTAGCTTGATCAAAATCTATAAAACAGAACAATGAACACACGGAGTAAGCTAATTTAGCTTAGTAAGTCTTAAGCAGTCATAATATACCAATTGTACATTCAAGCATAAAAAAAAAACAATCAAGTAATAACGTTGAATAAATTAGCATAACTCGAAGGTCCTCCAAAACTGAATGCCTTTACCTCACTTAACATAACGTTTATCATTTCCTTACCAATAACATCCAACTTACCAATTCATCATTTTAACCAAGATATAAAGCATCCTCTCTTTATGATCTATTCATAACATACACATATGAAACTCAATATGTTCACATAATTATTCACACACGTATATATATATGTATATCCATTTGACATCTCATACATTCGTATACATGACATCAAATAATCCCAGTATGTCACGTAAACATAAGCATAAGGCCAATTATACATGATCAATTTGTATCATTCATATCAATATACTTATACGATTACCTTTAACCACATTATGCTTTCATATACCAATTTCCTCATGGCATAATTTATACACAATTTGCATCTACCAATTGTATATCACATTTCTTTCATCAATTCATTTACTTATCATCATCACATATATATATGTATAATACATGAATATGAATAGCACATACCTTGTAGCCAAATTAACAAATTCATTTTCAAATGCTTAGGCTCACTTGATTCATTTCATGCCTTTACTAGTACACAATCTAAGCTTGGAATTTCAACTCACCGGTGTAAAAACCTGCTAGGCATTTGCCCGAATCTCCCATATTGGCATTAGACTTGCTAGACTCAAGGTCTGTAGTTCAAACACCGGCATTTAGCCTGCTAGGCAATAAGCTCGAATATATATCACCGGCACTAAGCCTGCTACGCACGAAGCCCCAATATGTCACCGACACTAAGCCTGCTAGGCACGAAGCCCGAATATGTCACTGGCACTAAGCCTGCTAGGCACGAAAACCTAATATGTCACCGGGACTAAGCCTGCTAGGCACGAAGCCCGAATATGTCACCGGCACTAAGCCTGCTAGGCAATAAGCCCGAATATGTCACCGGCACTAAGCCTGCTAGGCAATAAGCCCGAATATGTCACCGCCATTAAGCCTGCTAGGCACGAAGCCCGAATATCAATGTAGTCAATCATTCCACACACATTTCATAATTTATCACATATCCAATTCAACTGAGCTTATTCACATTACACAAATAGAATCATTACGTCATTGTAAAACCCACAATTCATATCGAGATACTCATTCATATTACATTATTAAATTTTTCATTCAATCTAATTTACTTACATACATTTGACTATGACATAAACATGTACTCAAATTTATCGAACATCATCATTTAATATGTTCATAAATAATTCTTTGATATATTTAAATTAAGGACTTACCTCAAATATCGATAGAGCACGAAGACCGGCTATTCGATAACCTTCGCCTTTCCCCGATCCAAATCTGTTTGTCTTTGTTCTTGATCTAAACATATTTAAAATAAGCTCATTCAAGTACATTTCATCTCAATTTAGTCCCAAAATACATAAATACACAAATTACTATTTTGCCCCTATTATTTCACATTTTTACAATTTAGTCCTATTTGCTTAAAACACAAAATACACACAATTTGAATAAATACCTTAAGGGCCGAATATCTATAGCACTCTTACAAATCCATACATTTTGTTTATTTCACATTTAAGTCCTTCTAAAATTTAATTTTCACAATTTAGCCCTAATTATTTAAATTTATCAAAAATTCAAGAACAAAATGTGTTCATCTAGCACCTATCTTTCATTTAACATCCATAACCATCAAAAAGCTTAAAATATCATCAATGGCATATTACACAAACATTATCAATTCACAAAATTAGTACATGGGTTTGATAGTTCTCGAAGCAACGATTACAAAAACGTAAAAATTATCAAAAATCGAGCAAAACACATACCCGATTTAAGCTTCAATAGTGCCGAATGTTAAAGCTCATCCATGGCTTCTTTTTTTTTTCTTCTACATTCGGCCATCCATGAAAAAGATGATCACCATCTTTATTTTTGTCTTATTTTAACATATAACATCATTTTAAAATGGATTACTATTTTACCCTTTTAAAAATAATATACTTAACATATATTTTAAGGTCATTTTAGACCATTGCCGCCCACTAACTTGTAGAATGGACTAATTGCCCTTTTAGGACTCCATATTAAAAAGCCATTATCACTTTAGCACTTTTCACTATAGTATGCAACTTTTTCACGTTACGCGATTAAGTCCTTTTTGTCAAATTGAACACTCAAACGATAAAATTTTCACTGAAACTTTCACATACATTAATTCACATATAGTAAACATCAAATTAATATCAAAAATTTTTCAGACTCAGATTCGTGGTCCCAAAACCACCGTTCGATTAGGGTCAAATTAGGGCTATTACAACTCTCCCCCCTTAGGATTTTCGTCCCTGAAAATCTTTCCGCTGAACAATTTCAGATGTTGTTATCTTATTGAATCTTCAGTCGCCATTTCTTATTTCTCAACTCCTTTATCTCACGGCTAAGATATGGATCAGCTCTTCATATGTCATATTAGATCGGATCTCTGCTTTGGATGGGGCAATCACACGTGATTGGATCGGTAGATATTTACTAAATATTGAAACATGAAATACTTTGTCGTCGATCTCAAATTCTATATATTTTAGTTTCAAGTCTATAAAGGACTTTTGACGATCAAATACTGCTTTCAAACAATCTCGGATCAATTTCACTTCCTGTTCTGTCTCCTTAATCAAATCAACCCCGTGTAACTTATTCTCACTGAGTTTAGTCTAATACAGAGGTATACGATTTTTTTTTTACGTCCATACAAATCTTCATACGGTGCCATTTTGATATTCATCTGAAAATGACTATTATACGAAATTTTTAATCAATGGTAGATACTGTTCCCATGAGTCATAAAACTCTAATACGCAGCACCTTAGTATATCTTTAAGAATCTGAATAGTTTGTTCAGATTGATCATCTGTTTGCAAATGAAAGGCTGTACTGAAATGCAATTTCATGCCCAAAGCTTCTTGCAAATTTCTCTAGAATCGTGATGGGAATCTCATACCTCTATCTGACACAATAGATAGTGGTATCCCGTGCAATCTCACAATCTCATTAATATAAAACTCAGTCAATCTCTCTAGTGAGAAATCAGACCTAACCGGAATGAAATAGGTAGATTTAGTTAATTGGTCAATTACGACCCATATCACATCTTTCTTTCTCGGAGTCAGGGCCAATCAGAGACAAAGTCCATTGTTACTTTATCTCATTTCCACTCAAGAATCAAAATTGGTTGTAATAATCCAGATGAAACTTGATGTTCGGCTTTCGTTTGTTGACTGACTAAACATTTTAAAACCAAATCAGAAATGTCTCGTTCCATACCAAACCACCCGTAGTGTTGCTACAAATTATGATACATTTTAGTACTTCCCAGATGAACAGTTAAACGGCTATTATGTGCTTCATTCAGGTCGATGGAATTAACTTTGAATTTCTCAGAATACAATCATGACCCTGGAATCTCAGACAATCATAAAAAATTTTGAAATTTAGACTCGGAATTCACTTCACACTGAGCTCGATTCACTAACAATTTATTATCAAATTTCTAAGCTTTGTATATATCTGTTGTAAAAACATCGATTCTGCTCTCAATTCCTCTATTACAAAACTATCATAAGACAAGTCCAACTGGGTATTCAAGGCCTGTAATGCAACGATGACTTTCTATTCAGACCATTAGTCCCAACATTTGTTTTATCCAAATGATAATCTAACAATAGCTCATAATTTTTCAATATCTCAAGCCATCTTCTCTGATGCATGTTCAATTCTTTTTGAGTCATCAATTATTTTAAACTTTATGATCTGAATAGACATGACATTTCTCCCCGAACACATAATAACGCCAAATCTTCATCGCGAATATAATAGCTGCTAGTTCCAAATCACATGTCTGGTAATTTCTTTCATGCGGCTTCAATTGTCTCGAAGCGTAGGCTACGACTTTGCTTTCTTGCATCAAAACACAATCCACAAAGAAGCATCACTAAAAATAATAAATTCTTTACCCGATTCAAAGCTAAACTAACACCGAGCTTCAATCAAAAGGGCTTTCAACTGATCAAAACTTTTCTAACACTTTTCTGACCATTCAAACCTGACATCTTTCTAAAACAGTCTAATCAATGGAGTAACTATCATCAAATTTAATCGATTCCAAAAGTCGACATAATATGTCCCGTATATTAACTTCAGACAATCGTAATTCACATTCTCTGAATATCATATATATAATTGTTCTTCTCTCAAAGTTTGCAAGAAAATTCTCAATGTTCAAGATGCTCCTTTTCATCAAGTGAATAAATAAAGGGATCATCCACAATTTCCACAACAACTCAATAATGATTTAACTTCACGAATCGAGGCAAACCCAAGAACTCTTCTTGAAACATATCGAAAACTCACAAACAATAGGCATTGATTAAATTTTCTTTCGAGATACTTTCAAATCAATCACGAGGCAAAATATACCTCATAACCCCTTTTTTTCTTTTTTATAATTCCGAGCTTTCAAAAGCAGATATTACGAGAGTCAATCTACTCAAACCATTAGACTCAATTGTACTTTCTTATCTTTCAGACATCTCAAATTTATAGCCTTTCCTTTGCAGTTCACAACAGATCATGCATAACAACCAATCCCTTCCCAAAATAATATTGAACTCATCAAATGGTAAAAGCATCAAATCAGCGGGGAAACAGATATCTCAAAACATTAATGGATAGTTCTTGCATACTTTATCAACCATGACACTTTTATCTATGGGTTCAATACTTTTATAGCAAACTCGAAGATTCTGCGGTCAAAGTCTTCTTGAATACTAAATTCATGCATACATATGTATATGTAGAACCAAGGTTCATCAAAACAATCACGTAGTATCATAAAGAGTAAATGTACCAATTATGACATCAGGTGAAGAGGCATCCTCTAGAACTCGAATAGCATACACTCTGACTGGCACTCTGGCTTCAAATATGTTAATATTGTCTTCTAATGAAGATATGGTACACTTTAAACATTGATTCGAAATATAAGATAGTTCGTTGAACACACAAATAGTATTGTCAAACCACAACTCAGCCCGCTCCGCATCATTATCATCATCATTAGTTTTAAATTCTTCGGCCCTGTGTTTCTCAATTTTATCTACAAGAGACCTGCCAAATCTTATCGGATCCACTATCGGAGGTATCATAGGTATCGGAGATGGATTATTCGGGGGTGGAGGTTGTTGCATAGTTGGGTTAGTCCAGATATATTGAGTAAACCATTCGTTAATCGTCTGGTAGAAGGCTTACTTAGCCTTCCCCCTTATGACTACTCGAGATAGGTCGAGAGTCTACCGGCACAGACCTATATGCGGAATCAGGCGCTACGCTCTCAACATCATCAGCTGTGGCTCTATCGGGATCCATTTATAATATAAAATCACAATTCAGATGTCAGAAGTCACCACACTATCGTATTGTAATTTAAGGCATGTATAGCTAGACCCACACGTGCTACAGTAGTCCTAGAATCGACTAAACCATAAGCTCTGATACCAATCAAATGTAACACCTCTACCCCATACCTATCGCCGAATTAGGGTTATGAGTCATTACCGAACTCGACTCAGATCATCACAATCATTTATCACAAATCATACATTTATCAAACCCAAAAGAGACTTAATTCATGCTTGTACAATTCAAACCATAGAATCATCGAATATATGTTATTCAAATGTTCGTTACAAGTTTGAGTATGCACTTTTCACTTTATACATATAAAGTAAATATAAATACATTTATTACTTATTCAGTTATCAACTTATCATTTCACATATTATACACATATACCTATTTAAACATAAACTATCACAAGACTCTATGGTGTATCCATTCATCTATAAAAGATTCAGGTCTAGGTTCGCATATAACATAACCAACTTCATAAAATTTCCTTTTATGAAAATAAAATAATCAAATATGCATCGAGATACTTATATATATATATATATATATATATATAACGATACAACTAAATCAAGTTTTTCCATTATACTAATTTCACTTCATACCAACCTTACTTCCTTCAGTTTCATTTATAACATTTAAACATATATTTTCAGGCATTTCTAACCCGAAACTGACTATTCAAATGGTGTAGCCGAACATACAATGCATGCACACACATATATATATACCAACTTTCCCTATTTATAACAAGGATATCTCATAACTCATAGATTCATGGAACATAAATCTAAGACTCGACCATTCAATATCATATCATGCAAACTGAGACATTTGTTCATCTTTACACCCAAGTTTTATCATACAATACACTTCCAAATAAGTTCATTTCATAACCGAACCACCATATTACTATTTACTACTCAAAACTTACTTATAACCCAATCATTTCAAGTATATAAGTCATAAAATCTACCTGTTCAGCATGAAACACATATGAATATGAGTATGTACATCTATATAACACATACTCATTTATTTCCCAAACCAAACATACATGCATCTCACATCAAAGATAGATTAAATCATCGAAAATTAACATTTGGAACTAGCCACTTTCGCATGGCTTTTATACAATATCAAAATATCATTCAAAAACTTAGCTAGCCTATACATGCCTTAAGAACCAAAACTCTAAGCATTTTAGGTACTAACAAGAGTCGATAGTGTGAATGACTTCATTGACGATCCCCCCTGAGCTCGTAGCTTGATCAAAATCTATAAAATAGAACAATGAACACACGGAGTAAGCTAATTTAGCTTAGTAAGTCTTAAGCAGTCATAATATACCAATTGTACATTCAAGCATAAAAAAAAACAATTAAGTAATAACGTTGAATAAATTAGCATAACTCGAATGTCCTCCAAAACTGAATGCCTTTACCTCACTTAACATAACGTTTATCATTTCCTTACCATTAACATCCAACTTACCAATTCAGCATTTTAACCAAGATATAAAGCATCCTCTCTTTATGATCTATTCATAACATACACATATGAAACTCAATAGGTTCACATAATTATTCACACACGTATATATATATATATATATGTATATCCATTTGACATCTCATACATTCGTATACATGACATCAAATAATCCCAGTATGTCACGTAAACATAAGCATAAGGCCAATTATACATGATCAATTTGTATCATTCATATCAATATACTTATACGATTACCTTTAACCACATTATGCTTTCATATACCAATTGCCTCATGGCATAATTTATACACAATTTGCATCTACCGATTGTATATCACATTTCTTTCATCAATTCATTTACTTATCATCATCACATATATATATGTATAATACATGAATATGAATAGCACATACCTTGTAGCCAAATTAACAAATTCATTTTCAAATGCTTAGGCTCACTTGATTCATTTCATGCCGTTACTAGTACACAATCTAAGCTTGAATTTCAACTCAGGTGTAAAACCTCGCTAGGCATTTGCCCGAATCTCCCATATTGGCATTAGACTTGCTAGACTCAAGGTCTGTAGTTCAAACACCGGCATTTAGCCTGCTAGGCAATAAGCCTGAATATATATCACCGGCACTAAGCCTGCTAGGCACGAAGCCCGAATATGTCACCAGCACTAAGCCTGCTAGGCACGAGCCCGAATATGTCACCGACACTAAGCCTGCTAGGTACGAAGCCCGAATATGTCACCGGCACTAAGACTGCTAGGCACAAAGCTCGAATATGTCACCGGCACTAACCCTGCTAGGCAATAAGCCCGAATATGTCATCGGCACTAAGCCTGCTAGACAATAAGCCCGAATATGTCACCGGCATTAAGCCTGCTAGGCACGAAGTCTAAATATCAATGTAGTCAATCATTCCACACACATTTCATAATTTATCACATATCCAATTCAACTGAGCTTATTCACATTACACAAATAGAATCATTACGTCATTGTAAAACCCACAATTCATATCGAGATACTCATTCATATTACATTATTAAATTTTTCATTCAATCTAATTTACTTACATACATTCGGCTATGACATAAACATGTACTCAAATTTATCGAACATCATCATTTAATATGTTTATAAATAATTCTTTGATATTTTTCAGCTTAAGGACTTACCTCAAATATCGATGGACGACGAAGACCGGCTATTCGATAACCTTCGCCTTTCCCCGATCCAAATCTGTTTGTCTTTGTTCTTGATCTAAACATATTTAAAATAAGCTCATTCAAGTACATTTCATCTCAATTTAGTCCCAAAATACATAAATACACAAATTACCATTTTACCCCTATGATTTCACATTTTTACAATTTAGTCCTATTTGCTTAAAACACAAAATACACACAATTTGAATAAATACCTTAAGGGCGAATATCTATAGCACTCTTACAAATCCATACATTTTGTTTATTTCACATTTAAGTCCCTCTAAAATTTAATTTTCACAATTTAGCCCTAATTATTTAAATTTATCAAAAATTCAAGAACAAAATGTGTTCATCTAGCACCTATCTTTCATTTAACATCCATAACCATCAAAAAGCTTAAAATATCATCAATGGCATATTACACAAACATTATCAATTCACAAAATTAGTACATGGGTTTGATAGTTCTCGAAGCAACGATTACAAAAACGTAAAAATTATCAAAAACCGAGCAAAACACATACCCGATTTAAGCTTCAATAGTGCCGAGTGTTAAAGCTCATCCATGGCTTCTTTTTTTTTTTCTTCTACATTCGGCCATCCATGAAAAAGGTGATCACCATTTTTATTTTTGTCTTATTTTAACATATAACATCATTTTAAAATGGATTACTATTTTACCCTTTTAAAAATAATATACTTAACATATATTTTAAGGTCATTTTAGACCATTGCCGCCCACTAACTTGTAGAATGGACTAATTGCCCTTTTAGGACTCCATATTAAAAAGCCATTATCACTTTAGCACTTTTCACTATAGTATGCAACTTTTACACGCTACGATTAAGTCCTTTTGTCAAATTGAACACTCAAACGATAAAATTTTCTTACTGAAACTTTCACATACAATAATTCACATACAAGAAACACAAATTAATATCTAAAATTTTTGGACTGATTCGTGGTCCCGAAATCACTGTTCGATTAGGGTCAAATCCAAAGCTATTACTGATTTCACACTAAGTTCTTGTAACTCACCCCTTTTCTCTTAACCCTTGTAGGTAATGCTCAAATGATTGAGGACTTGGGGCCATGGATGACTCGGTGTAGGCCATATTTTAAATTGGTTTTATTTGGACTTTAGTTTCTTACTTGCTTACTTTATTACTTTACTATTTTGAGTTATGTGTTGTAATAAGGCCTCGGATTATTTTATTTTGCTTTATGTTTGACGCGTTTATATTTTACTCAAATTATTTTAAATGGGATTTTATAGCAAATATTTACAAATAATTTAACTTGGATTCTCTTTCAAAATTTCAACGTCATTTTCAAAAGTCCTGATTTTAAAGTCGACCACTTTGATTTTTGACTCATCAATCAACCTCTCAAAAATATTGTATTTTATCTACGTTTTCGTAATGTTTTCAAAATGCTTCTGCAACTCTATTTCCAAACATCATATTTTTGTAAATTGTTATTTTAAATATGTTTTCGCAACTAAAAAGGTTTTTAAAGATAATCACGTTTTCAAGTAGATAACAATTGCTTAAAGTGTTTTGGGTTTTAACAAAGAGGCTGTAATTCTCAAACAAGTTTTTAACAATCGCCAAGATGGTTTTGAAAAAAAAAACTTCCATATGACACACTAGATTAGGGCCTAACATTCTAGGTCGGGTTTGGGGTGTTACATTTTATGGTATCAGAGCCCAGTTGCAAAACTCGGCCGTGGTTTGGGTTCAAAAGCATTTTCTAAAGCTATTTAAAATTTTAATTTATAAATATATGTTCTAAAGGAAGTATGGCACCACGGGTATCCAGCACAAAGTCAAGTAAGTATTTATTTTCATTTTATGATTATTATTTTACAAAAATTCTACAAAGTAGAATACTCTAGAACTGTAAGTCTTAAGAGTTGAAACTATAGAGACTGAGACTCTAGGATGCGGATTTGACTCTCAAAAACAACTTTTCTACTCATACTCCATAAAACATCGTTTAATAAACATCGAATAGCATAATGATTCATAAAACTCTTATCAGATTATGTCAACTTAGTAAACATGAGTGCTAGAAGACATGGACGCAGTAAATGTAGACGTGGTAGAGGCCGAGGTGCTAGGGCTAGATCTTTGGCACCAAGGCATGTGCTCAAAAGAGAGGCATAGACATCGTTAGTGGCTGAGACAGGATCTCATGATCGAATTGGGGTTGATGAGCTGACTTAGATAGTTAAGAAGGTATTGAAATAGGTTAAGGGAATCAGTGAAGCACTTCAAGTTGGGTTTGTGGACTGTAAGAAGAAAGGAGATCGTGGTCTTTTGTATCCCAGTCTCATTCCGTAAAGCGTGTCAAGGCACGTTTAAATTTTTTAGCTTGCGATTATTGTGGAAGGCGTCATTCGGGTGAGTGCTGGAGGAGGTCAGGAGCATGTTTGAGATGCGGGTCTAAGGAACATAAGGCTCGGGATTGTTCCATCACTATCAAGTCAGGTATGTATTTGTTGGACATGATGTTTGAATTTAGAAAATTTTATGAATGAGTGATAAATACCTGTTTGCTTCTAAGGATTTGATATTTGATGATGTGAAGAGTTTCCAAGGTTAAAGGTAGAAAGCAAATTAGTGTTATTAAGATCAGAGTGCGTAGCGAAAGCTTAGTGATGTGATTTGAGCGATGCGTTTAGTAGTTGATTGGAAATTTTGAGGACTAAATTTCTTTAAGGCAGGTAGAATTGTAACATCCCAAAAATGGGCCTAGTAGGATTGGGACCAATGGGCCTTGGGCGTAGGAATGTTTAAAATTTTGAGAACAAGAGAATGGCATTATTACAAATTGGAATTGTTAGTTAAGTGAATTTGGAGTTTACGGGGTTTCTATGAAGTCTCGGGTTTAATTGGGCCTTAGGAAAAATGTGGTATTTTAGCACTTTAAGGAGAGATGGTAAGTAGCTTCAATGCTTATTGAAATAAATGAATAAATGGTTAGCACAAGTGAGCAATTAGTAAAGAGGTTATGGCATTAAGTGAAGTACCTTGAGGGAAGAGGTTCAAGTCCCTTTGTGTGCAATGTTTGGCTAATATTTTTGCACCCTTTCCTTAAGTGTTGGCCAAGGACTATTTATGGCAAGGGTGGACATCATTATTTTTGGTAAGTTGGCTATAAGAATAAGGCAAGGTTGAAGTTGGGGAAAGGAATCAAGAGAAATAGGTAAGTAAGAGGGACAAGAGGCTTATTTTTTAGATGGTGTTTTGGAAAGCTTAGGTGGCCAAACTCTTATCCTAAGGGGGGATGCATGTGGACGGTTTTGAGGTAGATAGGTGGCTGAAAATTTTACCTTGGCATTTAGTAAGGTCTTGGTTTTGTTTTGGCCAAAAATCCTATTGCAACCTTTGTGTCATCTTCTCTCTTTTTTCTACTTTCTTTGTCGAAATTTTCTAGCACAACAGTGCATTTTCCCTTCTCTTGAATTGGTCGCATATTCATCTTTTGTCTCATCTCCTTGATAGCCGAATATCATTGTTCATTCTCCTCCATAACCGAAACCTTTCCATCATTCTTTCTTTCTCATTCCTTAAACAGTCGTGATGTAGAGGGAGGCCGAATACCACAACATCGCCTAATCATCTCTAGTCATAGGACGATCCTGAGAAACGGGATTATAATCAATTAAGGTAAGGAAGATCTTTCATAGTCCATTCGATATCTCCATTTGGTTATTGAGTTAATCAGATTGAAGGTTGGCTAATTGGTATTGTTCGTAGGATGGATTCATGGTGCATCGAGGGAGATCACTGTCGTGGCAAGTGGAGTTAGCCTAATAAAGTGTTTCTAGTTATGATTATTGAAGTTGAGCCTAACTTTCTATCAACTATCATTATAGGTGTTGATATTGGTAGAAAGCACAGCTCATAATCAAGGTGTGTAATCCCGTACCCTTCCGAATATATGTTTGAAATGGTGAGTAAATCTCACATCTCTCTGAAAGTTTACAAGAAATAATCTGTGATTCGATAGAAATACCGAAGAAAATTGGAAATCGGCATCCGTGATCACTCGGGCGTGCGTATGATCGTAGTGGTAATCATGTTTTGTAATAAAATAGTTTCGGTCATAAATAGTGATGTGTATTTGAAAAATCATGAAAAATTGGATAAAGGGAATTAGAAAGTGAAAGAGATATCGAATAAAAGCTTTCTATGTCTATTTTGATAAGGAAGAAACGGAGAAGGAAAAATTTTAGTGAGACTGGTTCTGAATGTAAAATCCCAAAATTGGGCCCAATCGGCCTTGGGCGTAGGAATGTTTTAAATTTTGAGAACAAGAGAATGGCATTATTACAAATTGGACTTGTTAGTTAAGTGAATTTAGAGTTTACGGGGTTTCTATGAAGTCTCGGGTTTAATTGGGCCTTAGAAAAATTTTGGTATTTTAGCACTTTAAGGAGAGATGGTAAGTAGCTTCAATGCTTATTGAAATAAATGAATAAATGGTTAGCACAAGTGAGCAATTAGTAAAGAGGTTATGGCATTAAGTGAAGTACCTTGAGGGAAGAGGTTCAAATCCCTTTGTGTGCAATGTTTGGCTAATATTTTTGCACTCTTTCCTTAAGTGTCAGCCAAGGACTATTTATGGCAAGGGTGGACTTCATTATTTTTAATAAGGTGGCTATAAGAATAAGGCAAGGTTGAAGTTGGGGAAAGGAATCAAGAGAAATAGATAAGTAAGGGGGACAAGAGGCTTATTTTTTGGATGGTGGTTTGGAAAGCTTGGGTGGCCAAACTCTTATCCTAAAGGGGGATGCATGTGGACGGTTTTGAGGTAGATAGGTGGCTGAAAATTTTACCTTGGCATTTGGTAAGGCCTTAGTTTTGTTTTGGCCAAAAATCCTATTGCAACCTTTGTGTCATGTTCTCTCTTTTTGCCACTTTCTTTGCCGAAATTTTCTAGCACAATAGTGCAATTTTCTCTTCTCTTGAATTGGTCACATATTCATCTTTTGTCTAATTTCCTTGATAGCCGAATATCATTGTTCATTCTCCTCCATAACCGAAACCTTTCCATCGTTCTTTCTTTCTCATTCCTTAAGCAATCGTGATATAGAGGGAGGCCGAATACCACAACATCACCTAATCATCTCTAGTCATAGGACGTTCGTGAAAAACGGGATTATAATCGATTAAGGTAAGAAAGATCTTTCATAGTCCATTCGATATCTCCATTTGGTTATTGAGTTAATCAGATTAAAGGTTGGCTAATTAATATTGTTGGTAGGATCGATTCTTGGTGCCTCGAGGGAGATCACCGTCGTGGTAAGTGGAGTTAGCCTAATAAAGTGTTTCTAGTTACGATTATTGAAGTTGAGACTAACTTTCTATCAACTATCATTATAGGTGTTGAAATCGGTAGAAAGCACAACTCGTAATCAAGGTGTGTAATCCCGTACCCTTCCGAATATATGTTTGAAATGGTGAGTAAATCTCACATCTCTCTGAAAGTTTACATGAAATAATCTATGATTTGGTAGAAATACCGAAGAAAATTGGAAATCGGCATCCGTGATTACTCGGGCATGCGTATGATCGTAGTAGTAATCATGTTTTGTATTAAAATAGTTTCAGTCAGAAACAGTGACGTGTATTTGAAAAATTCATGAAAAATTGGATAAAGGGAATTATAAAGTGAAAGAGATATCAAATAAAAGCTTACTGTGTCTATTTTGATAAGGAAGAAACGGAGAAGGAAAAGGAATTTTATATTCTGAGATATGTTAATACTAGTGAGGCTGGTTCTGAATAACTTTGGAGTATTCTATTCTGTTTTGGAAAAATCATATAAAATTGCAGAAAGTGAATTATGGGACATAATTTATATGTATGGATTCCTTAGTGAGCCTATTATTAATAGAGACAAGTGGAAGCAGTAAATGAAAACTGTACAGTGAGATATTTGGATTTTGGGTAAGAGAGGTTAGAATAGTTGGACAGTGAAACAAGGGAAGATTTAAGGAATAAACTGTACTAAATGGTTAAGCTAAAAATTATGGAAAAATTATAGGAGAAAGATATACAATCCTAGTTTCAAAAACAATTTACGGGTTTAGATTTCGAGTTTCCTAACTCAAGTTATAGTCAATTTAGTCGGTATGATGCAGTTGGACAGTTTCAAACTTTTATGCCCCAAATTAGTAGTTAAGCCTTGGTTATGAAATTACCGAAATACCTTTAGAGGGTAAATTATCGAAATACCCTTAGCGTGTACGATTTCCAAATTAAAAAGATGCCCTTATGGGCTGAATTATGGAAATGCCCCTATTGGGCCGATTTGTAAAGTGTTAATGGGCCGAAATACGAAATTGCTTAATGGGCTGAATTGACGTATTGCCTTATGGGCCGAATGGACATATTTATTAATAGGCAAATGTGATATTTGTTATTTGGGCCAAATGTGATATTTGTTATATGGGCCAAATGTGATATATGTTATATGGGCCAAATGTGATAAGTGATATATGGGCCTCATGTGTTAATGGGCCGTATTGATAGATTGCTTAATGGGCCGAATTGCTAGATTGCTTAAAAATCCGATTGGATAGATTACCATATGGGACAAAATGAGAAATGGGCCAACCTGTAGTAAGGGCCTTATGTTGAAATTATCATATGAATATTGTTATGCCTTGTATATGTATACATGATTGCATGGGTTGAGATAAAATTGAAGAGAAGTTCTGGTGGCTCTGCCATAATCTAGTTCGGGTGGCTCTGCCACAATCTAGTTCGGGTGGCTTTGCCCCAATCTAGTTCGGGTGGCTCAGCCACAAACATTTTAAATGGCTTTATGCTTACGATTGGTGTGTTGATGGGGTGGGTTGACTTGATCCCCACAGGTATGCTGGTTGGTACGGGTGGTGTGTAGTGGATGGAAATTTAGGTTTTGTTTGGGAAATTTCATTTCATACACATGTTATATTTGATACATTATTGTTATTGTAAATGGGCTTAGGCCCAAAATATTGTTGTGTGTGTTCCGACCCAGTGGATGATGGTAAGGGGATTTCACACTGAGTTCTTGTAACTCACCTTCTTCTTTCTTAATCCTTGTCGGTAAATCTCAGTGACGAGGACTTGGGCCCATGGATGACTCGATGGAGGCCATACTTGTAAATAAATATTTCAAACTTTAGTAAATTACTTTTCTCGCTTCTATTTCGTTATTTTTACTATTTGGGTTTTATGTTGTAATAGGGCCTCTAGATTATTCTATTTTGTTTTATGTTTAACGATTTATTATTTTATTGGTTTATTTTAAATGGGAATTTTCTAAAGTATAATCAACAATTTTCCAAATTGATTAATAAGTGGATTTTATTAATAAACTTTTACAAATGATTTAACTCGACTTTCTATCAAATTATCAACGGTATTTTCAAAAGTTGTGGTTTTAAAAGATCACTAGTTCAAATATCAATTCTTCAATGAGTTTTTCAAGGATCAGTAGTATTTTTATCAAATATTTCTAAACAAACTTGTTTTCTTCAATTACACCTATTTTAGTATGAATCACAGGATCTTTTATACGTTTTCTTCATTGTGACACACTAGATTCGGGCCTAACTTCTAGGCAGGGTTTGGGGTGTTACATTTTATGGTATCAGAGCCCAGTTGCAAAACTCGGCCGTGGTTTGAGTTCAAAAGCGTTTTCCAAAGCTGTTTAGAATTTTGATTTATAAATTTATGTTCTAAAAGAAGTATGGCACCACGAGTATCCAGCATCAAGTCAAGTAAGTACTTGTTTTCATTTTCTAATTTTTGTGATAGAAAATTCTACAAAGTAGAATACTCTAGAACTGTTAGCTTTAGGAGTTGAAACTATAGAGACTGAGACTCCAGGATGCGGATTTGACTCTCGAAAACAACTTTTCTACTCATACTCCATAAAACATCGTTTAATAAACATCGAATAGCATAATGATTCATAAAACTCTTAATCAGATTGTATCAACTTAGTAAACATGGGCACTAGAAGACACAGACACGGTAGATGTAGACGTGGTAGAGGCCGAGGTGCTAAGGCTAGATCTTTGGCACCAAGGCATGTGCTCGAAAGAGAGGCGCAGACATCATTAGTGGCTGAGACGGGATCTTGTGTTCGATTTAAGGTTGACGAGCTGACTCAGATAGTTAAGAAAGAATTGGAGGAGGTTAAAGGAATCAGTGAGACACTTCGAGTTGGGTACGTGGACTATAAGAAGAAAAGAGATCGTGGTTCTTTAGGGTCGTAGTCTCGTTCTGTGAAGCGTGTCAAGGCACGTCCAAATTTTTCAGCTTGCGATTATTGCAGAAGGCGTCATCTGGGTAAGTGCTGGAGGAGGTCAGGAGCATGTTTGAGATGCGGGTCTAAGAAGCATAAGGCTCGGGATTGTTCCATCACTATCAAGTCAGGTATGTTTTGGTTGGACGTGATGTTTGAATGTAAAAAATTTTATGAATGAGTGATAAATACCTGTTTGCTTCTGAGGATTTGATATTTGATGATGTGAAGAGTTTTCAAGGTTAAAGGTAGAAAGCAAATTAGTGTTATTAAGATCAGAGTGCGCAGCAAAAGCTTAGTGATGTGATTTGAGCGATACGTTTAGTAATTGATTCGAAATTTCGAGGACGAAATTTCTTTAAGGAGGGTAGAATTGTAACATTCCAAAATTGGGCCTAGTAGGATTTGGCCCCATGGGCCTTGGGCGTAGAAATGTTTAAAATTTTGAGAACAAGAAAATGGCATTATTACAAATTGGACTTGTTAGTTAAGTGAATTTGGAGTTTACGGGGTTTCTATGAAGTCTCGGGTTTAATTGGGCCTTAGGAAAAATTTGGTATTTTAGCACTTTAAGGAGAGATGGTAAGTAGCTTCAATGCTTATTGAAGTAAATGAATAAATGGTTAGCACAAGTGAGCAATTAGTAAAGAGGTTATGGCATTAAGTGAAGTACCTTGAGGAAAGAGGTTCAAATCCCTTTGTGTGCAATGTTTGACTAATATTTTTGCACTCTTTCCTTAAGTGTCGGCCAATGACTATTTATGGCAAGGGTGTACTTCATTATTTTTGGTAAGGTGGCTATAAGAATAAGGCAAGGTTGAAGTTGGGGAAAGGAATCAAGAGAAATAGGTAAGTAAGGGGGACAAGAGACTTATTTTGTGGATGGTGTTTTGGAAAGCTTGGGTGGCCAAACTCTTATCCTAAGGGGGGATGCATGTGGACGGTTTTGAGGTAGATAGGCAGCTGAAAATTTTACCTTGGCATTTGGTAAGGCCCTGGTTTTGTTTTGGCCAAAAATCCTATTGCAACCTTTGTGTCATCTTATCTCTTTTTGCTACTTTCTTTCCCGAAATTTTCTAGCACAATAGTGCAATTTTCTCTTCTCTTGAATTGGTCACATATTCATCATTTGTCTAATTTCCTTGATAGCCGAATATCATTGTTCATTCTCCTCCATAACCGAAACCTTTCCATCGTTCTTTCTTTCTCATTCCTTAAGCAATCGTGATATAGAGGGAGGCCAAATACCACAACATCGCCTAATCATCTCTAGTCATAGGACGATCGTGAGAAACAGGATTATAATCGATTAAGGTAAGGAAGATCTTTCATAGTCCATTCAATATCTCCATTTGGTTATTAAGTTAATCGGATTGAAGGTTGGCTAATTGATATTGTTGGTAGGATCGATTCTTGGTGCATCGAAGGAGATCACCGTCGTGGTAAGTGGAGTTAGCCTAATAAAGTGTTTCTAGTTATGATTATCGAACTTGAGACTAACTGTCTATCAACTATCATTATAGGTGTTGAAATCGGTAGAAAGCACAACTCGTAATCAAGGTGTGTAATCCCGTACCCTTCCGAATATATGTTTGAAATGGTGAGTAAATCTCACATCTCTCTAAAAGTTTACATGAAATGATCTGTGATTCGATAGAAATACCGAAGAAAACCAGAAATCGGCATCCGTGATCACTCGGGCGTGCGTATGATCATAGTAGTAATCATGTTTTGTAATAAAATAGTTTCTGTTAGAAACAGTGATGTGTATTTGAAAATTTCATAAAAAATTGGATAAAGGGAATTATAAAGTGAAAGAGATATCGAATAAAATCTTACTGTGTCTATTTTGATAAGGAAGAAACGGAGAAGGAAAAGGAGTTTTATATTCTGAGATATGTTAATTTTAGTGAGACTGGTTCTGAATGACTTCGAAGTATTCTGTTCTGTTTTGGAAAAATCATATAAAATATTAAAAAGTGAATTATGAGACATAATTTATATGTATGGATTCCTTAGTGAGCCTATTATTAATAGAGACAAGTGGGAGCATTATATGAAAACTGTACTGTGAGATATTTGGATTTTGGTTAAGAGAGGTCAGAATCATTGGACAGTGAAACAAGGGAAACTTTAAGGAATAAATTCTACTAAATTGTTGGGCAAAAAATTCTGGAAAAATTATAGGAGAAAGATATACGAGTCTAGTTTCAAAGAAAATTTACGGATTTAGATTTCAGGTTTCCTAACTCGAGTTATAGTCAATTTAATCGGTATGACGTAGTTGGACAGTTTCAAACTTTTATGCCCCAAATTAGTAGTTAAGCCTTGGTTATGAAATTACCGAAATACCCTTAGAGGGTAAATTACCGAAATACCTTTAGCGGGTACGATTGCCAAATTACGAAAATGCCCTTATGGGCCAAATTATGGAAATGCCCCTATTGGGCCGATTTGTAAAGTGTTAATGGGCCAAAATACGAAATTGCTTAATGAGCTGAATTGACATATTGCCTTATGGGCCGAATGGACATATTGATTAATAGGCAAATGTGATATTTGTTATATGGGCCAAATGTGATACTTGCTATATGGGCCAAATGTGATATATGTTATTTGGGCCAAATGTGATAAGTGATAATGGGCCTCATGTGTTAATGGGCCATATGGATAGATTGCTTAATGGGCTGAATTGCTAGATTGCTTAAGGAGCCAATTGGATAAATTACCATGTGGGCCAAATTTAGAAATGGGCCAACTTGTAGTATGGGCCTTATGTTGAAATTATCATATGAATATTGTTATGCCTTGTATATGTATATATGATTGCATGGGTTGGGATAAAATTGAAGAGAAGTTCTGGTGGCTCTACCACAATCTAATTCGGGTGGCTCTGCCACAATCTAGTTCGGGTGGCTCTGCCACAATCTAGTTCGGGTGGCTCAGGCACCAACATTTTAAATGGCTTTTTGCCTGGGATTGGTGTGTTGGCGGGGTGGGTTGACTTGATCCCCACAGGTGTGCTGGTTGGTACTGGTGGTGTGTAGCAGATGGAAATTTAGGTTTGGTTTGGGAAATTGCATTTCATACACATGTTATATTTGATACATTATTGTTATTGTAAATGGGCTTAGGCCCAAAATATTGCTATGCGTGTTCCGACCCAGTGGATGATGGTAAGGGGATTTCACACTGAGTTCTTGTAACTCACCCCCTTCTTTCTTAATCTTTGTCGGTAAGTCTCAGTGACGAGGACTTGGGCCCTTGGATGACTCGGTAGAGGCCATACTTCGGAAATAAATATTTCAAACTTTAGTAAATTACTTTTCTGCTCTATTTCGTTATTTTTACTATTTGGGTTTTTATGTTGTAATAAGGCCTCTGGATTATTTTATTTTGTTTTATGTTTGACGTATTTATTATTTTATTGGTTTATTTTAAATGGGAATTTTCTAAAAGAATAATCAACGATTTTCCAAATTGATTAATAAGTGGATTTTATAAATAAACTTTTACAAATGATTTAACTCGGACTTTCTTTCAAATTATCAACAAGATTTTCAAAAGTTACGGTTTTAAAAGATCACTAGTTCAAATATCAATTCTTCAATCACTTTTCAAAGATTAGTAGTATTTTATCAAATATTTCTAAACAAACTTGTTTTCTTCAATTACACCTATTTTAGTACGATTCACAAGATCCTTTATACGTTTTCTTCATTGTGACACACTAGATTCGGGCCTAACTTCTAGGCCGGGTTTGGGGTGTTACACTGAATGACTTCGGAGTATTCTGTTTTGTTTTGGAAAAATCATATAAAATTTTAAAAAGTTAATTATGGGACATAATTTATATGTATGGATTCCTTAGTGAGCCTATTATTAATAGAGACAAGTGGGAGCAGTATATGAAAATTGTACAGTGATATTTTTGGATTTTGGGTAAGAGAGGTTAGAATCGTTGGACAGTGAAACAAGGGAAACTTTAAGAAATAAACTATACTAACTGGTTAAGCTAAAAATTCTGGAAAAATTATAGGAGAAAGACATACGATCCTAGTTTCAAAGAAAATTTACGGATTTAGATTTTGAGTTTCCTAACTCAAGTTATAGTCAATTTAGTCGGTATGACGCAGTTGGACAGTTTCAAACTTTTATGCCCCAAATTAGTAGTTAAGCCTTGGTTATGAAATTATCGAAATACCCTTAGAGGGTAAATTACCGAAATACCCTTAGCCGGTCCGATTGCCAAATTACAAAAATGCCCTTATGGGCCAAATTATGGAAATGCCCCTATTGGGCCGATTTGTAAAGTGTTAATGGGCAGAAATACGAAATTGCTTAATGGGCTGAATTGACATATTGCCTTATGGGCCGAATGGACATATTGATTAATAGGCAAATGTGATATTTGTTATATGGGCCAAATGTGATATTTGCTATATGGGCCAAATGTGATATATATTATATGGGCCAAATGTGATAAGTGATATATGGGCCTCGTGTGTAAATGGGTCGTATTAATAGATTGCTTAATGGGCCGAATTGCTAGATTGCTTAAGGAGCCGATTTGATAAATTACCATACGGGCCAAAATGAGAAATGGGCCAATTGTAGTATGGGCCTTATGTTGAAATTATCATATGAATATTGTTTTGCCTTGTATATGTATACATGATTGCATGGGTTGGGATAAAATTGAAGAGAAGTTCTGGTGGCTCTGCCGCAATCTAGTTCGGGTGGCTCTGCCACAATCTAGTTCGGGTGGCTCTACCACAATCTAGTTCAGGTGGCTCTACCACAATCTAGTTCGAGTGGCTCTACCATAATCTAGTTCGGGTGGCTTTGCCACAATCTAGTTCTGTAACACCCCAAACCCGGCCCAAACACTACAACCGGATCTGGTATGTCACTAAGAAAATTTTTATAAAACCAATCGTATAGACAGAAAGCCCAAATAAGAATTTCATAAAATGTGCCTTAACAATCAAAAGCCCAAAACTGGGTTACATGTCCTTGAAAGAAATTAAAACGAGGATTAAATAATAAAGGCCCATAATAAAACTAAAATGTAAACTAATGGCCCATAGCCTTATTACAACGTAGTTTAAATCCATCATATAAAATACTTTTTAAAAAAAAAACTAATATGGGGAACTTGTCGCCGGATCCACCTTTTTTTGCATGGCCACCTTGCACTTCACTCTGGCCCGGTCTGATGCACTAATCGTCACCTGAAAGGTTAGTTTAAAGGGGGTGAGTCGCGAGACTCAGTGTGCAACCCTCATGCACCACTAGATTTGGGCCTCATAAGACATAACAACAATTTTATTTACATGGATAACAAGTAATATGCAAAGCCCAACCCATTTGCCTAGGTTTCCATCCGCTACACGCCCCCGTACCAACCAACATAGGGATTTCTACAATCAACCCACATTGCTACACTCCAAGATGGCGGTCATGCTGTTGATCAACATATATTGGCCGAAGCCCGTATAACAAATTACGGCATTAGCCGTTGCAGTAATTCACGATAAAAACCGCTACACATATACATGTACATATACTTCCTCCTTCATCACCCAACCCATGCAACATGCACAATAATTTAAAACATGTACAACAGTTTACTTGTAACATATAGTCAGATTATTTACTAACCTGAGGGTCCACTGTTTAAATCTGAGATTTTAGCTTTAACATATACAACTTATGAACATATAGATATAATTATTCAGATATAGTCGTTGGGGAAGTATTACACATCTGATTCGTGTACTAAGGCTTTCGCTATGTCTACGTTACTATCACTTGAAACAACTACTATTGGCCCACGATCTGACTTCGATTTCGGCCCACACCCTGTTGGCCAATCTCGCACTATTGAAACAGATCTCTTCTTGAATTTGGGCGACAGTTTTACTGATCCAACCTTCTCTACTTGACTGTTAGTTGAGTCCATAACAATCCCTTAATCACTAAACCAAATAAACGATGAGATCTAACTCATTAGTTAAATGTAACCCTTACAACGGACACTTACCTAGTTAGTCGAATCCCGAATGTCCTTGAGAAATCGTCACCACCAACCTACCTACATTCGGCCATCCTCCAAATATCAAACCAACTGATACACACAACCAACCTAACCTAAATAGTATTCGGCCAAAGCAATAAGAATCATGGAAGGCCATTCGGCCACACTTACCACTACCTACCTTCGACTTTTCCACCAAATCAGCTTTCATGGGGCAGATTCAACTTCAAGGGTAAAGGGTATAATCGATAGGGCCTTGGAAATAATGATTTAGATTAGGAGTTTGATAAGAATAAAGGAATCACAGAAAAGGAGAAATCCCGAAACTCACCAGATTACTAAGGAGTATATGGCTTACAGTGCACCTTCGGGAAAATAGAGATCTCCCTTGTAGATTCGGCTATAGAGGAAGAAGATATGCACTAAGAGCATTCAGCTTTCAGAAGGATTTTTGAGGAAAGGAGAAATACTAAGGAGTTTCGGCTAGAAAAGAAAAATTAAGGCAAGTGAGTGAGAAGAGTTTCGGCTAGAGAGGAAAAAGTATGAAAGAAAGAGAAGCAAATGGAAGAAAAAGATGATTTCCCCTATTAAATTCGGCACACACACACCAACACATAGAGTTGGAGTTTCTGCCAACTCTTTCCCTCCTGATAGCCTTCATGTCACCTGATAACCCCAATCCTTTTCTTACCTTTAGAAGAGCCCTCACTAAAGCCAACTCCTCCCTCCTTGTTTATCATCTTTTATCACTTAAATAAAAAGAAATAAAGCTCCTCATTAGTAGCCTACATGCCGTCCACCCCCTTTCCATTTAAGTGCCGAATTTTGACCCATCTCCTAAGGCCCAATTGGTCACACAAGGGCCCAAACTTCTCCCCCCTTATGGCGCCACCTTATGCCCACTTAAAACACTTTAATTCTTTGGGCCACAAGCCCAGCTTGTCACTTAATTAACTATCTTCTTACATTATGAGCTAACACCATTTATTAGCCACCTAACCTAAATTTTTAAAGCCCAATATTTCAATTTAAATTACCTAGAGCACTAACTTTAGCCCTAACTCAAATATTTAATCAAAAAGTCAGCCTAATCTTTAAAATCTCAATTTAACATATTAGACTATGTAACACCCCAAACCCGGCCTAAACATTACGACCGGATCTGGCATGTCACATGAAAGGAATGTCTAAAAATTGTGCGTTCGTTAAAAAGTTCATGTTCTTTATAGTTGTTGTGACAAATCGAGTTTAAGTAATTTTGAATAAGAAACGGTTTATTATCATTTTAGGAAAATCCCATATTGATCATTTAATAATAAGCAGTAACCAAATTGAAAGCTAAAACCAAATAAAATACCCAAGGCCTTATTACATAACAAAAACCCAAATAAAAATAAGTCCAACTAAAAGAAACGAATTTACAATTGAACATATGTATGGCCTTCACGAGTCCACCTCAGCTCCCAAATCTGCGATCTAATGATTACCTACAAAATTTAACTAAGGGGTGAGTCATCGAGACTCAGTGTGTAAATCCCCATCCAACGGGTGTTACACCCTTACACAATTTCATATGAAATTATGCATGTCATGCAACCTAAAACCTAACCATCCGAAACTCTCGATTCTACCCCTTGTGGCACCAAACCACTGGTGGTGCCAAACCACTAGTGACCCAAAGTCACTGATATCAATAATAATGTGGTGCCAAACCACTGGTGACCCAAAGTCACGAATAATCCATATGGGGCCAACCCACGCTAGATACCAAATCATGGCGACAATCCCTTTTTATCAAATGTGGGGCCAACCCACTGTGGTGCTAAGCCACTGGGATGAGTCGCTATGAGGTGCCAAACCTCTGGTGACCCAAAGTCACGAATAACATATGTTGTACCAAACCACTGGTGGTGCCAAACCACTAGTGACCCAAAGTCACAGATATCAATCTTCCCCCTCCTCTTATCATACCCGTGCAATATGGCATAATAATTCGTGTATGCAGTATGTCATGTATGCCAGACTTATATCAAATATAAGTATAACATGAATTACCATCATAATCAGATAGACAAAAAAACAACATAATCATACTAATCAACCTCTAAGGGTATAATCGTAATTTTACCTACCAACGGTATTTTCGTAATTTACCCACCAAGGGTATTTTTGTAATTTACCCACCAATGGTATTTTTGTAATTTACCCACCAAGGGTATTTTCGTAATTTACCCACCAAGGGTATTTTCGTAATTTACCCACCAAGGGTATTTTCGTAATTTACCCACCAATGGTATTTTCGTAATTTACCTTTTAGAGGTATTTTGTAATTTACCCACTAAGGGTATTTCGGTAATTTCAGACTGGAATGGCCTTTCCGAAGGCCCAAAGGTCGCCTTGAGCGACTCAACTACCATTTTAGGTCTTTCTCTGGATGTTGGGCCTAAACCCAATTTTGCCCATTCGGCCCACACGCCGTGTGGCCCACCTAACACAAATCTAGCCACGATATAAGTTCCACCTAGTCTAATTCACTATATACTACATCATCATACAATTTATTCTATTGGGCCTACGGGCCCATTAGGCCTACTTCGCCCATCGCGCCCAAGCAAATTTCAACCCATAAGAATACTACTGATGGCCTCAACTATCGCGTCGAAGCCCCACACGTGCGCTCGCACGCTCGTGTGGCTATTATTGCCGTGATGGACACTTCGGCATTTGCCACTCTACAACTAGAGTAGAGAGTTACACACCGACAGGAGTCGGTGTTAAACCGCTATTGTGACCACCTCGTGCTCAAACGCCCACCAAGGTATGTTAACTCTCTTCCGGAATGCTCTTTATATAGCTAGCTCTTCACCTTCCTTCTTTGTATCTTTCCGATGTGGGATCCTTCGTCAAGAGAGTTTAAATTCAATCTGAAACTCTTACCGTCAATCCGCAAAATAAATACTCCATTGCTTCTCAAGAGATTCGAACTCAGGTTCCCTTATAACATAATCCACGTTGCTAGCCACTTTACCAACTAGCTCCTTGTGTCTTAAACCATGCAACTAAATATAACCCTATGGCCAAGGTCTAAATTCATTTAATAAAATAATCTAAAAGGAATGCAAACGCTACAACTAGAACCTTGGACCTCCTTCCTTCCTTGTGGCGCCATTCCTTGTCCTTAAGTAGCGCCACTTTGCCACTACACCACACACTCCACTTGTGTCATTTTCCTCCACGCTTATTCTTAAGGCCTACCCGCCAACCTCTAGGGTTTTTTCACCTAAAACCAAAACTTTTCCTAAGGCTCATCTTAAACCCAGGGACTTCATAGAAGCCCCTAACCTTCCAAACTCACTTATCTAATTGGTCCAACTTGCATTTAAGTCGATCTCTTATTCTCAAAAAAAAAAAATTTAAACGCTACTACGCTCAAGGCCCATTGGGCTCAATTCTCTTAGGCCCAATTTCAGGATGTTACAAATCTACCCTCCTTAAAGAAATTTCGTCCTCAAAATTTCCAACTAACTAACAGTCACACATCCTAACCTACCACACTACGCTCTTGCTACACACTCTGGTCTTAATAAAACTAATATATTTTAACTAGAACTTAAAACTCCTATACATACTCAAAAACACCTAGCCATTAAAATGGACGAATATTTCATACGCACCCAACTCTATGTCTGAACATCACATCCAAACCAAACACATAGAATAGATACCTGAAATACAGCATTAACAAAGAAAAGTATCAGGAAACTTACAGTGTGGATTGGTGCCGGAGACTTGGGTGCCATACTTCTAGGAAAGAGATATATATATTTTTCTAAACCATATTTCAACCAAAATTTGAAAAACATTTTTCAACCCATTCCACAGCCGAGTTTTTGAACTAGGCTCTAATACCAAAAATGTAACACCCCAAACCGGGCTAAACGTTACGACTGGATCTGGCATGTCACATGAAAGGAATGTCAAAAAAGCGTATGCTCATTAAAAAGTTCGTGTTCTTTATAGTTGTTGTGAAAAATCGAGTTTAAGTAATTTTGAATAAGAAAGCGGTTTATTATCATTTTAGGAAAATCCCATATTGATCATTTAATAATAAGCGAAAGAACCAAATTGAAAGCTAAAACCAAATAAAATACCCAAGGCCTTATTACATAACAAAAACCCAAATAAAAATAAGTCCAAATAAAAGAAACGAATTTATAATTAAACATATGTATGGCCTCCACGAGTCCACCTCAGCTCCCAAATCCGCGATCTAATGATTACCTGCAAAATTTAACTAAGGGGTGAGTCATCGAGACTTAGTATGCAAATCCCCATCCAATGGGTGTTACACCCTTGCACAATTTCATATGAAAATATGCATGTCATGCAACCCAAAACCTAACCATCCGAAACTCCCGATTCTACCCCATGTGGTACCAAACCACTGGTGGTGCCAAACCACTGGTGACCCAAAGTCACTGATATCAATAATAATGTGGTGCCAAACCACTGGTGACCCAAAGTCAAGAATAATCCATATGTGGGGCCAACTCACGTTGTGATACCAAATCACTGGTGACAAACCTTTTTATCAAATATGGGGCCAACCCACTGTGGTGCTAAGCCACTGGGACGAGTCACTATGAGGTGCCAAACCTCCGGTGACCCAAAGTCACGAATAACATATGTGGTTCCAAACCACTGGTGGTGCCAAACCACTGGTGACCCAAAGTCACAGATATCAATCTTCCCCCTCCTCTCATCATACTCGTGCAATATGGCATAATAATTCGTGTGTGTAGTATGTCATGTATGCTAGACATATATCAAATATAAGTATAACATGAATTACCATCATAATCAGATAGACATAAAACAACATAATCATGCTAATCAACCTCTAATGGTATAACCGCAATTTTACCTACCAAGGGTATTTTCGTAATTTACCCACCAAAGGTATTTTCATAATTTACCCACCAAGGGTATTTTCGTAATTTACCCACCAAGGGTATTTTCATAATTTACCCACCAAGGGTATTTTCGTAATTTACCCACCAAGGGTATTTTTGTAATTTACCTACCAAGGGTATTTTGGTAATTTACCCACTAAGGGTATTTTCAATAATTTCGCACCTGAAATGGCCTTTTCGAAGGCCCAGTGTCGCCTTGAGCAGCTCAACTACCATTTTCAGTCTTTCCCGGACTGTTGGGCCTAAAATCTGATTTTTGCCCATTTGGGCCCACACGCTCGTGCGGCCCACCTAACACCAATCCAGCCACGTATATAAGTTCCACCTAGTCTAGTTCACTATTTATTACATCATCATACAATTTATTCTATTGGGCCTACGAGCCCATTGGGCCTACTTCGACCCATCGCGGCCCAAGCAGCCCCAACCCACAAGAATACTACTGATGGCCTCAACTATCGCGTCGAAGCCCCACACATGCGCTTGCACGCTCGTGTGGCTACTATTGCCGTGATCAGCACTTCGGCATTTGCCGTTCTACAACTAGAGTAGAGAGAGTTACACACCTGATAGGAGTCTGGTGTTAAACCGCGCTGTGACCACTCCTGTGCCCAAACGCCCACCAAGGTATGTTAACTCTCCTCCTGGAATGCTCTTTATATAGCTAGCTCTTCACCTTCCTTCTTGTATCTTTTCGATGTGGGATCCCTCCGTCAGTGGAGTTTAAATTCAACTGAAACTCTTGCCGTCCAATTCGCAAAATAAATACTCCCTTGCTTCTCATGGGATTTGAACTCAGGCTCCCTTATAACATAATTCATGCTGCTAGCCACTTTACCAACTAGCTCCTTGTGTTCTAAACCATGCGCAACTAAATATAACCCTATGGCCAAGGTCTAAATTCATTTAATAAAAATAATCTAAAAGGAATGCAAACGCTACAACTAGAACCTTGGACCTCCTTCCTTCCTTGTGGGGTCATTCCCTTGTCCTTAAGTGGCGTCACTTTGCCACTACACCTCATACTCCACTTGTGTCATTTTCCTCTACATTTTATTCTTAAGGCCTACCCGCCAACCTCTAGGGTTTTTTTCACCTAAAACCAAAATTTTTCCTAAGGCCTAACTTGAACACGGGACTTCATAGAAGCCCCCTAACCTTCCAAACTCACTTATCTAATTGGTCCAACTTGCATTTAAGCCGATCTCTTGTTCTCAAAAAAATTTTAAACACTACTACGCTCAAGGCCCATTGGGCTCAATTCTCTTAGGCCCAATTTTAGGATGTTACAAACTATCATATAAATGCGTAGGCCCACTTTAAGGATGTTACAGTTCTACCCCCTTAAAATAAATTTTGGCCTCAAAATTTACCTGGTCAGAAAAGATGGGGATACTGATGGCGTATAACATCCTCTGGCTCCTGCGTCGCCTCTTCTGCGCCGTGATTTTGCCACAAAACTTTAACTAATGGAACAAACTTCCTTCTCAATACTTTCACGTCTCGATCCAGAATTTGTACTAGTTCCTCCTCAAAGGATAAGTCCGGCCTTACTTCTATCTTCTTCTCACCAAGACTACGTGCGATGGGTCGATCGATAACGTCTCAAAGATCAAGACATGGAACACGTCATGTATCTACTCCAACTCAAGGTAACTCCAATCGATAAGCCATCGGGCCCATACGTTCTAGTACCCGGTGAGGCCCCATAAACCGTGGACTTAACTTCCCCTTTCGTCCAAACCTCATTACCTTCTTCCACGGAGATACCTTCAAGAAGACTTGATCACCTACCGCGAAATCCACCTCCTTCCACTTTAAATCTGCGTAAGACTTTTGTCGATCCGACGCCTTTAGCCGAGCCCAGATAACTTCACTTTCTCCTGCTTCCAAAACTAACTCGACCTAACACCTTACGCTCACCCAACACTATCCAACATGTTGAGTACGACATCTTCTTCCATATAACGCTTCATAAGGCGCCATCTCAATGCTAGCTTGATAACTATTATTATACGCAAATTCTGCCAAGGGCAAATACTCTTCCCAACTGTCCCTAAAGTCGATGATGCAACCCTTAGCATATCTTCCAAGATTTGAATTACCTCTCGGTGACCATCGACCGTGGGTGAAAAGCGCATAAAGTCTAACCTCGCTCCCATTGCTTGATGAAGAGCCTTCCAAAATCGTGATGTGAACCTAGGGTCCCTATCGATATGATCGACACTGGCACACCATGCAATCTTACAACCTCAGCCACATATAATTTAGTTAGCTTTTGTAAAGAAAAGTCCACTCGAACCGGTATGAAGTGAGCAGGCTTTGTCAGTCGGTCAATAATCACCCAAATTGAATCCTTCTTAGTGGGTGTAAGGGGTAACCCACTAACAAAATCCATCGTGATTCTCTCCCATTTCCATTGGGGAATCTTCACCAGCTGCAACAATCCTGATGACACTTGGTGTTCAGTTTTGACCTGCTGACACGTCAAACATTTTCCTACGAATTCTGTTACCTCTTTCTTCAGACCTAGCCACCAAAATTGTTCTCGTAAATCACGATACGTCTTGACTCCTTCAGGATGCATAGCATAAGGGCTACTATGTGATTCTTGAAGAATCCACTATCTTAGCTCATCATCCTTAGGCATGCAAATCTTCCCACGATAACATAGAACTCCATCCTTGTTCAGACTATAGTCCTTCATTCTACCATCCCTTACTCGCAATAGTCAAGCACTCAAGTCTTTATCTCCCAACTGCTTATCCTTAACCTGACTTACTTATTTTGGCTTTACTTGCAACTCAGCCAGCAAACTCCCATCGTCGAATAAACTCAAATGAGCAAACATGGCTATTAACTCCGATACTACCTTACGGCTTAGTGCATCTGCTACCACATTCGCCTTACCAGGGTAGTATTCGATCGAACAATCATAATCCTTCAAGAGCTCGATCCACCTACGTTGTCTCAAATTCAACTCCTTCTAGGTAAGGAGGTACTTCAGACATTTATGGTCGGTGTAAATTACCAACTTCTCCCCATATAAGTAGTGCCTCCAAATCTTTAAGGCAAACACTACCACTGCCAACTCTAAGTCATGCGTAGGGTAGTTCAACTCATGCGGTCTCAAGCTGCCAAGACGACACGCCACCACCTTTCCTTCTTGCATCAAGACACACCCTAAACCCGTAGCGACTCATCACAAGAGCGGTAAATTCTTTTCTCGCCTCCGATTGAATTAAATCATGGCGCTCGTCAGGATTCTCTTTAGCTTCTCAAAGCTCTCTTGCTGTTTGTCGGTCCATACAAACAATACTCCCGTCCTCAACAACTTAGTTAGAAGAGCCGTTATTAGAGAAAACCCTTCAACGAACCTTCGGTAATACCTTGCCAAACCTAAGAAACTCTGAACCTCCGCCACAGACTTGGGTGGTTTCCAATCCAGTACAGCCTCTATCTTTCGAGGGTCCACCCTGATTCCCTCGGCCGAAACCACATGTCCGAAGAAAGTTACTTCCTTCAGCCAGAACTCACACTTACTAAACTTTGCAAACAGCTGATTCTCCCTCAGAGTTTGCAACACCACGCGAAGATGTTAGTCATGCTCCTCCTCTGACTTAGAGTAAACCAGGATATTGTCGATGAACACCACAACGAACCGATCAAGATATGGCTGAAACACCTGGTTCATCATATCCATAAAGGCTGCTGGTGCATTCGTCAACCTGAACGGCATTACCAAGAACTCATAATGCTCGTACCGAGTCCGAGGCATCGTCTTATGAATGTCCCCTTCTTTAACATTTAATTGATGGTATCCGCACCTTAAGTCAATCTTAGAAAAGACCGATGCTCCTTTGAGCTGATCAAACAGATCGTCGATCCTTGGTAATGGGTACTTATTTTTTATCGTCAACTTGTTCAATTGATGATAGTCCACGCACAAATGCAGGGATCCGTCCTTCTTCTTCACGAATAAGACTGGCGCTCCCTATGGAGACACACTCAGTCGAATGAACCCACGATCCAATAGTTCCTAAATCTAAGCCTTGAGCTCCACCAACTCCTTTGGCGCCATCCTATAAGGAGCAATAGATACTGGAGCTGTACCCAGAAGTAGGTCTATTCCAAATTCCACCTCGCGATCCGGGGGTAATCTTGGTAATTCCTCCGAAAAGACATCCGCAAACTCCTTGACTGTTCGGACCTCATTAACAGCCACCTCCTTAGCATCCAACGCACTAATAAAAGCCAGATATGCACTACATCCCTTCCGAATCATCTTAATAGCTTTTAAGGAGGATATCACGTTGGACAAATAATTCTTCCTTTCTTCTAACACAACCACCTCCTCGCCTTCTGGGGTACCCAACATCATACGCTTGTTCTCACAAATTCAACTTGGCACGATGCTTAGTTAACCAATCCATTCCCAAGATGAGGTCAAACTCTCCAAATGGCAATTCCATCAAGTCTGCCGAACACTACCCTTGAGTCTCTAAAGGTACTTCCTAAGCATTTTGTCCACTACCCTAGATTGTCCTAGGGACTAACCACGGTCATCTTCCTAGTGGTTATCTCATAATCTATACTTAGAGTCTCAGATACTGAGCATGCAACATAGGAATGGGTTGATCCAATATTAATTAAAGCAAGAAAAGGGTTATCAGCGATAAGAAACGTACCAGTTATAACATCCAAGACGTCACCGTCTCTCCTTCGACGAGTCGCATAAACTAAATCGGCCGCCTTGCATCCAGACACACAATGACCTCTGCCGGATGCTCCACGACCGACGGGTCCATTTTTCCTCTAGTTGCACCTCAATTCACATACCCATGATCCACCTGAGGACAGTCCCTCATCAAATGTTCTGTGGATCCACACCTAAAACATCCACCGGTTTTCACTCTGCACTCCCTATAATGGGTTCTCCCACATATAGAACATGCTTGACTCTAGCCCGATGGAGCATAAGTTGGCCCATCAGTCTTAGGCCTCTTCTAAAAATTTCCAGTTATTTTGGAGGGTCCAAAACTTCTCTTACTCATGCCCCGATCCTTACTCGTTTCACTTCCTCAGTTATTTTAACTTTATCCATTAAAATCGCAAAAATTCTCTCTCGTTGTGGCGCGATCAAAACCCTTAGCTCATTTCTTAGCCCATCCTCCAACCGAACGCATCGTTCATACTCCATTGACACCATTCCTCGAGCGAACGGCCTGCATAGAAACTCACCTCATACTCACCACAGACTTACTCCCCAGACCAAATTGTGGATGCTTTCCTTTGAGCATCCATATAACTAGCCCCAACATACTTTCCTTGAATGACTCCTTAAAGAAATCCCAATAATCAGTCCACTTGTCGCATCTCTTTCACCGTGAGCCACCATTGGTAGGCCTCGCCTCAAAAGAGAGACACGACCCCTTCAAACTTCTCCTCCACCGTGAAATCTAGGTCAACCATTATACGCTCCACCACCTCCAACCAATATTTAGCGGAACTCGGGATACACTAGAGACTCCCCGAAATACTTTAGCCCCATTGTTTCTCAACCTTTCGGGCACAGATTTTTGGGCTCCTATGCCCATACCAGCCTCAACCACTCTTTCTAAAACCCTTAGTACAGCCTGATACACCACGTCCTCTCCTCCTATCTCGGTCTTGGAATTCCACATCGCCAGATGGTGGATCCGATATCCCACTTGCACCATGACTCGACCTACGGGTTCGACATACTATCCTATTTCTATCGCGTCCACATGGCTGACGCCCCCACCTCTTGTACTCATTCTTCTAGTTCGTGTTTATCTGATTTAAAAATTTTATGAGTCATTAGTTGTTTCCACTAATTATCCCCGATCAATCTTATGAAACATAGTTTTAAAAGTGATTCTTTCGAATTCGAACCTATCTACAGTTTTCAGTCTTCCTATTTTAGGAATTATGCACACACAACGTCCATACAAGTAACATTCATTACCTAAGGGTATTTTTGTCATTTCGCTACCCAGGGGTATTTTTGTAATTTTATCCTACAGGTGTATTTTCATAATTTTCCAAAATAAGGTTTCGGGTGATTTGGCGAAATAAGGGTATTTTGGTAATTTTCCAACTCGGGGGTATTTCAGTAATTTCGCAAATCTGGTGGTGTGCTGGTAATTTCACAAATTTAAGATATTTTGGTAATTTATAAAATCTGAGGTTATTTTAGTAATTTTGAAAATTTGGGGGTGGTTTAGTAATTTTGCCAATCCGGGGTATTTTCACAGATCATAGGTATTTTTTTTCAAAGTAAGGATATTCTAAAATTTTTGTGAGAAAACAGTGGTTGGTCTCTTTCGGGTTTTAATTGTAGTTTTGGCTCACAACACGCATCAGAATTAGGGTGAATAGTCACTACGCACTGTAGGATTCTAGTGGAAAGGAGGTGAGTCACTAGGACTGCTAAGTACCAAGCTTTCCTTAATCCACCCTGACATGCATATGCTTATTGCCACACTGTCATGGCTAAAGTGAACAATCACTATGCACCTGTGAGATCCTGCAAGAGAAGGTGAGTCACCTGACCGCTTAAATACAAAGCTCTTCCTGGATCTACTCCTAGACATGCATATGCTTGCTACCACACTTTAGTCTTGTGACTTGTTTATAGGTTTTGTTTAATGAAGTTAAGTCTTATGGATTTTAAGAATTTGTTTGTTCTAAGCCTAGAGTCCATCAAGTTCTAACCTAAATAGTCTACGTCCCATAAGCCCAATTAAGCCCACATTTATATCACACAATGGTTTAGGTACTTACCATGCGAACTTAGCTTGAGACGCAGTGCCATCTTGAACTAATAGACCTTTACTAATAAAATCCATGTTTTAAAACCCATTTTTAAAAACCTTTTGGGCCCAAAATCCCAAAGCTGAGTTTTGAACCGGGCTTTGATACCAATTTGTAACACCCCAAACCCTGGCCAAACACTACTACCGGATCTGGTATGTCACTAAGAAAATTTTCGTAAAACAATCGTGTCGACAAAAGCCCAAATAGAAAATTATATAAATTGTGCCTTAATAACCAAAAGCCCAAAACTTTATTACATATCCTTGAAAGAAATTAAAATGAGAATAAATACTAAAGGCCCATTTTAAGTCTAAAGTGTAAACAAATGGCCTATGGCCTTATTACAACGTAGTTTAAATCCATCATATAAAGTACTCTAAAAAAACCACTATGGGGAAACTTCGTCGCCGGATCCACCTTCTTTTGCATCTCACCTTGCGCTTCACTCCAGCCTGGTCCGATGCACTAATCATCACCTGAAAAGTTAGTTTAAAGGGGGTGAGTCACGAGACTCAGTGTGCAACTCTCATGTACCACTAGATTTGGGCCTCATTAAACATAATGATAAATTCATTTACATGGAACATATAATATGCAAAGCCTAACCCATTTGCCTAGGTTTCCATCTGCTACATGCCCCCGTACCAACCAACACACCATTGGGGATTTCTACAATCAACCCACACCGCTACTCTCCAAGATGGTAGTCAAGCTGCTCATCAACATATATGGGCCAAGCCCTTATAAAATATAATGGTCAAGCCCGTATAAGCGCTCACGGTATTAGCTGCCATAAGAATTCACCAGAAAATCATTACTCATATACATGTACATATAACTTCCTCCTTTCATCACCCAACTCATGCAACATGCACATTAATTTAAAACATGTACAACAGCTTTACTTGTAACATATAATCGATTATTTACTAACACGAGGTCCATCGCTTAAATCGAGATTACGCTTTAATGTCACATGTAAATCTTACTTAACACATATATATATATATATCATTAATCGATCTAGACGGTAGGAAGTGTTACACACCTAATTTTCGTACTAATACTTTCTCTATGTCTACGCTACTATCACTTGAGGCCACCACTATCGGTCCCCGATCTGACTTTGATGTCGGCCCACACCCCGATGGCCAATCTCGCACTACCGAAACAGATCACTTCTTGTATTTGGGTGTTGGTTGTATAGATCAAACCTTTTTTGCCAGACTGTTATTCGAGTCCATCCTTAATCACTAAATCATTTAAACGATGAGATCCAATTACTTAACAACTATAACTCTTAAATCAAATTCTTACCTAATTAATTGAATCCCGATTGTCGTTGAGAACTCGTCCTCCCCCTTCTTACATTCGGCCATCATCAAAAGTAATTAACCAATCCCAAAGATCGAAAGCCATCTAACACTTTATGCCATTCGGCCGAAAATATAAGAACAGAAAGGTAGCCATTCGGCCGAACCTACCCTTGGCCACCTACCTTCGGCTTTTCACAATTCGGCACTATGGATCTCGGCAAGAAAGGATTCGGCTTCTAAGATTAGAGAGTGAAATCAACAAGGCCTTAGAAAATCGATTCGGATCAGAAACTTGATAAAAAAAGAATGAAGAAATTGAAAAGAAGCAAAATCCCGAAACTTACCAAATTAGAGAGGAATATTCAGCTATGGTGCACCTTCGGGAAAATGGAACTACCCTTGTAGATTCGGCTATGGGAGATGAGGGTATGATCAAAGGGATTCGACTTTTAGAAGAGATCTAGGAGAAAAGAAAAGAACTAGAGAGTTTTTAGCTTTTGATAAAAATCCCGGAGGGATAAGCTGATTTGGTTTCGGCTAGAAAGAAAAGAGAAAAGGAAGCAAGAAGATGCTTGAAAATTCGGCTAACTATGGAAGAAGAGAAGAGAAAAAGAATAGGGGAGAAATTTTGGTAGAGAAAGTATGAGAGCTTAGCAGTGATTTCGGCAGAAAAGAGAAGAATGAATGGCACAATTTTGGCACATACACCTTAAGCCAAAACCGAATGCCCCTTTCTTTTCAGATTCCTCAAAGTTTTAGCTAACATCAAACACCTAAAGATGGCTCCTATCTTTCTAAGTTTACTTATCCCGTAAGAGTCTTAACTAGCTCCAACACCTCCTTCCAATATCGCTTTTTATTCACTTAATTAAAAACAATAAAACTCCTAAAAGAAGATGCCTTGTGCCACCCCTCCAAAGGCTCCTAAGTGCCAAATTTTGACCCAAAACTTGGGCTTGTGTGGCACAATTGGGCCTCTTCCCTTGCCTTTGACGCCAACTCCCTCCTTTCTTATGGCATCATTCTCTTGGCCACAAGCCCAAAATGTTCATTAAACTACTTGAAACTTTATTTTAACCCAAGTAAGCTTAAACAAAATATCTAATTTAGGCCTCTGTTTTAAACACATGAAACAAGCACCACCTATAAAAGCACAGGCCCACCTTTAGGATGTTATAGTTTTACCCCCTTATAATAAATTTCGGCCTCAAAATTTACCTGATCAAAAGAGATGGGGATACTGTTGTCGTATAATTTCCTCTGGCTCCCACGTCGCCTCCTCTGTGCCGTGATTCTGCCATAGAACTTTGACTAATGGAATAGACTTCCTTCTTAACATTTTCACATCTCGATCCAGAATTCGCACTGGCTCCTCCTCAAAGACAAATCTGGCCTTACTTCTATCTCTTCTACCGGTATTACGTGCGATGGATCGATAGATAATGTCTCAAAGATCGAGACATAGAACACGCCATGTATCTCGCTCCATTCAAGGCAACTCCAACCGATAAGCCACTGGGCCCACACGTTCTAGTACCCAGTAAAGCCCAATAAACCATCGACTTAACTTCCCTTTTCGACCAAACCTCATTACTTTCTTCCACGGAGATACCTTCAAGAAGACTTGATCACCTACCGCGAATTCCACCTCCTTCCACTTTAAATCGTAAGACTTTTATCGATCCGACGCTTCCTTTAGCCGAGCCCAGATAACTTTTCTTTCTCCTCGGTTCAAACTAACTCGACCTAACACCTTACGTTCACCCAACTCTGTCCAACATGTTGGGGTTACGACATCTTCTTCCATATAACACTTCATAAGGCGCCATCTGAATGCTAGTTTAATAACTATTATTATATGCAAATTTTTCCAAGGGCAAATACTCTTCCTAATCGCCTTTAAAGTCGATGATGCAACCCTCAAAGATATCTTCCAAGATTTGAATTATCCTCTGACCGACCATCGCCAGGTGGTGAAAGACGAGACTAAAGTCTAACCTTGTACCTATTGATTGATGAAGAGCCTTCCAAAATCGTGACGTGAACCTAGGGTCCCTATCTGATATGATCGACACTGGCACACCATGCAATCTTAGAACCTCAGCCACATACAATTTAGCCAGCTTTTGTAAAGAAAAGTCCACCCGAACCGGTATGAAGTGAGCAGGCTTTGTGAGTCAGTCAACAATCACCCAAATTGAATCCTTTTTAGTGGGTGTAAGAGGTAACCCACTAACAAAATCCATCGTGATTCTCTCCCATTTTCCATTGGGGAATTTTCACCGGCTGCAATAATCTCGATGGCACTTGGTGTTCAGCTTTGACCTGCTGACAAGTCAAACATTTTCCTACGACTTCTGTTACCTCTTTCTTCAGACCTGGCCACCAAAATTGCTCTCGCAAATCACGATACATCTTAACTCCTCCAGGATGCATAGCATAGGGGCTACTATACGATTCCCGAAGAATCCTCTGTCTTAGCTCATCATCCTTAAGCATGCAAATCTTCCCACGATAACACAGAACTCCATCCTTATTCAGACTATAGCCCTCCATTTCACCATCCCTCACTTGCAAAAGTCGAGCACTCAAGTCCTTATCTCCTAACTGCTTATCCTTAACCTGACTTACCCATGTTGCCTTTACTTGCAACTCAGCCATCAAACTTCCATCATCGAATAAACTCGAGTGAGCAAACATGGCTCTTAACTCCGATACTACCTTGTGACTTAACGCATCTGCTACCACATTCGCCTTTCTAGGTTGATATTCGATCGAACAATCATAATCCTTCAAGGGCTCGATCCATATACATTGTCTCAAATTTAGCTCCTTCTGAGTAAGGAGGTGCTTCAGACTTTTATGGTCGGTGTAAATTACCGACTTCTCCCCGTATAAGTAGTGCCTCCAAATCTTTAAGGCAAACACTACCGCTGCCAACTCCAAGTCATGCGTAGGATAGTTCAACTCATGCGGTCTCACCTGTCGAGACGCATACGCCACCACCTTTCCTTCTTGCATCAGCACACACCCTAAACCCGTGTGTGACACATCACAGTAGACGATAAATTCCTTTCCTGCCTCTGGCTGAATTAATACTGGTGCTTCCGTCAGGATTCTCTTTAGCTTCTCAAAGCTCTCTTGCTGTTTGTCAATCCATACAAACAATACTTCCTTCCCCAACAACTTAGTTAGAGGAGCCGCTATTAGAGAAAACTCTTTAACGAACCTTTGATAATACCCTGCTAAGCCTAAGAAACTCTGAACTTCCGCCACAGGCTTTGGTGGTTTCCAATCCAATACAGCCTCTATCTTTCTAGGGTCCACCCTGATTCTCTCAGCCGAAACCATATGTCCTAAGAAAGTCACTTCCTTCTGCTAGAACTCACACTTCATTGAACTTTACTAACAGCTGCTTCTCCCTTAGAGTTTGCAACACCACGCGAAGATGTTCATCATGCTCCTCCTCCAACTTAGAGTAAACCAGGATATCGTCGGTGAACACTACCACGAACCGATCAAGATATGCCTGGAACACCCATTCATCATATCCATAAAGGTCACCGGCACATTCACAACCCGAACGGCATTACCAAGAACTCATAATGCCCGCATCGAGTCCAAACGCCGCCTTATGAATGTCCCTTCTTTAACTTTTAATTGATGGTATCCGGACCTTAAGTCAATCTTAGAAAAGACTGATGCTCCTTTGAGCTGATCAAACAGGTCATCGATCCTCGGTAACGGATACTTATTTTTATCGTCAATTTGTTCAATTGACGATAGTCCACGCACATACGCATGGATCCGTCCTTCTTCTTTACGAACAGGATCGGTGCTCTCAATAGAGACACACTCGGTCGAATGAACCCACAATCCAATAGTTCCTGAATCTGAGCCTTAAGCTCCACCAACTCCTTCGGTGCCATTCTCTAAGGAGCGATAGATACTGAAGCTGTACCTGAAAGTAGGTCTATTCCAAATTCCACCTCGCGATTCGGGGGTAATCCTAGCAATTCCTCCGAAAAAAATCCACGAACTCCTTGACTGTTCGAACCTCATTAACAGTTACCTCCTTAGCATCCAATGCACTAATAAAAGCTAGATATGCACTACATCCCTTCCAAATCATCTTAATAGCTTTTAAGGAGGATATCACGTTGGACAAGTAATTCCTCCTTTCTCCTAACACAACCACTTCCCCGTCTTCTAGGGTACCCAACATCATACGCTTGTTCTCACAGTCCAATTTGGCATGATGCTTAGTTAACCAATCCATTCCCAAGATGAGGTTAAACTCTCCAAATGGCAATTACATCAAGTCTGACGGGAACACTACTCATTGAGTCTCTAAAGGTACTTCCCTAAACAGCTTGTCCACTATCCTAGATTGTCCTAGGGGACTAACCACAGTCATCTTCCGAGTGGTTATCTCATAATCTATACTTAGAGTCTCAGATACTGAGCATGCAACATAGGAGTGGGTTGATCCAATATCAATTAAAGCAATAAAAGGGTTATCAACGATAAGAACGCATCGATTATAACATCCCAAGGCCACGTCCTTCCTTCATGCGAAGCAGATAAACTAAACCCGACCGCTCAGATCCAGACACTGCAGACCTCCGCCAGATGCTCCTCGACCCCGATCGGGTCCATTTCTTCCTTTAGCTGTACCTCTACCCCTTAGTCTAGGCTGATCACCTCTCCTAGCCTGATTAGAACCTTGACCCGTAGGCTGCCCACAATCCCTCTGAGGACACTCCCTCATCAAATGTTCTGTGGATCCACACCTAAAACGTCCACCGATTTTCACCCTGCACTCCCCATAATGGGTTCTCCCACATATCGAACATGCTTGACTCTGGCCCGATAGAGTACGAGCTAGCCTATCAGTCCTAGGCCTCTTTTGAAAATTTTTAGTTGCTCTGGAGGGTCCAAAACTCCTCTTACTCCTACCCCAATCCTTATCCTTCTCTTGTTTCTCCACCCGTTTCACTTCCTCAACTATCTTAGCTTTATCTACTAGAACGACAAAAATTCTCTCTCGTTGCGGCGCGATCAAAACCCCTAGCTCATTTCTTAACCTATCCTCGAACCGAACGCATCGTTCATACTCCGTTGCTACCATTCCTCGAGCGTAACGACTTAGGTGTAGGAACTCAGCCTCATACTCCGCCACAGACTTACTCCCCTGCACCAAATTCAAGAATTCTTTCTTTTGAGCATCCATATAACTAGCCCCAACGCATTACTTTTCCGGAATGACTCCTTAAAGAAATCCCAATCAATCGGTCCGCATTGCACTCTCTTTCACCGTGAGCCACCATTGGTAGGCCTCGTCTCAAGAAAAGACACGACCCTCTTCAGCTTCTCCTCCACCGTGAAGTCTAAGTCATCCATTATAAGTTCCACTACCTCCAACCAATATTCAACGAAACTCGGGGATACACCAGAGACTCCCCTAAATACTTCGGCCCCATTGCTCCTCAACCTTTCAGGCACAGATTTTCGGGCTCCTCTGCCCATACCAGCCTCGGCCACTCTATCTAAAACCCTTAGTACGGCCTGAGACACCACGTCCTCTCCACCTGTCTGGTCCTCAAATTCCACCTCAGCAGCTGGTGGAACTGGTATCTCACTTCCTGACCCATGACCCGATCCTACGATTTCGACACGGTCATCTTTCCTCTACCGCGTCCACGTGGCAGACGTCCTCGACCTCTTGTACTCATTCTTCTAGTTCGCGTTTATTTGATTTAAAAATTTTATGAGTCATTAGTTGTTTCCACTAATTATCCCCGAACAGTTTTATGAAACATAGTTTAAAAGTGATTCTTTCGAATTCGAACCTATCTACAGTTTTTAGTCTTCCTATTCTAGGAATTATGCACACACAACATTCATACAAGTAACATTCATTACCTAAGGGTATTTTTGTCATTTCGCTACCTAGGGGTATTTTCGTAATTTTATCCTACAGAGGTATTTTCATAATTTTCCAAAGTAAGGTTCCGGGTGATTTGGCGAAATAAGGGTATTTTGGTAATTTTACAATTCAAGGATATTTTGATGTTGTTGTTGTTGTTGTTGTTGTTGTTGTTGTTGTTATTGTTGTGTTTTTTTTCTATGGGAAGATTCTGAAACACCCCACACCCGACCCACGAGAATGGATCGGATCTGGTATGTTCCTCGGTGTAAACCATTTCAAAATTCTATTGAATACTTTGAAAACTGTGTGTTTTGGAAGATAGTTTATTTGTGTGTTGGGCTCGAGTTGAAAACAAGTTTATTTTTTTTTTATAATGCAAACCCATAATCTCAGGTGACAAAAGTATTTAAGCTTGTTTTAAATTAAATGGGCTTAGTCTTTATAAAGCCCTAAATTCATAGCATAATAATCATAACAGAAATAAAATCATCACTATGGCCTTATTACATAAAACAAAACCCAAAATAAAATTTATACAGTACTTAAAATAAAATAAAGGTTCAAATAAAATTAAACTTCAAGTTTAACATGGCCACCACAAGTTCTGTAGTCCTGGATCCATTATTGCTCATCACCTAAAACATGTTCCCTAACGGGTGAGTCGATAGACTCAATGTGTAACCAACACTAAAATATAATAGAATTAGGCACACCATACATATCATGTTCATATACAAATTCAAAATAATGATGCAAACCCGAACCCAAACCTATATGCCATCCGCTACACTCCACCCGTACCAACCTGCACACCGTGGGGACTACTAAGTCAACCATCCATCCGCTACACACCATCGAAGGCAGTCGTTGCAGTCGACATGCTCATCGCTCACATAAAAGTTTGTGGCATAGCCACCCGATATTTGTGTCATGAGACACCACATTTAGATAATGTAACCGAAGTTACCACATTCACTTAACGTGACCGAAGTCACCACATTCACTTAGTGAGACCAAGTCGTCACATATTCTTAGTGAGACCAAGTCATCACGTTTCACTTAGTGAGACCAAGTCATCACATTCACTTCCCTTTCTCAAATAACCCGAATGCCCCATATTATTCATATCATGCATATCATACTTAATTTCACATTCATGTCACTTTTCACATGTTAAGTATAACATATTTCGTAATCCTAGTAAGAGAAGGAAAACGTACCTGAGTACTTTGTACCATAATATGCTACTTTAGCCACATTCTTACACTTTCAAATATATATCATATTTAAGCCATAAATCTATTAAGATTAGTGTGGGGTACACACCTGATTCGCTTAGCGATTCCTTGAGATTCCGAAAAGCTAGATCTAATGTTTAGATCCTTAGTCCCTACATTTGATTTATCACTTATTACTTAGCATAAATCCTATTTGGCTATAATATCCAAATCCTAGTAGGATTTGTAAAAAGACTTACCTTTGATGTCGATTTGATGATTATTCAAATCCCAAAAACTTGGTTTTCCTTCACCTGATATTCGGCCAACCCTGAATCTTATCATAGGTTAGTTTTCGGCTTTTTAATAATTAAAGAACCGATCTATGTAATCATACAAGCCTTGGCCGAATACTTTTAGGTGCTTACCTTGTGGATTTTTAAATCCCGAAAACTTCACCTTCCTCTTCCTTGAAATCGGCCAAATCCTAAATCCCTGAATCGGTTAGTTTTTGATTAATTTGATCTAAATACCTAAGATTGGGCCTTGGCCGAATGTATGAACACACTCACCTTGGAGTTCTCAATCCCGAAATTGATCTTTTACTTTAGATTCCTGCCGAAATCATATGTTAGATTTGATCTATCATTCAAGTATGGAAGAGACCTTTTTGGCCGAATGTACATAGATGTACTTACCTTGTTTTCAAATCCCGAGTGATCCTTTATACTAATTGGCTATGGCTCTTAGATGGACACAAAGTTTCAGCTTTTATGAAAGAATAGAAGAAGAAAAGAAAAGGAAAAGGGGAGAGTTTTGGCAGGGAGAATTCGGCTAAAGAGAGAAGAAGAAAGTGGTGCTATTTGCTAGAGAATTTCGGCAGGGGGTTCCCTTTAGGAGAAAAGAATGGAGAATGGCCCTTTATTTTCCCTCTTTGGCCGAAAATACTAGCCTTAGAATCCCTCAATCGGCCAACTCTTCCTATGTGATAAATTTTAATTTTATCAAATATTAAATTCCAACAATTATCTCCTAACTAGCCAAAATTCCAAAGGAATTAAAACTCCTCTCTCAAGATCCCTTGTGCCATCCAACTCTCTGCTTATGGAAGCAAAATAAAACTTCTTTTATTTGCTTCCTAAGTGACTCGATCCCTGGCCCAAATACACTTGCATGTGGCGCCATTTCCAGAGGCCCTAAGTGGCATCTTCAGGCCACTTTTCCAAGCCTGTTTGTGTGTCAAATTTCACATACTTTTATTTTAAGGCCACCTGGCCCTAAGTTCCTCCTTTAAACTTTAAAACCCGACATTCTGAGGTCATTTCTAAGTTTCCTAAAATTTTCGTTCGGTTCTATAAAGTTGACATTTTCTAGGTTTCCAAAATGTTTAGTTTCCTCTTTTAGCTTAGTTTCCAAAATGTTTACTTTCCTCTTTGGCTTAGTTTCCAAAATGTTTACTTTCATCTTTTAGCTTAGTTTCTAAAATGTTTGCTTTCCTCTTTAGCTTAGGTTTCCAAAATGTTCACTTTCCTAATTTACTTAGGTTTCCAAAATGATCACTTTCCTATTTTCAACGTAACATTTCCATACATTCTCGTGTTTCCAAAATGTTCAAAATCTATTCAAAACATATAAAACATGTCTTTTCATACAATTTGGCCAAAATGCATAGACCCTTTTTAGGATGTTACAGTTCCACCCCTTAAAATAATTTCGTCCTCGAAATTTTCCTAACTAAATAATTGAGGGTATTGCTATCGCATTACCTCCCTCCTCGGTTCCACAAGCTTCCTCTAATCCATGATTGTGCCATAACACTTTGACTAGAGGAATCAACTTTCTTCGTAACACTTTCACGTCATGTTCCAAAATTTGAATCGGCTCTTCCTCGTAGGTTAAGCCTGGCCTTAGCTCCACTTCTTCAAGCTGGAACTACGTGAGAGGGATCCGATCGATAGTGACGTAGCATGGACACATGAAATACGTCGTGCATCTGCTGCTGCAACTCGTGGCAACTCTAGCTGGTATGCCATGGTCCCACTCGCTTTAGTACCCGATAGGCCCTATAAACACAGGGCTTAACTTCCTTTCCGACCAAACCTCATCACCTTCTTCCATGGTGAGACTTTAGAAACACTTGGTCTCCCACTTCAAACTCTATTTCCTTCCGCTGAGGTTAGGATAAGACTTACGCCTATCCGAGGCTTCCTTTAACCGTGCTCGAATTATCTCAACCTTCTTCCGTTTACGCCACCATCTACGGTCCCAAAACTCGGACGTTCTCCTAACTCGGCCTAACAAGTAGGAGTACGACACTTCCGTCCGTACAATGCTTCATATGGTGCCAACTGTTATTGTTGTAGGCGATAACTGTTGTTGTAGGCGAACTCTGCTAAAGGCAAGTAATCCTCCCAACTTACTCGAAAATCCATCACACATCCTCTCAACATATCCTCCAACACTTGTATTACCTGCTCAGACCGCCTGCGTCGATTGTGGATGAAAAGTCGTAGTGAAATCCAACTTGGTGCCTAAAGCTTGGTGAAGTGCCCTCCAAAATTGAGACATGAATCTTGGGTCTCTATCTAAAATAATTGACACCGGCACTCCGTGTAGTCTCACGATTTCTGCCACATATAGCTTGGCTAACTTTTGAAGAAAGTAATCCACTCTTACCGGGATGAAATGTGCGGATTTAGTCAAACAGACCACTATTACCCATACCGAGTCCTTCTTAGTAGGTGTAAGGGGAACCCCACTAATGAAGTCCATGGTAATTCTTTCCCACTTCCATCGCAGAATGCGGATTGGTCAAGCAATCTCGATGGAACTTGGTGTTCAGCCTTAACTTGGCGACACGTCGACATCTTCCCACAGATTCAGAACTTCTCGTTTAAGATCAGGCCACCAAAATTGTTCTCTTAAATCTCAGACAACTTAATGCCTCCGGATGCATAGCATAAGGGCTACTATGCGCTCTCGAAGAATCCTCTGTCTTAACTCCTTGTCCTTGGCATACAGACTTTTCCTTTGTAGCACAATACTCCTTCATCATTAACCTCATAGTCCTCCAACTCTCCGTTCTGTGCTTTTTGTAACTTAACACTTAAATCCTCATCAACCAACTGTCCCTCTTTCACCTCCTTCAACCACGTTGGCTTGACTTGCAACTCAGCCAACAGGCATCCATCCTCATACAAGCTTAAATGGGCGAACATTGCTCTTAGGTCCGACACAACTTTCCTACTTAGGGCATCTGCTACTACATTCACCTTGCCCGGGTGATATTCTATCGAACAGTCATAGTCTTTCAGTAATTCCACCCACCTTCGTTGCCTCAAGTTTAACTCCTTCTGAGTCAACAGGTACTTGAGACTCTTGTGGTCTATGTAGATCACTGACCTTTCTCCATAAAGATAGTGCCTCCACACCTTAAGAGCGAAGACCACTGCTACCAATTCCAAGTCATGGGTTAGGTAGTTCACCTCATGCGGCCTTAATTGTCGAGACGCGTAAGCGACTACTTTTCCATCTTGCATAAGAACACATCCTAACCCCGTATGTGAAGCATCACAGTACACCACAAAATCCTTTCCTGCCTCAGGCTGAATCAACACTGGAGCTTCCGTTAATACCTTCTTAAGTTTTTCAAAACCCTCATGTTGCTTATCCGTCCATACAAAGGGTACTTCCTTCCTCAACAACTTTGTTAATAGCGCGGCTATTGATGAAAATCCTTCCACGAACCTTCTGTAATAGCCCGCCAATCCTAAGAAACTACAAATTTACGCCATCGACTTAGGTGGTTTCCAATCCAACATGCCGATTTTCTTAGGATCCACCCTTATTCCTCTACGGACACCACGTGTCCTAAGAAAGCAACTTCCCTAAGCCAAAATTCACCCTTGCTAAATTTGGCATAAAGCTTCTTCTCCCTTAATACTTGCAACACAATCCAGAGATGCTCATCATGCTCCTCTTCAGACTTAGAATATACCAAAATATCGTTGATGAACATTACAACGAGCCTATCTAAGTAAGGTTGAAACACTCGGTTCATCATATCCATGAATGTGGTTGAGGCGTTTGTTATCCCAAACGGCATTACCACAAATTCAAAATGGTCGTATCTTGTTCTGAAAGCTATCTTATAGATATCCACCTCCTTTACTTTTAACTGATGATATCCTGACCTTAAGTCGATCTTTGAGAACACTACCGCTCCCTTCAGCTGGTCGAACAAGTCATCAATCCTAGGTAAGGGATACTTGTTCTTGATGGTCACTTATTCAATTGGCGATAGTCAATGCACATACGCATAGTTCCGTCCTTCTTCTTCACAAGCAGACCGGTGCTCCCACGGAGACACTGCTTGAGTCGAATAAACCCACGATCCAACAATTCTTGGATTTGAGCCTTGAGCTCCACTAACTCCTTTAGCGCCATTCGGTATGGAGCGATTGACACAGTGTTGTTCCAGAGCAAGTCTATTCCAAATTCAACTTCTCCATCTAGGGTATTCTGTAATTCCTCCGAAACACATCCTCAAAGTCCCTTACCGTTCGACTCTTTTGACACCTTCCTCCTTTCCATCCAACGACTTACAAAGGCTAAGAATGCCTCACACCCTTTACGAACCATCCTTTTAGCCTTAAGCACCGAAACTACATTGATCAAGTAGTTTCTTCTTTCTCCTATCATAATGACCACCTTATCCTCAGGGGTCCTTAGTTACATTCGTTTAGCCGCACAATCTAACACGGCTCGGTGCTCTACTAACCAATCCATACGAAGTATGAGGTCAAATTCCCCGAAGGGTAACTCCATTAGGTCAGCCCGAAAGCTCGCTCCCTGAGTTTCTAGGGGTATATTCTAAAAGATCTTATTCACCACAATAGTTTGGCCTAATGGGCTTACTACCGTCATCTCCCTATCAGAAAGTTCAGAGTCTAGGCCTAGTGTTTCAACTACACTACAGGCAACATAAGAATGGGTTGAGCCCACATCAATTAAAGCATAATAGAGTTTGCCATGAATGAGGAACGTACCGATTATGACGTCCGACGCGTCTCCATCCTCCCTACGACGAACCGCATAGACCAAACCCATGCCTTGCCTTAGTATTAGCAAAGACCGCCACGTCCTCCGCCAAAGCACCATTACCTCATTATTTGAACCTCGACCTCGTTGAGGTCAGCTGTCCTCCCTATCACCGATTAACATTACGAGTTGTTGGTGCTTTTCATCTGATATCTTTGGACAGTCCTTGAGCATATGGTCCTTGGACCCACACTTAAAACATCCTCCCATCTTTTTCCAACACTCACCTAAATGCTTCTTTCCACAATGCTCACAAGGACGATACTGCCCTCTGGTACCAACTTGCTGACCCTTCGACCCCTCAGTTCTGGGCCTTTTCTACATATTTCCCGATGATCCATAACCCCTCTTGGGTCTATTCCTGTCAGAGTTCTGCCTAGTCGAGTCTTTGATTCCCTCAGCTACCTTAGCCTTTTCAACCAACGCGGAGAACTCCCATTCCTGATGTGGAGCTATCAATAATCATAGGTCATCCCTTAATCCGTCCTCAAAATGGACACAGCGTTCATGTTCGGTTGCGACTACTCCTCGAGCATATCGGCTTAACCTCAGAAATTTAGCCTCATATACTGCTACAGACTTGTTCCCTTGAACTAGTCCTAGAAAAGCTTTCCTCTACTCATCAATATAGCGTGTGCCGACATATTTTTTCTGATATGCCTCCTTAGCATACTCCCAAGTCAGATCCTCAGCTGTGGCACCATCCTGAACAGTTAACCACCATTGGTACGCTTCATCACGTAACAGTGCCACCATCCCTTTCAACTTCTCTTCAGGGGTCAGGTCGAGCTCATCCATAATACGCTCGATTGCTTCCAACCAATACTCGGTTGTACTGGTGCCACACCGACACTCCACTAAACACCTCGGCCCCGTTAGCTCGTGAGTCGCCGGGCATGATTTTTGAGCTCCGTATTTCCACATGCTCGCCACCATTTCCAAAACTCGTAACATAGCCTTCGACACAGCATCATCCCTCGTCTGAGCTTGCTGCTCGACATTAACAGTTGGGGGTGGTAGTGGCGGTGGTAACTCATTGTCAGACCTTTGACCCGATCTAACGGGTTCGATACGATTATTCTTCCTCTACCACGCCCTGACGACCACGCCCTCTAGAACTCATTTCTAACGTCGAGATCTGATTAAGTTTTATAAATTAGTACTTTTGTTTCACTTTATTACATGCCAAGAAATTTTATGAAAAGGAATTTAGGAGTGGTTCTTTCAGATTCATACATTCACACAGCCTTTTCATTCATTCATACATCCATCAAACAATTATGAACCTTAGTTCATTCGAGAAACGTTGTACTTTTCATTTATCATTGTTTTCCACTACCCGTGGTATTTTCGTAATTTGTCCCCATGGGTATTTTTGTAATTTGTCAAAATAAGGTTCCTTGGTGATTTTGTAAAAGTATTTTTGGTATTTTTAAGTTCAGGGGTATTTTGGAAAATTTTAAAACTGAGGGTATTTCAGTAAATGTTTGGACCTTGGGGGTATTTTGGTAATTTTCCACAAAGCTGGGTAAATTGTAAAATTTTAGTAAATCGGGGATATTTGAAGTTGTAAAATTTTGAGGGTTCTTTTTGAGAAATTTATTTTCCAAAACGATGAAGTTGCAAAAATTTTGGAAGTTAGGGTCATTTTGGTAATTTTTTGTAAGTTAGGGGCAATTTTGTAATTTTCAAAAAATCAAGGTATTTTTCTGATAGTTTGCAAATTAGGGTTTTTGAACATTTTTGAAGTAATGAAATTTTGGCAAAACCGTTGAGTAGTTGGGCATTTTATAAACCAAGGGCATTTTTGTAATTTTACCATTAGGGGTATTTCTGTAAATCAAAAAATTTTTCGAGAATTTGTGTAAAAAGAAATAATTTTCATGAATTAAAGAGAGAACAATTGGTTTTAATAAATTTTTTTAATATTAGGGTTCTAGGAAAAAATGGCTAGTTCCCTTTCGGGTTTTAGTTATTGGGTTTAGCTTTATGACCGAGCCTCCCCGGTCGTATGGTAACCAAAGTTACGCACTCCAGTGGATTCGAGTGGAGAGGAGGTGAGTCACACTGATCGCTAAGTACCAAGCTCCCATCAAACCATTCCTAGACATGCGTCTGAGGGGTTGCTACACCCACTAAGTCCCTCAGGTTGGGTGAGCGAAGCTACGCACTGTAGGATTCACCTGGAAGAGGAGGTGAGTCACTAGGACGCTTAAATACCAAGCTCTTCAGATCCAATCCTAGACATCGTACCATGGTTGCCACACCCTAACTTGATTGACTTAGCCATAGGTTTGTTTAGTGTATTAAGTCTTATGTATTTGTGTTTGAGTAGACTAATCCTAGGGTTCAAGTTCCTATCATGCTATTCTACGTTCCATTCCTTTTCTACCCTTCTATAATTCACATAATCACACGAGATAGATAGGGTACTTACCGGTGGATCATGAATTGAGACTTAGGGGCCATGTCATCATACTGCCCATTTTCGAAATATTTTCATAAAACCTCTTTTGGGCTTGTTGAAAACGTTTTGGGCCTTAGGCCACAGGCCGAGACACAGGCCGAGAGTTTAAAACTGGGCTCTGATACCAAATTGAAACACCCCACACCCGGCCCACGAGAATGAACCAGATCTGGTATGTTCCCTGGTGTAAACTGTTTCAAAATTCTTTTGAATACTTTGAAAACTGTGTGTTTTGGAAGATAGTTTATTTGTGTGTTGGGCTCGAGTTGAAAACAAGTTTTTTTTTTTATAATGAAAACCCATAATCTCAGGTGACAAAAGTATTTAAGCTTGTTTTAAATTAAATGGGCTTAGTCTTTATAAAGCCCTAAATTCATAGCATAATAATCATAACAGAAATAAAATCATCACTATGGCCTTTTTACATAAAACAAAACCCAAAATAAAATTTATATAGTACTTAAAATAAAATAAAGGTTCAAATAAAATTAAACTTCAAGTGAACATGGCCACCACAAGTTCTGTAGTCGGTCCATTCTTGCTCATCACGAAACATGTTACGACAACGGGTGAGCCGATAGACTCAATGTGTAACCAACACTAAAATATAATAGAATTAGGCACACCATACATATCATGTTCATATACAAATTCAAAATAATGATGCAAACCCAACCCAAACCTATATGCCATCCGCTACACTCCACCGTACTCAACTTCGCACAGTGGGGACTACTAAGTCAACCCTCCATCCGCTACACACCATCGAAGGCGGTCATTTGCAATCGGCGTGCTCATCGCCCACATAAAAGTTTGTGGCATAGCCACTAGATATTTGTGTCATGAGACACCATATTTAGATAATGTAACGAAGTTACCACATTCACTTAACGTGACCAAGTCACCACATTCACTTAGTGAGACCGAAGTCGTCACATATTCTTAGTGAGACCAAGTCATCACGTTTCACTTAGTGAGACCGAAGCCATCACATTCACTTCCCCTTTCTCAAATAACCCGAATGCCCCATATTATTCATATCATACATATCATACTTAATTTCACATTCATGTCACTTTTCACATGTTAAGTATAACATATTTCGTAATCCTAATAAGAGTAGGAAAACGTACCTGAGTACTTTGTACCATAATATGCTATTTTAGCCACATTCTTACACTTTCAAATATATATCATATTTAAGCCATAAATCTATTAAGATTAGTGTGGGGCACACACCTGATTCGCTTAGCGATTCCTTGAGATTCCGAAAAGCTAGATCTAATGTTTAGATCCTTAGTCCCTACATTTGATTTATCACTTATTACTTAGCATAAATCCTATTTGGCTATAATATCCAAATCCTAGAAGGATTTGTAAAAAGACTTACCTTTGATGCCGATTTGAAGATTATTCAAATCCCGAAAACTTGGTTTTCCTTCAACTGATATTCGGCCTGAAACACCCTACACCCGGCCCACGAGCCTTGACTGGATCTGGTATGTTCCCCGGTGAAAACCGTTTCAAATTCTTTTGTTACTTAGGAAAACTTATGTGCTTTTAAATAAAGATTGTTTTGGGTTGGGCTCGAGTTGAAAACAAGTTTATTTTTATATTGAAAATCCATTTATTTCAGTTGACAAAATATTTAGAGTTTGTTTTAAATAAAAATGACTTAATCTTTAAGTAACATAAATTCGTAACATAGTAATTAAAACAACAATAAAATAATCACTATGGCCTTATTACATAAAATAAAACCCAAAATAAATTTTCAGAGTACTTAAATAAAATAAAATGTCCAAATTAAATAAAACTTGAATCTGAGCACGGCCACCACAAGTTCTGCCGTCCCGGTCCATCACTGTTCATCACCTGAAACATGTTCCCACCACGGGGTGAGTCGATAGACTCAATGTGTAACCAACACCAAAACATAATAGAAATAGGCACACCATACATATCATATTCATATAAAAATTCAAGATAATGATTCAAACCCGAACCCAAACCTATATGCCATCCGCTACACTCCACCGTACCAACACTGCACAGTGTGGGGACTACTAAGTCAACCTCCATCCGCTACACACCATCGAAGGCGTCATTTGCGGTAAATGACGTGCTCATCGCCCACTTAAAATATTGTGGCATAGCCACCTGATATTTGTGTCATGAGACACCACATTTAGATAATGTAACCGAAGTTACCACATTCACTTAGTGAGACCAAAGTCATCACATATTCTTAGTGAGACCAAAGTCGTCACATATTCTTAGTGAGACCGAAGTCGTCACATATTCTTAGTGAGACCGAAGTCGTCACATATTCTTAGTGAGACCGAAGTCATCACGTTTCACTTAGTGAGACCGAAGTCATCACATTCACTTCCCCTTTCTCAAATAACCCGAATGCCCCAAATTATGCATATCATATTTAATTTCACTTTCACAACACTTTTCACATGTTAAATATAACATATTTCGAAATCCTAGTAGGAGTAGGAAAACGTACCTGAGTACTTTGTACCATAATATGGTACTTTAGCCACATTCTTACACTTTCATATTAACATATATATCATATTTAAGCCATAAATCTATTAAGATTAGTGTGGGGAACACACGGTACCTTAGCCATAATCTTTCACTTTCATATTAACACATATAATGAATTAAAGCCGTAAATCTATCAAGATTTAGTGTAGGGTACACACCTGTTTCGCTTAAGGTTTCCAATCCAAATCCCGAAAAGCTTGATCTAATCCCTTAGATCTTAAATCTCTACATTTAATCAATCATTTAATACTTAGTAAGCTATTCGGCCAAAAATCTAAATCCTCGTAGGATTAGTACACTAAAACTTACCTTGGTGCCAAATCCTGAAATCTTCACTATACTCTTTCTTGTATTCGGTAAAGCTTTAAATCACTTTAACAAATTAGTTTGACTTTTGAATAAATATGAACTAGATCTAAAACACCAAAAATAGGCCTTGGCTGAATATTTGCATGTCTTACCTTGTGGATTTTAAATCCCAAATTCTTCGAATAACTAGGGAACACGCTGCCTATGGTGTACCTTGGAAAGGAACTTCTCCTTCCTTGTAGTTGACACTTAGTAAATCCCAAATTCACCTTCCATATTCGATCAATAAAATATAGGAGGATTAGACTAACTTTAGCTTAAAAGAAAGGAATACAATTATAACTATAGATCCTTACCCTTTATATTGAAATCGACGGATCCCTCCTAACACCACTTGAGATTGGCTTAGAGACTTGATGGACAATTGGCTATGATCCCTTATGTATTCGGTTTCAATGATGAAAGAGAGGAATAATAGGCTTAGAGGAATCGGCTAGGAGGCTAAAAGAAAAGAGGAAAAAGAATGGATGCTCAAGAAGAATTTGGCGGAGGAGAGGAGAAAGAATATTTGGCAAAAGAAAGAGAGGAGAATGAATAATGAATAGTCCTAGTCTCATCCTTTTATAGCAGAAATTACTAGGCCAAGAATCCTTTACTTGGCCATCACTCTTCCTCATTCTCCTAATTAAAGAATAATTCTTCATTTATCCACCTATTTAGCCAAAATTCTAAAAGGAATAAAACTCTTCTCTTGAGAGTCCCTATTGCCGTCCATTGCTTCCTCTCTAAGTAATTAAATAAAAAATCACTTAAAGCTTTAGCTAGGTGCCGTCCACCCCCTTCCCTTGATGAGCCGAATTTAAACTTGTTCTTATTGGACTCCTTGTGGCCATACGAGGCCCAATTTATCCACCTAAGTGGCATCACTCCTTGGGCTTTAAGTGGCATCTTCAGGCCACTTTTCCAAGCCTGTTTGTGTGTCAAATTTCACGTACTTTTTCTTTTAAGGCCTCCTTGCCTTAATTACCTCTTTTAAACTTTAAAACTCGACATTTCTAAGTCATTTCTAGGTTTCCAAAAATTTTCGCGCGGCTCTGTAAACTTGACATTTCTTAGGTTTCCTAAAATGTTTACTTACCTCTTTTAGCTTAGTTTCCAAAATGTTCACTTTCCTCTTTTAGCTTAGTTTCCAAAATGTTCACTTTCCTATTTTTAATGTAACATTTCCATACATTTCCAAGTTTCCCGAAATGTTTACTTTCCTCTTTTGAATCATTTCCAAATCATTTCCTTATATTTCCTTACATTTCCTTACATTTCCTTTCATTTCCTTTCATTTCCTTTCATTTCATTTCATTTCCTTATATTTCCTTTCATTTCCTTTCATTTCCTTACATTTCCTTACATTTCCTTTTATTTCCTTACATTTCCATACATTTCCTTACATTTCCTTACATTTCCATACATTTCCATACATTTCCTTACATTTCCATACATTTCCATACATTTCAAGGTTCTAAAATGCACAAAATGGGATTCAACCTCTTCCTCAAAGTACTTCACTTGATGCCATAACCCTTGCACCTTAGGTGGCGTCCCTTGCCACTTTTCCACATCACTTCTTGTTTTTAACTTAAAACCAATAATTGTCCAAAGCTTTCTATTCCATCCTAGGATTTTAAAAAAAAACTTAATTCACTTCTAAACACTGCAAAAACCTACTACTCATGAATTATGCACAAACGCATAACCCCTAATCTAGGATGTTACAGTTCTACCCTCCTTAAAAATAATTTCGTCCTCAAAATTACTTACTAATAGTCGCATACAATCCTTCTCACCGCACAATGCTTACGCTGCACTCGATCTTAATAGAACCATCATACTTTCGGGCACAATCTCTAAGTTCACGTCCCTTAGAACTCATTTCTAACGCCGCTATTTAATCTAATTAAGAAGTTTTATGTATTAAAAAATTGTTTCAGCGATTAACTGAAGAAGTTTTATGGAAATTTTTTTAGAAGTGGTTCTTTCATATTCATACATGCACACAATCTTTACATTCATACATCCATCAATCAATTATGAACTTTCGTTCATTCGAGAAATGTTGTAGTTTTCATTGTTGTTGTTTTTCCACTACCGGGGTATTTTCGTAATTAGATCCCTCTGAGGATATTTTAGTAATTTGTCAAAACAAAGTTCCTTCAATAAGGGTATTTTGGTAATTTTTGAAATCCGGGGTATTTGATAATAAACCGAGGTAACTTTATAAATCTTAATAAATCGGGGATATTTTAGAATTTACAAAACTTGAAGGTTGTTTTAGAATCATTTTCCAAATCGTTGTTGCAAAATTTTTGAAGATCGGGGTCATTCGGTAATTTTGTAACTCGGGGTATTTTGGCAATTTTAGGTTAGGCGTAATTTCGTAATTTTTTCTTCCCATAATCAAGGTATTTTGATATTTTGTAAATTTAGGGTTCCTTTAAGCAAAGTAGTGAAATTTTGATAAGAGCGTGGGTATTTTGAAATTCCATAAACCAAGGGCATTTTCATAATTTTACCATTAGGGGTATTTTAGGTAATTTGCAAATTAAAAATTCTTAGAAAGTTTTCGAATAATAATTTTCATAATTTCAAAAGGGTAGTTTGTTGACTTTTTAAAACTAGGGTTTCCATAAAATACTGGCTAGTCCCTTTCGGGTTTTAGTTATAGGTTTAGCCCGTGATTAAGTCCTCTTGGTTAGGATGAACCAAGGCTACGCACCAGGTAGGATTCGAGTGGAAAGGAGGTGAGTCACACGGACTGCTTAAATACCAAGCTCCCACTGAAACCAATCCTAGACATGTGCACCATGGTTGTCACACCCTAACTCGGCGACTTAGACACAAGTTTGTTTAATTGTGTATTAAAGTCTTATGTAATTGTTGGGGTACACTAGTCCTAGGATTCAAGTACTTAATCTCTATTATCGTTCCATTCCATTTCTACCCTTCTATAATTCACATAATCACAGATAGATAGAGGTACTTACCCGGGTGGATCATGGGTGGAGACTTGGGTGCCATGCCATCAAACTGTCTACTTTCGAAATATTTTCATAAAACTCATTTGGGCTTGTTTTGAAAACGTTTTGGGCCTTAGGCCACAGTAGAGAGTTTAAAAGCGGGCTCACGATACCAAATGAACCACCCCACACCCTACCACGAGCCTTGATCGGATCTGGTATGTTCCCGGTGAAAACCGTTTCAAATTCTTTTGTTACTTAGGAAAACTTGTGTGCTTTTAACGAAAGATTGTTTTGGGTTGGGCTCAATTGAAAACAAGTTTATTTTATATTGAAAATCCATTTATTTGATTGACAAAATATTTAGAGTTTGTTTTAAATAAAATTGACTTAATCTTTAAATAACATAAATTAAGTAACATAGTAATTAAAACAACAATAAAATAATCACTATGGCCTTATTACATAAAATAAAACCCAAAATAAAGTTTGAGTACTTAAATAAAATAAAATGTCCAAATTAAATAAAACTTGAATCGAGCATGGCCACCACAAGTTCGCCGTCCGGTCCATCATTGTTCATCACGAAACATGTTCCCACCACGGGTGAGTCGATAGACTCAATGTGTAACCAACACCAAAACATAATAGAAATAGGCACACCATACATATCATATTCATATAAAATTCAAGATAATGATGCAAACCCGAACCCAAACCTATATGCCATCCGCTACACTCTACCAGTACCAACTTTGCACAGTGGGGACTACTAAGTCAACCCTCCATCCGCTACACACCATCGAAGGCGGTCATTTGCGATCGGCGTGCTCATCGCCCACTTAAAATATTGTGGCATAGCCACTGATATTTGTGTCATGAGACACCACATTTAGATAATGTAACCGAAGTTACCACATTCACTTAGTGAGACCAAGTCATCACATATTCTTAGTGAGACCAAGTCGTCACATATTCTTAGTGAGACCAAGTCGTCACATATTCTTAGTGAGACCAAGTCGTCACATATTCTTAGTGAGACCAAGTCGTCACATATTCTTAGTGAGACCGAAGTCATCACGTTTCACTTAGTGAGACCGAAGTCATCACATTCACTTCCCCTTTCTCAAATAACCTGAATGCCCCAAATTATACATATCATGCATATCATATTTAATTTCACTTTCACATCACCTTTCACATGTCAATTATAACACATTTCGAAATCCTAGTAGGAGTAGGAAAACGTACCTGAGTACTTTGTACCATAATATGGTACTTTAGCCACATTCTTACACTTTCATATTAACATATATATCATATTTAAGCCATAAATCTATTAAGATTAGTGTGGGGTACACACGGTACCTTAGCCATAATCTTTCACTTTCATATTAACACATATAATGAATTAAAGTCAGAATCTATCAAGATTTAGTGTAGGTACACACTGTTTCGCTTAAGGTTTCCAATCCAAATCCTCAAAAGCTTGATCTAATGCCTTAGATCTTAAATCTCTACATTTAATCAATCATTTAATACTTAGTAAGCAATTGGCCAAAATCCAAATCCTCTTGGGATTAGTACACTAAAACTTACCTTGGTGCCAAATCCAAATCTTCACTATACTCTTTCTTGTATTAATAAAGCTTTAAATCACTTTAACAAATTAGTTTCGCTTTTGAATAAATATGAACTAGATCTAAAACACCAAAAATAGGCCTTGGCTGAATATTCGCATGTCTTACCTTGTGGATTTTAAATCCCGAAATTCATCGAATAACTAGGGAACATGCGGCCTATGGTGTACCTTCGGGAAAAGAACTTCTCCTTACTTGTAGTCGACACTTAGTAAATCCTGAAATTCACCTTCCATATTTTGATCAATAAAATATAGGAGGGATTAGACTAACTTTCGGCTTAAAAGAAAGGAATACAATTATAACTATAGATCCTTACCCTTTATATTGAAATCGACAGATCCCTCCTAACACCACTTCAGAGATTCGGCTTAGAGACTTGATGAACAATTGGCTATGATCCCTTATGTATTCGGTTTCAAAGATGAAAGAAGAGAGGAATAATAGGCTTAGAGGGAATCGGCTAGGAGGCTAAAAGAAAGAGGAAAAGAATGGATGCTCAAGAAGAATTTCGACAGAGGGAGAGGAGAAAGAATATTTGGCAAAAGAAAAGAAAGGGAGAATGAATAATGAATAGTCCTAGTCTCATCCTTTTATAGCCGAAATTACTAGGCCAAGAATCCTTTACTTGGCCATCACTCTTCCCTCATTCTCCTAATTAAAGAATAATTCTTCATTTATCCACCTATTTAGCCAAAATTCTAAAAGGAATAAAACTCTTCTCTTGAGAGTCCCTATTGCCGTCCATTGCTTCCTCTCTAAATAATTAAATAAAAAAATCACTTAAAGCTTTAGCTAGGTGCCGTCCACCCCCTTCCTTTGATGAGCCAAATTTAAACTTGTTCTTATTGGACTCCTTGTGGCCATCGAGGCCCAATTTATCCACCTAAGTGGCATCACTCCTTGGGCTTTAAGTGGCATCTTGAGCCACTTTTCCAAGCTGCTTTGTGTGTCAAATTTCACGTATTTTTCTTTTAAGGCCTCCTTGCCTTAATTACCTCTTTTAAACTTTAAAACTCGACATTTCTAAGTCATTTCTAGGTTTCCAAAAATTTTGTGCTCTGTAAACTTGACATTTCTTAGGTTTCCTAAAATGTTTACTTACCTCTTTTAGCTTAGTTTCCAAAATGTTCACTTTCCTCTTTTAGCTTAGTTTCCAAAATGTTCACTTTCCTATTTTTAATGTAACATTTCCATACATTTCAAGTTTCTAAATGTTTACTTTCCTCTTTTGAATCATTTCCAAATCATTTCCTTATATTTCCTTACATTTCCTTACATTTCCTTTCATTTCATTTCCTTTCATTTCATTTCATTTCCTTACATTTCCTTTCATTTCCTTTCATTTCCTTACATTTCCTTACATTTCCTTTTATTTCCTTACATTTCCATACATTTCCATACATTTCCTTACATTTCCATACATTTCCATACATTTCCTTACATTTCCATACATTTCCATACATTTCAAGGTTCTAAAATGCACAAAATGGGATTGAACCTCTTCCCTCAAAGTACTTCACTTGATGCCATAACCCTTGCACCTTAGGTGGCGTCCTTGCCACTTTTCCACATCACTTCTTGTTTTTAACTTAAAACCAATAATTGTCCAAAGCTTTCTCTTCCATCCTAGGATTTTAAAAAAAACTTAATTCACTTCCAAACACTGCAAAAACCTACTACTCATGAATTATGCACAAACGCATAACCCCTAATCTAGGATGTTACACGGCCAACCTTGAATCTCATCATAGGTTAGTTTTTGGCTTTTTAATAATTAAAGAACCGATCTATGTAATCATACAAGCCTTGGCCGAATACTTTTAGGTGCTTACCTTGTGGATTTTTAAATCCTGAAAACTTCACCTTCCTCTTCCTTGAAATCGGCCAAATCCTAAATCCCTGAATCGGTTAGTTTTTGATTAATTTGATCTAAATACCTAAGATTAGGCCTTGGCCGAATGTATGAACACACTTACCTTGGAGTTCTCAATCCCGAAATTGATCTTTTACTTTAGATTCCTGCCGAAATCATATGTTAGATTTGATCTATCATTCAAGTATGGAAGAGACCTTTTTGGCCGAATGTACATAGATGTACTTACCTTGTTTTCAAATCCTGAGTGATCCTTTATACTAATTGGCTATGGCTCTTAGATGGACACAAAGTTTCAGCTTTTATGAAAGAATAGAAGAAGAAAAGAAAAGGAAAAGGAGAGAGTTTTGGCAGGGAGAATTCAGCTAAAGAGAGAAGAAGAAAGTGGTGCTATTTGCTAGAGAATTTCGGCAGGGGGTTCCCTTTAGGAGAAAAGAATGGAGAATGGCCCTTTATTTTCCCTCTTTGGCCAAAAATACTAGCCTTAGAATCCCTCAATCGGCCAACTCTTCCTATGTGATAAATTTTAATTTTATCAAATATTAAATTCCAACAATTATCTTCTAACTAGCCGAAATTCCAAAGGAATTAAAACTCCTCTCTCAAGATCCCTTGTGCCGTCCAACTCTCTACTTATGGAAGAAAAATAAAACTTATTTTATTTGCCTCCTAAGTGACTCGATCCTTGGCCCAAATACACTTGCATGTGGCGCCATTTCCAGAGGCCATAAGTGGCATCTTCAGGCCACTTTTCCAAGCCTGTTTGTGTGTCAAATTTCACATACTTTTTATTTTAAGGCCACCTGGCCCTAAGTTCCTCCTTTAAACTTTAAAACTCGACATTTTGAGGTCATTTCTAAGTTTCCTAAAAATTTCGTTCGGCTCTAAACTTGACATTTCCTAGGTTTCCAAAATGTTTAGTTTCCTCTTTTAGCTTAGTTTCCAAAATGTTTACTTTCCTCTTTTGGCTTAGTTTCCAAAATGTTTACTTTTCTCTTTTAGCTTAGTTTCCAAAATGTTTGCTTTCCTCTTTTAGCTTAGGTTTCCAAAATGTTCACTTTCCTAATTTACTTAGGTTTCCAAAAAAGGTCACTTTCCTATTTTCAACGTAACATTTCCATACATTCTCAGGTTTCCAAAAATGTTCAAAATCTATTCAAAACATATAAAACATGTCATTTCATACAATTTGGCCAAAATGCATAGACCCTTTTTAGGATGTTACAGATTCTGTTGACTTTGTAAATCGGGGTATTTCTGCAAATCATAGGTATTTATTCAAAGTAAAGATATTCTAAAATTTTTGTGAGAAAAAGCAGTGGTGGTCCCTTTCGGTTTTAATTGTAGTTTTGGCACATCAACACGTGCTCAGTAACTAGGGTGAATAGTCACTCACGCACTGGTAGGATTCTAGTGGAAAGGAGGTGAGTCACTAAGACTGCTTAAGTACCAAGCTTTCCCTGAACCCACTCCTAGACATACATATGCCTATTGCCACACCCTGTCATGGCTAATGTGAACAATCACTATGCACCAGGTGAGATTCCTGCGAAGAGGAGGTGAGTCACTCGGACTACTTAAATACCAAGCTCTTCCGGATCTACTCCTAGACACCACACTTTAGTCTTGTGACTTGTTTACAGGTTTTGTTTAATGAAGTTAAGTCTTATGGATTTTAAGAATTTGTTTGTCTAAGCCTAGAGTCCATCAAGTTCTAACCTAAATATTCTACGTCCCATAAGCCTGTTAAGCCCACATTTATATCACATAATGGTTTAGGGTACTTACCTGGCGAACTTGGCCGGAGACGCACTTACCATGCTGAACTAATAGACCTTTACTAATAAAAATCCATGTTTTAAAAACCCATTTTTAGAAAACCTTTTGGGCCCAAAATCCCAAAGTTGAGTTTTGAATCGAGCTCTGATACCAATTTGTAACACCCCAAACCCGGCCCAAACACTACTACCATATCTGGTATGTCACTAAGAAAATTTTCGTAAAACAATCGTGTCGACAAAAGCCCAAACAGAAAATTGCATAAATTGTGCCTTAATAACCAAAAGCCCAAAACTTTATTACATATCCTTGAAAGAAATTAAAACGAGAATAAATACTAAAGGCCTATTTTAAGTCTAAAGTGTAAACAAATGGCCTATGGCCTTATTACAACGTAGTTTAAATCCATCATATAAAGTACTTTAAAAAAAATTAATATGGGGAAACTTTATCGTCGGATCCACCTTCTTTTGCACGGCCACCTTGCACTTCACTCCGGCCCGGTCTGATGCACTAATCATCACCTGAAAAGTTAGTTTAAAGGGGGTGAGTCACAAGACTTAGTGTGCAACTCTCATGCACCACTAGATTTGGGCCTCATTAAACATAATGATAAATTCATTTACATGGAACATATAATATGCAAAGCCTAACCCATTTGCCTAGGTTTCCATCCGCTTTGCGCCCGTACCAACCAACACACCATTGGGGATTTCTACAATCAACCCACACATTTACTCTCCAAGATGGCGGTCAAATTGCTCATCAACATATACCTTATAACATATAATGGCCGAAGCCCGTATAACGGTTCACGGTATTAGCCACTACGATAATTCATGGTAAAAACCGTTACTCATATACATGTACATATAACTTCCTCCTTTCATCACCCAACCCATGCAACATGCACATTAATTTAAAACATGTACAATAGTTTACTTGTAACATATAATCAGATTATTTACTAACCTGAGGGTCTGTCGTTTAAATCCGAGATTACGGCTTTTAATGTCACATGTAAATCTTATGAACACATATACATATATATATTTATTATTAATCAGATCTAGACAGTGGGGAAGTGTTACACACCTGATTTTCGTACTAATACTTTCTCTACGTCTACGCTACTATCGCTTGAGACCACCACTATCGGTCTCCGATCTGACTTCGATGTCAGCCCACACCCCGATGGCCAATCTCGCACTACCGAAACAGATCGCTTCTTGTATTTGGGTGTTGGTTGTACAGATCAAACCTTTTCTGCCTGACTGTTATTCGAGTCCATCCTTAATCACTAAATCATTTAAACGATGAGATCCAATTACTTAACAACTATTACTCTTAAATCAAATTCTTACTTAATTAATTGAATCCTGATTGTCATTGAGAACTCGTCCTCCCCCTTCCTACATTCGGCCATCATCAAAAGTAATTAACCAATCCCAAAGATCGAAAGCCACCTTACACTTTATGTCATTCGGCTGAAAATAAAAGAATAGAAATGTAGCCATTCGGCCGAACCTACCCTTGGCCACCTACCTTTGGCTTTTCACAATTCGGCACTATGGATCTCGGCAAGAAAGGATTCGGCTTCTAAGATTAGAGAGTGAAATCAACAAGGCCTTATAAAATCGATTCAGATCATAAACTTGATAAAAAGAATGAAGAAATTGAAAAGAAGAAAAATCCAGAAACTTACCAAATTAGAGAGGAGTATTCAGCTATGGTGCACCTTCGGGAAAATGGAACTACCCTTGTAGATTCGACTATGGGAGATGAGGGTATGATCAAAGGGATTCAACTTTTAGAAGAGATCTAGGAGAAAAGAAAAGAACTAGAGAGTTTTTGGCTTTTGATAAAAATTCTGGAGGGATAAGCTGGTTTGGTTTCGGCTAGAAAGAAAAGAGAAAAGGAAGCAAGAAGATGCTTGAAAATTCGGCTAACTATGGAAGAAGAGAAGAGAAAAAGAATAGGGGAGAAATTTTGGCAGAGAAAGTATGAGAGCTTAGCAGTGATATCGGCAGAAAAGAGAAGAATGAATGGCACAATTTCGGCACATACACCTTAAGCCAAAATCGAATGCCCCTTTCTTTTCAAATTCCTCAAAGTTTCGGCTAACATCAAACACCTAAAGATGGCTCCTATCTTTCTAAGTTTACTTATCCCAGAAGAGTCTTAACTAGCTCCAACACCTCCTTCCAATATTAGCTTTTCATTCACTTAATTAAAAACAATAAAACTCCTAAAAGAAGATGCCTTGTGCCGTCCCCTCCTAAGGCTCCTAAGTGCCGAATTTTGACCCAAAACTTGGGCTTCAGGTGGCCACAAATTGGGCCTCTTCCCCTTGCCTTTTGACGCCAACTCCCTTCATTTCTTATGGCATCATTCCCTTCTGGGCCACAAGCCCAAAATGTTCATTAAACTACTTGAAACTTTATTTTAACCCAAGTAAGCTTAAACAAAATATCTAATTTAGGCCTCTGTTTTAAACACATGAAACAAGCACCACATATAAAAGCACAGGCCCACCTTTAGGATGTTACACAAAATTTCGGCTAATACTAACCTTCTAAAGATAGCTCCTCATCCTATCCCTTATCTTTATCAAAACACCCATCCAAAAGTGTCCCACATCACACCACTTCCTCCCTCCTTTATCAGAATAATATCACATATTTTAAAATATTAAAATCCCCTATTGTGTAGCCACATTGCCGTCCCCTCCTAGCTCCCTTTAGTGCCGAAATTGGCCCAACTTTATGGGCTCCAAATGGCCACAAATTGGGCTTCTCCCTTTGCCTATTGACGCCATCTATAACTCCCTCCTACTGCGCCTCTTGTTCCTAGGCCACAAGCCCATTATGCCTATTACTCCCTCAATACTTTATTTAAACCCAATAGTCTCTAAACAAAATATTTAGCCAAGACCTCGGCCCATTCCTGAGCCCAATTTGCACCTCTAAACCTCAAATTAACATTTTAAGCAAACATCACATAAAATGCACAGGCCCAAAAATTCAGGATGTTACACTTTCGGAACAAAGGAATCTCAAGTTCCAACTTAAATTGTTCAAGTTTTTAAAGAAATCATGCTTTCAAATCTTTTTGAATTTTCGACATTAGGACAATAACTAATCAATCCGGTACCAATTTTGGGAGTTACAAGGGTGCTAATCCTTCCTCGACGTCATGACTCTCGAACCCTTTTTCTTGAATTTTGTAGGCCAAAATCAATGTTTTGAAATAAATCATTTTATAAGGTGATCCGATCACACCTAAGCAAAAAGGGATTGGTGGTGACTCCATTTTCGTTTTAAAGTCAATCCCGTCATTTTCTAAAAATTTAAAAATGGTTTCAAATAATTTGAAGTTTAATAAAAATTTTGAAATATATATTTTAAAAAATAAAAGAATAATTTTGAAGTAGATAATCTATAATATATATATATATAAACACAAGTTTAGAAAAACTTTTAAACTAACGAAAATACTATTTATTTTCTATCATATTACTAAATTGACATTTAAAAATAATTATAATATTTAATTTAAAACTATTAATTAAAAAGGTGACATAAAATAGAATTTGTAATAATTATACATGTAAAATAATTATAGTTTAATAGCAGTTGTGATAATTATATATTTAAAAATAATTATAATTTACATTCACATTTACATTTATTACTTAAAAATTTAGTTAAAATAATTAGAATTATGTTATGAATATCTTATTAAGTGGATGTCCATCAAGATAAGTTTTGATGTACTTTAAATTCTAATAGTCATTAGAAGTAGACATTTACTTCATTTATACTTCATTTATACTTTTTATGCTTATAAATAGAGACTTTGGAGAAGTTTTGTAAATATTCCAATTGACCAATAAAATACGTTATCTCTTTGCTCTCTCATTCTCTTTGTTCTTTACTCTTCGTCTTTTTATTTTATAACACGTTACCAACACGATTCTCTTTTATTTTATAATACGGTCTCTCTAAATTTGTTGCTCAAGTTGTTGTCAATTTCCTTTTAGAGCTATTGCAATTTCAGTCTTCGATTGAGGCTCGCGCACTATGGGTAATCATTATCCAAAGAAATTTATATAATCCTTACGTGGGTGATAAAGATGATGTTAAAGATCTTCAAATATATTTTATTATTATTTATTATATCATGTTTATTATAATTGGAGACTAATCATGACAACATGAATAGATAGATTTTTATTTGAAATCCATGTATGTTTGCGATGGTGATTATGAAATAAAGAATCTATTGGGACATTTATAAGTTCGTCCTATTAAATTTATTGCATTCCTCAAGTGAGCATAAGTATAAAGGAAATTAAAACCAATATTATTCAAATATGTGGTAGTATAAAATTAGTCAAAAGCTCTAAAAGAGCTCATATATTAATATCTTGTGATGGCTAATCCATTGGTTTTAAAAGATATTTATAATGGATCTTATATTGAGATTGTGAATGAAGAAAAGATTATATTGCATATGAATCGTTATTGCTATAAATATCTATTTTGAAAGAATGAAAAAAAGGAGGATTGAGTTATTGATTACTCTTGTTATTAAATTGAATTGACTTTAACTATCTTTGTGATATTCTTTTGTCATCATCCAAATTAAGGGATTGAAAGAAAAATATTTGGTGTGAAAAATCTACTTATGAGCAATGAATACGATAATTCTATCTAAAGCTTGTTATGGTTAGATGCACTGAAGTTGTAAGTTTTTTAAAAAGCGTGAGTATAACTCTGCGAGATTAGAATAAGTTCTCAATTAAAATTACGTGGAAAAATATTCTGATGAGAACTTGCAAAGAGAAAACTTATGTATGAAAAGTCATTGGTTATGTACTGTTATACACCGGAAATTAGTAATTTAGACTTTACATCTACTTAGACATTTCAAGTAGTAAATGTCACAATAGTACTTATATATGGATACAAAGTAAAAGGAATGACGGTAAAGTTATCAATTTGTCACAATTTATATTGACATTATTAGCATAATTGAAATGCATGTTAAAGTAAACAAAAAGTTTACTGATACAAATGCATTTACTACTTAGCGTGACCAGTTAGACCATCCTGGATCATATATGATGCGAAAATTAACTGAGAATTCATATGGACATTCATTAAAGAATCAGAAGATTCTTTAATTTAAAGAACTCCCATTTGTTGCTTGTTCTCAATGAAAATTTCTTTGTAAAAACTCACTAGCTAAAGTTGAGATTTAATATCTTACATTTCTGAAATTAATATGTGCTCATTCATCCACCATGTGGATGATTTTGATATTATATGATTTTGGTAGATGCATCTACATAATAATCACAAATGTGTTATCAACTTACAACTTTGTCATTTGCAAGATTACTTGTTTAAATAATTAATTCCAAATCATGCAATTAAGAGAATTCATCTTGCTAATAGTAACACTACAGCAAAACAGGTTTTTACCGACGCTAGGATAAAAAACGCCGCTATAAATCGAGCATTAGCAGCGCCTTTTTGGAAACACCGCTATAGATCGACCATTAGCGGCGCTTTCCAAAAAATGCCACTATAAATTGAGCATTAGCGGTGCTTTCCAAAAAACGCCGCTATAAATCGAGCATTAGCGGCGCTTTTTGGAAAACACCTCAAAAAAAATTAAGCAGAACGTCATCGTTTTATGTGGAGCTTTAGTGTCACTAGTGGCGTTTTTGCTATAAATCGATCATTAGCGGCACTTTTTAAGAAATGCCACTATAGGTCTACCATTAGTGGTGCTTTTTGAAAAACGTCGCAAAAAATTAAGCAAAACGCTGTTGTCTTATGTTGAGCTTTAGTGTCATTGGCGGCGCTTTTAGAAAAACGCCGCTATAAATCGAGAATTAGAGGCGCTATCTAAAAAACACCGCTATAGGTCGACAGTTAGCGGCGATTTTTGAAAAACGCCAAAAAAAATGCAAAACGCTGTCATTTTATGTTGAGCTTTAGTGTCATTAGTGGCGCTTTTGAAAACGCCAAAAAACATTTTATCTTTCTATTTATTATTTAAATGCTTTATTTATATTAATTAAAATATAATTTATTTTTAATTGAATACTTAAATTCTTCGAGAAAAATAATGACACGTAGAAAACATTTGAAAGTAAAACATAGAAAATATATGTTAGAAATAAAAAATTAAAATACTATTATTTTGAATAATTTTTAAAGTTTTTGGGTATATAACTAATTGTTTGTTAATTTATATATTAAATAAATTCTTATATAATCATAGAAGAGATAATATTAATTTTAAAATATTGAATTAATTATCATTACAGTTTAGGGTTTATAGTTTAGGATATATGATTTGGGGTTTTATGTTTAGGAGTTACTATTTTAATGGTTTAGGGTTTATGGCTTAGGGTTTAAGGCTAATATTTAGGGTTTAATGGATGTGATTTAAGGTTTAAGGTTAGTGCTTATGGGTTTATTGGTTAATGGGTTAATGGTTTAGGGGTTAAAGGTTATGTTTTTAGAGTTTATGGGGATATGGGATAGGGGTTTAAGGTTTAGGGTGGAAAATATATGTTAAAAATATGGAAAGCTATTATTTTAAATAATTTTAAAAATTTTTCGTATATGACTGATTGTTTGTTAATTTAATATTAAATATATTTTATATAATCGTAAAATAGATAATATTAATTTTAAAATATTGAATTAATTATCATTATAGTTTATGGTTTATTGTAACACCCCAATCCCTACATGCATTAAGCCCGGATTTTGGCATGCCACACAATTTAACGTACATTCAAATCATTTAACAAAGTAGAAATCAAATTCCAAAGCGATTAAGTGAATGCCTTTATCGAAAAATCGAAGTTCATTGAAAACCATAATTAAAAATACAAGAATTTGTCATTTGATCTATAACGTAGTAATTGATAAAAACTTTGGATTTATTTAGTGAAATATTTCATCGAAAAGTTTTAAAAGAATTTCCTAAGTTTCAATGATATTTAAGAAAAATTTTATTTTATATGAGAGTTATAGAAAAACATTTATAAAAACTAAACCAATCCAACTTAGGAAAACTAAAACATAATAAAATCCATCCACATAATAAAATCCAAAATTTAAGAGGCCTTATTCCATTGCCATAAAAATAGTACTTAATAAAATTATAAAAAAAGTCTTAAAATTTTATAAACCACCATTTGTAGTATAGCCTCCACACAAAGTCATCTTCACCCAAGCCTCCATCAAATATTATTACCGAGAGGGTAAAAAATTGGGGTGAGTTACTTAGAACTCAAATGTGTAACTCACTTACCATAGTCCACTGGCCAAAACCATTTAAGCATTTTTTGGGCCTAAGCCCATTACAAATATAATAATTTAGAATGTATGAAATGCAAGTGATATGCAATTCCCAAAACCAAACCTCGATTTCCATCCGCTACACACCAATTGCATTCAACTGAAGACACTGTGGGAGCTTTAGTCACCCACCCCACCAACACACCGAAATAGGCATTAAGCCGTATATCAAATTTCGTGGACAAGCCACCGAATTCACAGAGTTTACATGGCATTTGCCATTTTTCAGAATTGTGGCAGAGCCACCAAAATATTGTAGCAAAGCTACCAGAACTTCTCTTCATCAAATAGCCCAACCCATGCAATCATGTATATAGCATGCATAACAATCCATTCATATAATTATTCCAACATAAGGCCCATTATAAAAATTATTACAAACTAGCCCATTTCACATTTTTGGCCCACGAAGTCTCATATCACATAGGACCCATTTATCAATTATCACATATGGCCAAATTGTCAAATATCACATATGGCCCAATTATCAAATTTCACATAAGGCCCAATTATCAAGTATCACATATGGCCCATTTATCAAATATCACATATGGCCCATTTATCGATTATCACATATGGCCCAATTATCAAATATCACATATGGCCCAATTATCAAATATCACATATGGCCCAAATTGTCACTTTTATCGAATTAGCCCGTTAAGGCAAATTTCGTAATTTCCATGATCTTAATACAAATTTCAAAATTTTATCATTAAGGTGATAACTATGTTATTCTTCTCGATTTCACTAACTTGTGATTTCATCCAACAATTTATACGAGATAGTCATCTAACCCATGAGATACGGTGTGAGATTACACACCTGATTACGGTGAGAACTACACTCTCCCGCTCGTCAATATCTAAACACACATCACGATGGATTAGAACACTAATATTTAATATAAAACTATTCTAATGTTAAGCGATCTAGATCTTACCCTCGAAATCTCGAACAACCACTATTTGCGATTTCTTTCCGATCAAAGGTTCAGAACCACGAGTAAATAATGGTTCGGGGTACGTACGACTTCGAATAATTGATTTTCGCCGGATGAGGGTCCACAACCCGATGGAAAGTCTCGGATTCCCGAAACAGTCCTTCTCTTGAATTTAGGGGGAATAATGGAACCACCCCTCTTTCGAACACTATTAACAACTCTTTTCGTCCCTATTTTGATTGCCTCCATTGACAAATAAATGTTAGTCAAACTAATATTCCCTTATCACCACCAATTGATTTTAAAAGCGAAATTGGCTTACCACATGATTCTTTCGTTAAAAAGGTGGAAGTCGTTTGATAGAGTCCTTATGATAGAATTGATTAATCAGTACAATCTTATCAAAATAGAAGGATAAAAAAAATAGAATCCCTTTTTGAAATAATCCCTTACCTTAACTGATGAAATCTCCTTTTTCACCCAATCTATAATAGCTATGATCAACTTAAGATGTAGAAAAGAAATCGGCACTCCACTATATCACTACAAAGAAAGAAGGATTTGATTGAAGGAGAAAAGATTAAAAATAAAAGAAAGATTCGGCTAAGGTTTTACCATCAACATTCGGCCATGGTGAAAAATTAGAGAGAGGATGATGTTTGAGAGTCTTTTAAGAGAAGTAAAGAAGAAAAAGAATAGAAATGAAGGTTTGGATTTCGGTTCTCAAGAATAAAAGATGATTCAAAAGAGAACTTTGAATTAATGAACATTCGGCAATGAGAGAAAAAGGGGAGAAATAGTCTTTGATGTTTTCTTTTTCGGTCACAAAGAGGAGAGAAAGAAAATGATTTGAGGAGAAAGAACAACTCAAAACCGAAATGGTCAAAACTCAAATGGCCAAAAGAAAAGAAAAGAAAACGGTTTACCTTTGTCCAATATACATTCGGCTAAGAGGAGAGAATTAGAGAGAAATAAGCTTTGAGAAAAACACCAAATGACCAAAAGAAAGATGTGCACTACTAGCTCCTAATTCATCCAATTGCCTTCAAAATTTCGGCCAACCCTAGCCCCAAAAACCATCCAAGTACATGGACATAAAGTCAAAGTTTGGCCACTCCAAACTTTCCAAAATGTCTTCCTTGTTATGTGCCTTGTGTTCCCCCTGCTTACCTTATTCAAATGATTCTTTTCCTTAAGTTCCATGCTTACCTTAACTATTAGTCACCTTGCCATAAGTAAAATAGTCCAACCTTACCATAATTAAGGCTTGACCGACACATGCTATAAAGGTGCAAAAATAAAAGTCACCAAAATGCCATCAATGGGATTCGAACCTCTCCCACCAAGCAATCACTCATGCGCCACCACCACCTTGCTACTAGCTCATCTTATGCTAGTTTTTGACACTTAAATTTACTTAAGCCTCAAAGTTACTTAATCCACTTCAAATAAATACTCCTTACTAAAATTTATCCCAATTCCGAATAGTTCTCAAGTCTTCTCAAGACTATACTAATCATGCAAAATTTAATTATACACAAGTTAAGCACCAAAACATGCATCATATTAATACTCAAATTTTAGGATGTTACATTTATGGTTTAAGGTATATGGTTTGGGGTTTAAGGTTTAGGATTTATAATTTAGGACTTGTGGTTTAGGGTTTAAAATTGGGGTTTAAGGTTTAATGCTTAAGGGTTTATGGGTTAAGGCTTTTAGGGTTTTAGGGTTAAAGGCTTATGGGTTAAAGGTTACTTTTTAGAGTTTAAGGGATATGGGTTAGTAGTTTAGGGTGAATAATATACATTAAAAATTTGAAATACTATTATTTTAAATAATTTTAACTCTTTTTGGGTATATGACTGATTGTTTGTTAATTTAATATTAAAAGATTGAAGAACAGCTCTGTTTTATGTTGCATGTTTTGTGGCATTTTCAACAAAAATGCCAGAAAGAAGAAGTAATCATTTAAACGATACCATTTTATCTTTGTTATTATTGGCGTTTTTTATAAAACGCCGCTAAATGTATGCATTATCGGCGTTTTTTATAAAAGCATACAAAGTGTTCAAACAAACGACGTTATTTTCTGCTTATTTTTAGTGGCGTTTTGTGTAAAAGCATAAAAGGTCATCATTATTGCCATTTTTAAAGCGCCGCAAAATCCTATAACACAACTAAAACGACGTCATTTTTTTGTAGCCCCAAATTTCCCCAAAATTTGATATCCCCGATTTTTTCAACCTTATTCCCAACTTTTTTTCCCCTAATTTCCCAATTTCCCCCAAGTTCTTCTTCCCTAACTTCATTTTCCCGCAAAAGCTATTGTTTTTAAACTTCCCATCATATCTACTTTCCATATATATTTTTCTTATCTACTCTCTATCTTCCCCAAAAAGGCCGAAAAATCCAGAGGAGAAAAGGGGAGAAGGAAATTCTTTAAAATTTCTTTTTCTTGAATGTGAGAAGGGAAATCAGAGGTGAAAGGTAGGGGAAAACTTCATGTTTTATTCTATAATATATTTTTCTTAATTTGTCTGTAATTTTACTTTTATTTTCTTTTGTTGGTCCGAATGGATGAAATAAAAAGGGAGGTCAATTGCATCGAGGGAGAGGCCATGGATTTGGCATATTAAAGAAGAGCTTGGTTCGGTAATTGATCTTTGGTCGGTCAGAATCGTGTCGGGTTCTTATATAAAGAAAGTAGAGGAGCATAATTCAGTGTCGTATTCGGGTTTGTCGGCGCGCTACGTTTTGCATTCGGTAGACGTGTGGGTTGAAGGTTTGCCGAAGGAAGATTTTTTCTTGATGAACAAAAGGAGTACCGAGATTTGAATGGGACCATGGAATTGGAGAAAGCGGTTCAGAAGAAAGCATTTTTGGAATTGGTTAGTTCGATTCACTTCATTCTTGAATTTCCACTTATGGAATGAGGAATTTTGGTTTAATTATTTCCAAGTTTTTATGGGTTTTTAGTTTTTGCTGCTTGTTTAATGATGGAATTAAAGTACCCATTTTTTTTTTGTACTAAAAAAAGGAATATTTGAACTTATATATAGCAATATGCATCAAAACAATGAGTTTCATATCTTATTACAGCTTTGTATGTATATACTATATACCATTGTTTTGTATCATTGAATTTTTGCCATCATCGCTTTTGATTGCTTACAATAAGCTATTGTTTCAATTGTGGAGCCATTGTAGTTAGATTGTTGAAATTAAAAAGATGTTAGAAATTAGACACATGAATGAATTGTTGTTTTGATTGCTTACTCTGCCATCTCTTAGCTCGAATATTACTGAATCTTCAAAAAATGGAATTGGTCTTGTAGGAGCAACCTATATGTATTTGTAGAGATTTTAAAAGTCAGATTTTAAAATGGAATTGTATGCTTTCCAAAATGGTTGGATATTGAGATGTTTTATTGTTGTAATTGAGGTGTATAAATGTTGTTAATTGAGATGTTAAAGTGCTGCAAATTGAAGTGTTTAAATATTGTAAATTCAAGTGTTAAAGTGTTGCAAATTGAAGTATTTAAATGTTGTGAATTGAAGTTTTAAAGTGCTTCAAATTGAAGTGTTTACATGTTGTAAATTGAAGTGACTTAAGTACTGCAAATTGAATTGTTTAGTTCCTGGAAATTGAGAAGTTTATCGTTGTAATTGAGGTGTATAAATGTGTTACTTGGGATGTTAAACTATTGTAAGTTGAGGTGTTTAAATGTTATTAATTGAAGTGTTTCATTGTTGTAAATTGAGGTGCTCAAATGATGTAAATTGAAGTGTTTAATTGCTGTAATTTGAGGTGCTCAAATGATGTAAATTGAAGTGTTAAAGTGTTGCAAATTGAAGTATTTAAACGCTGTGAATTGAAGTGTTAAATGTGCTGCAAATTGAAGTGCTTACATGTTGTAAATTGAAGTGTTTTAAGTACTGCAAATTGAATTGATTAGTTCCTGGAAATTGAGATGTTTATCGTTGTAATTGAGGTGTATAATTGTTGTTAATTGGGATGTTAAAGTGTTGTGAATTGAGGTGTTTAAATATTGTAAATTGAAGTGTTTAATTGCTGTAAATTGAGGTGCTCAAATGATATAAATTGAAGTGTTTAATTGTTGTAAATTGAGGTCCTCAAATGATGTAAATTGAAGTGTTAAAGTGATGCAAATTGAAGTATTTAATTGCTGTGAATTGAAGTGTTAAAGTGCTGCAAATTGAAGTGTTTAATTGCTATAAACTGAAGTGTTAAAGTGCTGCAAATTGAAGTGTTTAAATGCTATAAATTGAAGTGTTAAAGTGCTGCAAATTGAAGTGCTTAAATGCTGTGAATTGAAGTGTTAAAGTGCTGCAAATTGAAGTGTTTAAATGTTATAATTTGAAGTGTTTTAAGTATTGCAAATTAAATTGTTTAGTTCCTGGAAATTGAGATGTTTATCGTTGTAATTGAGGTGTATAATTGTTGTTAATTGGGATGTTGAAGTGTTTAAATGTTGTAAATTGAAGTGTTTAATATATTGTTTTGTCTTATACCCTTTCCTTACAATCAAATTATTAACCCAACTTTATGGAAAAAACTAGCTTCCTCCCTTTTTAAGTTTGTCTTCTTTGTTTGCAAGTTTTGGATTATTTATTTTAAATTTTGATTAATTTAATTATATGTTTCAGGTGAAATTTCTTACATTATTGAAAAATTGACTTTCTCTCAAACATTTTCTCTTACCTATAATAAGTTAACATGTATACTTTCATCTTTCTTATCTTTTCTTTTTCTATTAAATTTATCCAAAATTGTAGTAGTTTCCTTTTAATAGATCAAAATCTTATATTATTTCTTATGCATCTAGAAAATGCAAGATATTGTGAAGTAAATTTATCTATCATTTTTTCTCGATTCAATAAATATCTTGAAAAAGCGCATAACTTATCATGTTATACATTACATGTGATAATTAAATGATAACAAATTAATTTATTCCATTTTAGTCTATAAATTATTTTCAAGTTTATTACCATACATATTTTGAAATTAAATCTTACATTTATTTTATTATTTTCATTGTAAATTATAAATTGTTTGCAAACAATTTGTAAGTCATATTGCCTTAACATGTTAGAAGCATTTATTTGGCTTAGTACTAACAAATCAATGTTACAGTGGGTCAACTTTGAATGCTATCAAGAGGCTTGTGAAGCTGATGCACTCAAGATGGAGATCATTCCAAACTCAAGGTTTGTATCTCTTTCTTACTATGTCGTCTCGATGGATTTCGATTTCTAAACTATAAAATTGGCTGTAGGAGGTCACTGGAATCAAGGTTCTTCAAGCTGAAACCATGGTAGTGCGACAATTAGGGTATAAAATTGTACCAATTATGGTTATGATGTATTAAATTGTAAAAGATCTGTCTAACCATGTGTTTTCCTTACATGATTAAGTTCATTGATCATGCTACTGGTATCAACGTACCTCAATCGTAATTCCTTATACGTCTTGTTCATGAATTTCCATTTTAATACGTCTTTAAAATAAATTATACATTTCTAAATTGGATTTGTGGCGTTTTTATAATATTTTAATTTTTTTTTATTTTTCATGACCTTTAGCGGCGTTTTTGGGAAAAGCGCCGCTAAAAGTCATGTTCTTTAGCAGCGTTTGTAGAGAAAGCACCGCTAAAGGTCATTTATATAGCGGTGTTTGTAGGGAAAGCGCTGCTAAAGGTCATGTTCTATAGTGGCGTTTTTTGGAAAGGCACCGCTAAAGATCATGTTCTTTAGCAGCGTTTTTTCACATAAACGCCACAAAATTTAGCGGCATCATCTATAGCGGCGTTGCAAATAGTTTTAGCGCGCTTAAAGGCTTAAAAAAATGCTGCTAAAAGTCTATTTTGCTGCAGTGTAATGAGTTTATATTTTAGTCTTTTATTGATTGAGTTTGAAATTTTTTTGTAAAAGTTTTTTTATTTATACGCATAATGGTTTAGAGAAATTATTGATTGAATGTCTTCGATTAATATCTAAATAATTTCTTATGAGAACTAAACTTGTAACAGCCTGATTTTGGGGCTAGTCAGAATAATGGTCTCAGGACCACTAAATCGAGGTTGAGGAAAATTATTTTAGTATTATTTTATGTATTATGGTATTAATATATGGCTATATGGAAATTTTGGTGCTTTAATTCTAGCAATAGCATATTTAATTGTGAAAAAGGATTAAATCGCATAAGATGCCAAAGTTATTTTATAAGGTAGGGGTACCTAATAGCTATAGAATGTAATTTGGAGGATTTTTAAGTGAAATTAGGCCATATTGAGGGTGTTGGTCGGCCATAGGAAGCTAGGGGGACAAGAGCATTAATTTTAGTCAATTTTGGTGACATTAGGTGATAAAGGATGAATAAAAAAATGCTAAAGATGAAAGATATCATCTTTCACAATCTATTCTTCACCTCCACCGAAAATTTCAAGCTTAAAGGGGTTTTGAATGCTTTAAAATTTTAGACAAGTTATCTCCCTACAAGTAAGTGATTTTAGAGGTCTTTCTTGGTGGTTTTTATGTTTTTGGAGTCCCTAAAACTTAAGCTAGCTAATGAGGGGACCAATTTACAATACGGTTGAAAGTATAGGGACTTTCCATGAGAGTAGTTATGTTGTTAGCTGAGTTTTCATGGAAGAAAATGAATGTTAGGGAGGTGAGAAAAAACTTTTGTGAAAGGTGTTAGCATGTAAACACCTAAATAGGACTTGAATGCAAAGATTTAATTTGTGTCATAAATGCATGAAATAGTTGGAATTTTGAGTAGTTATAAGAGAAATAAATGTTCAGTTAGGCTTTTTAATTGAGAAAATATATTGAAAAATAAATTACGAGCTTAGGGGCAAAATCGTAATTTTGCCAATGTATAAGGGCAAAAACGGTCATTTTTGCCCAAGTGTAGAATTTGATGTATTATGATCATAGAATGATCAAAACGAATGAATTTCATTGTTATAGATCAAGAAGAGCGCGGAATCAACCTGACCTTGGGAAATGCAAGGTGATCGAGTAAATTGCTAATTAACACGTTTTGAACCGAGGTAAGTTTATGTGTAAACAATGTATATTTTTGTAAAAATTATGTTGCTAATTAGTGTATGGCATGATTGAGAACATATGTGATTCCAGTGGATTGAATGATTATTGTATGAATGATGAAATAATCATATAAATGTGTAAAGACAACGTTTGATAGTGGCCTAAATGCGATACCACCTTATTGTTTATTTACGATGGGCTATGTGCGATATCATCATCTATTTACCATTTGGTGGGCTATGTGCGTTACCACCGTAACTAATCTTTTGGTGGGTTATGTGCGATACCACCGTAACTAATCTTTTGGAGGGCTATGTGCGATACCACCCTAATGAAGGCCAATGGTGGGCTAAGTGCTAAACCACCGAGTAATTTGACTTGAGTGATGGAGTTAGATATAGTGATGAATTGTATTATGTGACCTTGTGATGCTAAGTGTAGGGGAACTTGTTAATGAATGTATGAGGTATGCTTGTGATATGGTTGAAATGTGGGAATAGAGTAAGTGAGTAAGCATGATCATGAATGTAGATTATTTCTTGATTAGTATATTAAGCTATGAAATTGTTGATTACATATTAAAATGTTATATTGTTTACATGTAAACTTACTAAGCTTAAAGCTTACTCCCCTTACTTTCCCTTGTTTTATAGAGCTAAAGAGTCGAGCCGGGATACATTGATAACTAAGAGTCTGCCCTCACTATTTGCTCACCTCGGTATATTTAGACTTAGTGATTTTGTGTTTGGCATGTATAGGGGCTAGACTAGTTAGATTATTTTGTTATTTTGGCCAAAGATGTGTTGGCTCTTGCTAAGACAATTATTTTGTAAATTGCCAAGGTTGATGGCTCACCTTATCATTTATAAAATTATGAGTTACTTATGGGAGTTTATATTGAAATCATGAATTGTTTATTAGTATGATGAATAAAGTTATGTGGTATGAGCTAGGGGAATGTAAAGAACTTGGCAAACAGCCTCGTTCTCGTCCACATGGGTAGGCACACGGGTGTGTGTCTAGGCCATGTGTGACACACGGTCAACCCACGGGCGTGCAACCTGGCCATGTGTCCCCTACATGTTAGCAATTTAAGTCAGGATAGACCACAGACTAACCACACGGGCGTGTCCAGACCGTGTGAAATTAGTCAGTATCAACCACGGGTGGAAGACACGGGCATTTCTTGAGGGTACATGGGCGTGTCTTTTTCCACATGAAGTGTGCCCTGGCCGTGGGACTTTGGCAAAATGATAGGGTTTTCAGGGATGCTTTTTGGGCACATGGGCGTGTGAGACTACACACGGGCGTGTACTTTCTGTTCAGTTGAGAAAAAAATTTTATGGATCATAGGAGTTTCTGATATAGTCTCGAGAGCCCTCGTAGTTATCAGTGAGGTCTCGTAAGTCAAAATTAAAGTTGTTGTAGAGACTCAAGTAGAGTAGTCGTGTTGAGCCTAAGTGGCGATCAAATAGTTTTATACAATAAAGCCTCGTGCCAAATTTTAGTGAGGATTACGAGTAAGGGGTATTACATTTAGTGGTATTAAAGCTATGGTTTAGTCGATTCTAGGACCACCGTAACGTGTGTAGGAGTCTAGCTATACATGCCATAAGTGTATGATGATAGTGTTGTAGCTTCTAATGATTTTAAATTTGTTCTATATAGTACATGGATCTCAATCAGTCGACTGCTGATGACGTAGCTAGTAATGCACTAGCTCCCGCGCAAGGGACCACGCCTTTGCAGAGTGAACCCGAGACTAGGGATTAAGGGGAAGAGGCTCGGGAAGCCTTTCTTCAAATGATGAGTAACTGGTATACTGAGTACATACAAGTAAACCCCAATGCCCAACCTCCTCCACCTTATCCTATACCTCAGCCGTACCTGTGGCTCCCCAAGGTGTAGAAATAGTGAGGACAACTAAGGCCCTGGTAGACAAAATTCGAAAGCAAGGGGCTGAAGATTTTTTATCTAATATAGATGATGACCCCGAACGGGCGGAGTTCTGGCTTGAGAACTCAACGAGGGTTTTTGATGAACTCTCCTATACACCTGAGGAAAGCTTAAAGTGCATTGTGTCTTTGCTGAGGGACTCAGCATACCATTGGTGGAAAATGTTGACCTCAATGGTTCCTAAGGAGAGGGTAACGTGGGACTTCATTTTGTAAGAGTTCCAAAAGAAGTATATAAGTCAATGGTTTTTGGATCAGAAGTGGAAGGAATTCCTTGAGCTAAAGCAAGGAAAAATGACTGTGGCGGAATATGAGTGTGAATTTGTTTGGCTCAGTAAGTACGCACAAGAATGTGTGTCCACGAAAGTTATCATATGCAAGAGATTTGAAGATGGGTTGAATGAAGATATCAGACTCTTAGTCGAGATTTTAGAGCTAAAGGAGTTTGTGGTGTTGGTGGATAGGGCCAGTAAGGCCGAAAAATTGAGTAAGGAAAGGAGGAAGGCCGTGAGTGAGGCCCAGGACGCGAGAAAAAGACCGATGAGTAAATCTTATTAAGCTCAATCTAAAAGGTCCAAGAAAGTGAACCCTTGGGTGACTACATCAGTCGGGTTCAAGAGTTCAGGCCACCTCGATGGCAAGTTGGGCAAACCGAAGTCCAAACCGAAATGCCCAAGTTGTGGCAGAGATCACACTGGGGAATGTTGGGGAAATAATCGAAATTGTTACAAATGTGGTTCCCCCGACCATTTCATCCGAAACTGCCTTGAAAGAGATGATAAAGAGAAAGATCAAGAGGTGAGATCAAGTAATGTATCCTCTAGAGGTAGGCCACAAAAGAACTTGGGAGGTGGGACTAGTGATAGAGGTGCATCACGAGACTCTACTGTGAGGTCAGAGGGCCGGGCGCCAGCAAGGACCTATGCTATTCGCACTCGAGAAGAGGCATCATCGCCAGATGTAATAACGAGTACCTTTTCTCTTCATGACACCTTTTTTATTGCTTTGATTAACCCGGGGTCGACCCATTTTTATATTTGTATGAGATTGGCATTTAGTTTGAATATGACTACTGAGTCTACTAAATTTGTGGTAAAGGTGTCCAACCCGTTAGGAAAACATGTGTTAGTGGACAAGGTGTGTAGAACTGTCCCTTGACAATTAGGGCTCATTGTTTTTCGAAAAACCTTATGTTGTTGCTGTTTGATGATTTTGATTTGATTTTTGGTATGGATTGGTTGAATACCCATAGTGTTTTAGTGAATTGTGGTAGTAAATTCATTTCATTAAAACGTGAAAGTGGAGATGTTATTCGGGTTGAACCAGGTGAGTCAGATAATTTACCAATGATGATCTCTTCCTTGGTGGCTGAGAAATATTTGAGAAAATCATGTGAGTCATATCTTGCTTTTGTACTGAACACTCAAGAGTCAGAGGCAAGGATTGAAATAGTACCGGTTGTATGTGAGTATCCGAAGGTATTCCCGGAAGAGCTACTTGGATTACCTCTAATTAGAGAGTTCGAGTTTGGAATTGAGTTAGTTCTGGGAACGGCACCTATTTCTATCACCCCGTATAGGATGGCGCCGTTGGAGTTGAAAGAGATGAAGGTTCAACTGTAAGAGTTGACGGATAGGGGTTTTGCAAGGCCTAGCTATTCGCCGTGGGGTGCCCCAGTACTCTTTGTAAAGAAGAAAGATGGGTCGATGAGATCTTGCATAGACTATAGACAGCTCAACAATGTAACTGTGAAGAATAAGTATCTTTTACCAAGGATAGATAATCTATTTGATCAACTAAAGGGAGCTATGGTGTGCTCAAGATTTACCTGAGATTCGGTTATTACCAGTTGAGGGTTAAGGAGAAAGATGTTCCGAAAATAGCATTTCGGATGAGGTATGGCCATTATGAGTTTCTAGTCATGACGTTCGATTTAACGAATGCTCCTGCGATTTTTATAGACTTAATAAATCGTGTCTTCTGACCATATTTGGACAAGTTCGCAGTTGTTTTTATTGATGACATATTGGCTTACTCCCGAGATAAGAGTGATAATGCAGAGCATCTGAGGATTGTTTTACAGATTCTGAGAGACAAGCAGTTATATGCTAAATTTATAAGAGCAAGTTTTGGCTTCGAGAGGTTGAATTCTTAGGACACATTGTGTCGGTGAGGGTATTAGAGTTGATTCGGGAAAGGTCTCGGCTATTGTGGAGTGGAAACCGCTGAGGAATGTGTCAGAAGTTAGAAGCTTTTTGGGTTTAGTGGGGTACTATAGGCGATTCATGAAAGGATTCTCTATGATTGCTACTCCGATGAAGAAACTATTGCACAAGGATTTTAAGTTTGAATGGACTAAAAAATGACAACAGAGTTTCGAGAGATTGAAAACGTTGTTGACAGAGGCATCGGTTTTGGTACAACTTGAGTCGAGAAAAGAGTTTGTGGTCTACAGTGATGCATTGTTAAATGGTCTCGGTTGTGTGTTGATGTAAGAGGGTAAGGTAGTTGCTTACGCCTCGAGACAGCTAAAACCACATGAGAAGAATTACCCGACTCATGATTTGGAGTTGGCCGTGATTGTTTTCACGTTGAAGATTTGGCGACATTATTTATACGGTGAGAAGTGTCGAATCTTCACCGATCATAAGAGTTTGAGGTACTTGATGAATCAGAAGGAGTTAAATTTACGGCAATGACGATGGCTTGAATTATTGAAGGACTATGAGCTAGTGATCGATTACCACCCAGGGAAAGCGAATGTAATTGCAGATGCTTTAAGTAGAAAATCCTTGTATGCATTGAGAGCCATGAGCACGAGTTTGTCATTGTCTGATGATGGTGCTATACTAGCTGAGTTGAAAGCTAGTCCACTATTCGTTCAACAAATATGTGAAGCTCAAGATTTATCAGTACACCCGGGCAGTACGAAAATGTACAGTGATCTGAAGAAATTTTATTGGTGGCCGAGAATGAAAAGAGATATCTCGGAGTATGTAACAAAGTGTCTGATTTGTCAACAAGTGAAAGCTAAACATCAAGTACCTTCGGGACTACTTCAACCAGTGATGGTTCCTGAGTGGAAGTGGAATCGAGTCACCATGGACTTCGTGACGAGGTTACCTATGACTCTGAAAAAGAAAGATGCTTGCGGGTTACGTTGATAGATTAACGAAGTTGGATCACTTTATGCCGGTGCGTATTGATTATTCGCTAGAAAGGTTAGCTGAGTTGTATATTGCAGAGGTAGTAAGGTTACATGAAGTTCCTGTATCTATTATCTTGGACAGAGACCCGAGATTTACTTCGAGGTTTTGGAAGAAGTTGCAAGAGGCCTTGGGTACAAGATTGAACTTTAGCATCGCATTCCATCCTCGGTGATGGTCAATCGAGAGTGATCCAAGTTCTTGAGGATATGCTCACGATCTTGTGTGTTAGAATTGAAGGTAGTTAGGAAAGATACCTACCCTTGGTGAATTAAACACAACAATAGTTATCATTCGAGCATACGAATGGCACCGTATGAAGCCTTATATGGTCATAAGTGTCGGACTCCCTTGTATTGGACCGAGCTGAGTGAGAAGCAAATTCATGGGGTTGATTTAGTTAGAGAGACTGAGGAGAAAGTGAAAGTGATCTAGGATAGTCTGAAGACTGCTTCGGACTGACAAAAGTCGTATGCGGACTTGAAAAGAAAAGAAATTGAGTTTCAAGTGGGCGACAAAATATTTCTGAAAGTGTCCCCGTGGAAGAAAATATTGAGATTTGGTCGAAAGGGTAAATTGAGTCTGAGATTCATAGGGCCGTATGAGATTACCAAAAGGATTGGGCCAGTAGTATATCGCTTAGCTTTACCAGTAGAGTTAGAGAAAATTCACAGCGTGTTCCATGTGTCGATGTTGAGGCGCTATCGCTCCGATCCTTCGCATGTGATTTCTCCAACAGAAATTGAGATACAACCTGATATGACATATGAGAAAGAGCCGATTAAAATCTTAGCTCGAGAAGTGAAACAGTTGAGGAATAAAGACATAGCCATAGTAAAAGTGTTCTGGCAAAGACACGGTGTAGAAGAGACTACGTGGGAACCGAAAGAGACCATAAGAGAGTAATATCCAAACCTCTTTACCGATAAGATTTTCGAGGGCGAAAATCCTTAAAGGGGGACAGTTGTAACATCCCGATTTTGGGGCTAGTCAAAAATAGTGGTCTCAAAACCACTAAACCGAGGTTGAGGAAAATTACTTTAGTATTATTTTATGTATTATGGTATTAATATATGGCTATATGGAAACTTTGGTGCTTTAATTCTAGCAATAGCATGTTTAATTGTGAAAAAAGACTAAATCGCATAAGATGCGAAAGTTCTATTTCATAAGGTAGGGGTACCTAATAGCTATAGAATGTAATTTAGAGGATTTTAAAGTGCAATTAGGCCATATTGAGGGTGTTGGCTGGCCATAGGAAGCTAGGGGGACAAGAGCATTAATTTTAGTCAATTTTGGTGACATTAGGTGATAAGAGACGAATAAAAAATTGCTAAAGAGGAAAGATATCATTTTTCACTATTCATTCTTCACCTCCACCGAAAATTTCAAGCTTAGAGGGGTTTTGAATGCTTTAAAATTTCAGCCAAGTTATCTCCCTACAAGTAAGTGATTTTAGAGGTCTTTCTTGGTGGTTTTTATGTTTTTGGAGTCCCCAAAACTTAAGCTAGCTAATGATGGCACAAATTTACAATACGATTGAAAGTTTAGGGACTTGTCATGAGAGTAGTTATGTTGTTAGCTGAGTTTTCATGGAAGAAAATGAATGTTAGGGAGGCGAGAAACGACTTTTGTGAAAGGTGTTAGCATGGAAACACCTAAATAGGACTTGAATGCAAAAATTTAATTTGTGTCATAAATGCATGAAATAGTTGGAATTTTGAGTAGTTTTAAGAGAAATAAATGTTCTGTTAGGCTTGTTTATTGAGAAAATGTGTTGAAAAATAAATTAAGAGCCTAAGGGCAAAATCGTAATTTTGTCAATATACAAGGACAAAATGGTTATTTTTTCCCAAGTGTAGAATATGTATTATGATCATAGAATGATCTAAACGAATGAATTTCATTGTTATAGATCAAGAAGAGCGCGAAATCAACCTTGATCGTGGGAAAGGCAAGGTGATTGAGTAAATTGCTAATTAACACGTTTTGCACTGAGGTAAGTTTATGTGTAAACAATGCATATTTTTGTAAACATTATGTTGCTAATTAGTGTATGGCATGATTGAGAACATATGTGATTCTAGTGGATTGAACGATTATTGTATGAATGATGAAATAATCATATAAATGTGTAAAGGCAACGCTTGATAGTGGGCTAAGTGCGATACCACCTTATTGTTTATTTACGATGGGCTATGTGCGATACCATCGTCTATTTACCATTTGGTGGGCTATGTGCGTTACCACCAAAACTAATCTTTTGGTGGGCTATGTGCGATACCACCCTAATGAAGGCCGATGGTGGGCTAAATCTGAAACCACCAAGTAATTCGACTTGAGTGATGGAGTTAGATATAGTGATGAATTGTATTATGTGACCTTGTGATACTAAATGCAGGGGAACTTGTTAATGAATGTATGCGGTATGCTTGTGATATGGTTGAAACGTGGGAATCGAGTAAGTGAGTAAGCATGATCATGAATGTAGATTGTTTCTTACTTAGACTTTTAAGATATGAAATTGTTGATTACATATTAAAATGTTATATTGTTTACATGTAAACTTACTAAGCTTAAAGCTTACTCCCCTTTATTTCCCTTGGTTTATAGAGCTAAAGAGTCGAGCCGGGATACGTCAATAACCAGGAATCTGCCCACACTATCTGCTCACCTCGGTATATTTAGACTTAGTGATTTTGTGTTTGGCATGTATAGGGGCTAGACTAATTAGATTATTTTGTTATTTTGGCCAAAGATGTATTAGCTCTTGCTAAGACAATTATTTTGTAAATTGCCAAGGTTGATGGCTCACCTTATCATTTATAAAATTATGAGTTACTTATGGGAGTTTATATTGAAATCATGAATTATTTATTAGTATGATGAATAAAGTTACGTGGTATGAGCTAGGGCAATGTAAAGAACTTGGCAAACAGTCTCGTGCTCATCCACATGGGTAGGCACACGGGCGTGTGTCTAGGCTATGTGTGACACACGGTCAGCCCACGGGCGTGCAACCTGGCCGTGTGAAATTAGTCAGTGTCGACCACGGGTGGAAGACATTGGCATGTGTTGAGGGTACACGGGCGTGTCTTTTTCCACATGGACGTGTGCCCTAGCAGTGGGATTTTGGCAGAATGATGGGGTTTTCAGGCACAGTTTGGGCACATGGGCGTGTGAGACTACACACGAGTGTGTGTCTCTTCTAACACGGGCGTGTACTCCCTGTTCAGTTGAGAAAGAAATTTTATAGATCGTAGGAGTTTTTGATATAGTCTGGGGAGCCCTCGTAGTTATGAGTAAGGTCTCGTAAGTTGAAATTAAAGTTGTTGTAGAGACTCAAGTAGAGTAGTCGCGTTGAGCCTAAGTGGCGATCAAATAGTTTTGTATAGTAACGCCTCATGCCCGATTCCGACGAGGATTATGGGTAAGGAGTGTTACAAAATTTCCTATTTCAACATGAGATTATGTTGATTTACGTGTTGTACGCATCAAGCCAATAAGTTGTAATACTCCCCATTATAATTGGTTATTGGTCAAGAGCTAAATATTTCTCATCTTTGAATTTTTGTATGTACGTATATGTTCCAATTGTTCCACCAAAACGTACAAAGATGAGTGATCTTCAAAGAATGTTGGGAATATATATTAATTACAAGTCTCCTTGTATTATTAGATGTTTTGAAATTATTGGAGATTCAACTATGACATGATTTGTGATTACTATTTTGATTCGATAGCCTGACGTTAGGGGGATAGAAATAAAAACTCGTAATGAGTTAGCGGGAGAGTAATTTGAACTAGAAGTTCAACAATGATAACTTATTACAAGTTCCAAATATGAAAAATTCTCATAAAAGAAAATAATAAATTTAGATGGTCATATAGTGAAAGCAGGTGCTTCAGAAGAGACCCAAGACATAACTAATAAGTAAAACTCCATAAGAGATTCAGGTACCTAAAATTGAAGATTAAAATAGTGAAAATAAAGAAATCTCGATACGTTATGTCAATTCGAAAAAATGTAGAACCGATAATGAAACTGGTCGACAATGGTTTTACATGTAATATTATTGTTGAAATAATGAAATAAAAGGGGGATCTTAAATAAATCTCTTGAGAAATATAGATATGGAATAAATTGGTCAAAATAGAAAGACGCAACTCAAGTAAAATTAAATTTGTGGAGTTTTGGACGATGAGTTCAAATATCTAAAGGTATAAAGCCGTTGAGAGTACAAATGAACTAGTTTTGGAAAAAGCAGAATAAAAATATGAAGTTTTTCGCTAAGTCCGCATTGATTATGAAAATTTATAATATTTTTGTAGCGGATGAAATAACCTTTAGATATATTATTTTGAGTTCATAAAAGATATAACTTGCGCCTAATGGTTGTTATTATAACCTTTTATGAATCACTATATAGAAAAGTTTATACTAAAATCCTTGAAGCATTTAGAATGCTAAAATCATATTGAAATTCTCAAAAAAATTATTTATTTATGTAACACCCCAAACCTGGCCTGGACCTTATGGCCAAATCTGGCGATGACACGTGGTAGTGTGTTAGAAAACTGTAGCTTGTGTTGGAAAATCATAACTTTTGTTGAAACATTTTCTATTTAGAATTCCTCGCTATCTTTCATTAATTCTCAAATCGTGATTCATTTCCAAAACATTTTACTTTGTGGAATATTTTAAAAATAGTTTGTGTGTGCGTGGTATTTTGATAAATCATTCATCTCTTGTGAAAACCCGAGTTTTACCTACTTCTACCAGAAATAAATAGAAAACAGTATGAAATCCCAATTTTAGGTAAAAATCCATAGAGGCCATTATTACAGAAAATTACCCCAAAATAAAACTTAAAATCATAAATAAGTATTGAATAGCCAAAAGGGAGTCGTGTGGCCACGACTGAGTCCTCCGCCACACTGATCCGCCTATGTCTGGGGATTACCTATACAGATTAAACAAAAGGGGTGAATTTATATAAACTTAGTGTGTAATCCCCATGCAATCAAACAGACAATAACACATAGTCTCAGTTTGGCCTAAGCCCTTTTCAATATCAGAATCAATACCAATTTGGGCCTTAGCCATTTCAGTAACAATAAGCATTAGGGCCTTAGCCCATCACAGTACAGTAACAGTAACAGAAACAGATATGCAATCAAAAAATCCTACCCAACCAGCCTCTACACTCCATCTCCATCCAACCCTACACTCCATGTGGGGATCTAATCAACCCACCCATCCCTACACTCCAAGTAGTACCGGTTGCGGCACTAAACAGTAGTTTGCAGCTGAGCTGCCAGTAAGTTAGGCATGAAGCCTGGAAGTACACTTTCTCCAATCAATATCAATCCCCAACCCAATGCAATGCATTATACAGACATGTCATGGTATCATGTATAATCAGTACAATGTGAATAGCATGCTCATCATACAGACATACAAATCAATCTCATATAGGCATATAGCATCTTTCGGTCATTTGGTCAATTAGGGTCTAGGTAAACTTACGCCTACTAAGATGGTTCACGATCGTTTGGGCGACCGTGCAACCTTAGCAACTAATTAGTGAAAATGAGCTCACACACTCATGTTGTCTGCCCGTGTCGGCCCACATGCCCATGTGGCCCACACAGGTTAAGTTGGCCTTCGCTGTGTGGATCACACGGCTTTGGCCTAGAATCCCACATGCCCGTGTGGTGCACTCGTGTGGGCCCATACGCTCGTGTGGCCCACACGGCCCAATTGGTCAAGCACCTGTCTCTGATACTTGCCTTGCTCAACCATCACACAATTTGTGTCACTGCAAGATGACCTAGCTCGTCGACCACATGGGCGTGTTGTGGCTTACAGCCTTGCACACGGCCTACCACACAGGCTACCACACGCCCGTGTGGCGTCGATAGAGAGCTTTTTCAGCTTTTCACCGAGACACATTTTTCGTGTTTCGGGTACACACCTGTAATACTTCCAAAGTATAAGCATTCCCAAATGCACCAAGGCCTACAAATCATTATACACATCTTCGATTTAACCATTTAAAGAATTAAAACTAACAAACTCGTCGTTAAGGAATTACCCAAAACTTGACCCATCACGATAGAGGACCTTATAAGCACTTCTCAATCCAAGAATGAACCTCTTGTTCCAAGACCTTCGTCTAGACCATAAATTTCAGAAAAACTTTAGATTCTTACTCAAACGACATACGTATACGAGAGAAGGGAAGGAATTACTCACCGAAATCGTACCAACAAAATTCTCATTGCGAAAAGGGAACGATAATGGAAGTAAAATAGAAAAGGGAAAAAGAAAAGAGAGGATTTCGACAAGAGTGAAAGAAAAAGAAAAGCGAGACAGGAGAGAGAGAACTGAGAATTTCGGCAACATCCAAAAATCCCTTAATCCCCTCCTAGAAACTGGCCACAACTTTTCTCAACAACCAAATTCGAAACCCACTCAAACATTTCAGTGTTTCGACTAAACCAAAACACCTACACAACATAAGCAGCAAAATAAGTCATTTGCTTACGCAAAGACTCAAGCTCTAGACCTCCAGTTTATTTACACTCTGCTTAATCACCAGACCAGCAGGCCCATTCTGACATTTTACCAACATTTAGTTATAAGCCTACTGATCAAAGATAGGGGTTTATTCATTTAAAACAAAAATTTTGCTCTAGTCAAGGCTTGAACCCAAGACTTCTCAAACACTCCCAGAACACATAACCACTAAAATAGACAGATATTTTGTGTGTTTTTGTAAAATAATAATAGAAACATCACTAGAAAATTTTGGGGCGTTATAAATCCACCCTCTCAAAGAAAATTTCAGCCTCAAAATTTTACCTGGTCAGAACAGATGAGGGTATTGCTGACGCATCGCATCCTCAGGCTCCCACGTGGCCTCCTCAATGCTATGATTACGCCACAGAACCTTAACTAGAGGTATAGACTTCTTCCTTAAAAATTTTATGTCGCGATCCAATATCTGAACCGACTCCTCCTCGAAAGTCAGATCTGGTCCAACCTCGATCTCCTCCACTGGAGCAATATGCGTTGGGTTAGAGCGGTAGCGCCTCAACATTGAGATGTGGAATACATCATGATTCTGATCTAACTCTGGAGGTAACTCCAACTGGTAGGCAACCGGTCTTACTCACTTTAAAATATGATAGGGCCCAATGAATCTAGGGCTCAACTTGCCTTTACATCCAAACCTCAGCACCTTCTTCCATGGTGAGATCTGAGAAAAATGAAGTTCCCCACATAATACTCAATTTTGTGTCGCTTTAGGTCTGCGTAGGACTTCTGCCTATCAACTGTCGCATTCAGTTGGTCCCAAATCAGTCTAACTTTATCGTCGATTTCAGAAGCCAGTTTAGGGCCCAAAACACGCCACTCGCCCAACTCAGTCCAACATGAAGGTGTGTGACACCTACGACCATATAATGCCTCGTACGGTGCCATCTAAATACTAGACTAGTAGCTATTGTTATAAGCAAACTCTGCTAGCATCAGATAATCCTCCCAACTGTCTTGGAAATCAGTCACACAACTTCTCAACATGTCTTCCAGTATCTGAATCACCCTCTCGGTCGACAGGAGTTAGTCCGAGGATGGAAGCAGATCTTGAAGTCCAACCTTGTACCCAGAGCTTCATGTAGCTTTTTCCAGAACTGAGACGTGAAGCGATGATCCCTATCAGAGATGATCGAAGTGGGTAACCTATGCAGTCTCACTATCTCAGACACATATAGTTTAGCCAACTTCTGCAAAGAGTATTCAGTACGAACCAGTATGAAGTGAGTGGACTTGGTCAATCGATCCACGATGACCCATACCGAATCCTTCTTAGTGGGTGCAAGGGGTAACCCACTAACAAGTCCATGGTTACATATTGATTGGCTATAGCAAACTCGAAGGTAACTAATGCTTAGCCTTAACCTGCTGGCATGTCAGACATTTACCCACAAAGTTTATGGCGATGGTGGTGGAAAAAGTCTTAAAATTTTATATAATGAATGATCGAAACTAGAAACTAACTATTACCACTATTGAGGCAAGCATATCTATCAAACAGTAGTATAGTTTAGTGGCAAGACCAGGTTGTCAAACCCAAAGGAACCAAAAGTACTAATATACTAACTTTTTTCTTATTATTTAGACTAAGAATTAAGGGAATTGTTGTCTATTCTAAAATTAACTAACTACTAAGCTAAAGATGCTAAGACACAGAGAAGGAATTAGGTAAATACTTGTGGGAAAACCAATTGATTAAGATAATACCCGAGGAAGAATCCACTAGACTTCACTTGTTACCTAACTCTAAACCAAACAATTTATTCACTTGACTTGATCCGTAAGATTCCCTAATTTATATTAATACCTCTCTCGAGGCTACTAACTTCTAGCCCTAGGTTGATTAATTTAAATCTCTTACTAATTAAAACCCCTAGAATTGCATTAACTTGATCTATAGACTCCTATATTAGGTTTGACCCTAATCTGGAAGATTTTCGTCATCCTATCTCTAGGGTTACGATCAACTCCGCTTAACTATGATAGATCTACTCTTAAATAAGGAATATTCCTCCTCTGCCTAAGCACATCAATACTTGAATCAATATCCTGAAATATCAAAGGAAGAATTAAGAACACATAGTTAAGAACAAATCAAGTATTTATCATATAGTTCAGAAAACAATAACAAGATTTGTCTTAGGTTTCATCCCCCTCAGGTATTTAAGGGGTTTGTTCATAATAATAAAAGAATACATCTCAGAAGAAAAATAACAAAACATAAAGAAAACCCTAAAACCCCCTGAAGGAATTGAAGGAGAGATCTTCAGTCTTGAGTATGACTCCGGCTTCTAGGATGGATCAACTGGCTTTTTTCGAGTGAATCCCACAATTAGGCCTCTCCAGCTTTGCTCCTTGGCCTAGTTTAACGCCCCCTTTAAGGTTGGCCTTTAGGGTGTTTATTAGGCTTTTGGAATGTCTTTCTTTGCCTCTAAGTACCCTAATCCAAATGGAACTCTTCTTTGCTACGGCAAGGACACGCCCGTGTGGCACGACCATGTGATTCGGGGCCAGGTCGAGGTCGGATCTGATAAGGAGGCACGACCATGTGTTTCGGGCCCGGGCCGTGTGTAATTCGTACTTTGGCCCATTTTTTCCATTTTCTCCCATTTCTCATTCTTTTCATCCTCTGGTGCTTTCCTAAGTATAAAACATGAAGTTAAAGAATTAGAAGCACCAAATTCTACAATTCAGGGAATAAATCATCCAAAAGTATGCTAAATGTGGGATTAAAATATGAACATATTACAATTTATCAAATACCCCCACACTTAAGCATTTGCTTCTCATTAAGCAAAATTCTCAACTCACAATTAAAATGAACTTCCCTCGATTCATAATTCCCGTTAACAATGTCTCATCATAATTCATGGATAATTTATACATGGATAATTTAACTCAAAGAGTCCTAAAGATTCAATCAATCAAAGTCATAAGTTTGTAGCATGAAAACATAGGTGTTTCCCCTTATCCGAACAATTACCTATAATTCAAAATCGACAAGAGTTGGCATCCTCACTAAAGATTCACTTAAATCACTCAAAGTGTTTAAGGTTCAAAATTAAGCTCTTAAAATTCGAACATGAAAAGTTAATCCTATAGGCTTGCATGAAAATCAAATCTCCACCACTATAAAATGAAGTGATACACAGATCAAAAAGTCTTTTAAAGGTTGTAATGGGGCTATGGTTAAAGGTGTGGATAAAGGCTGAATTAGAACGTTAAAATCGAGATTGAATTGACAATTTACCTAACTAAATGAACTAAATTACATCAATTGAAAACTAATAATACGAGCTTCTTCTTCAAAATGTTGAATTTAAATGTATAAGCTAACTTAATTATAGAATTAATAATGGATATACTTTGATTTTTTATTATTTTTTAGAAGAAATCAAGTAAATACATAATATAAGATGAATTCAACTACTAAATAAAATAATTAGGAAACCGATCCAATCAAGTCTCGATAGAAAGGTAGTCAAGAGAAATGGTGATAACAAATACAAGATGGGTTTTAGGTTAATATTAATGGGTGAAACAATAAAAGGGTTGTTAGGATCAAGCGGGTTCACTAGGGGTTAATTGTGAGGGTAGGCTTTTAGTGGAG